>CAWUER010000622.1:0-497517 GCA_963921195.1 Pegoplata infirma
TGCATCTTAATTTTAATATAGTGTCGGATAAAATTAAAGCACGGGTCCGGGTCCAGCTAGTAAACGTTGGTTCCACCCTCGGTTAGTACTATCTATAGAGAAATCTCAACAAAATCGGTTCAGCCGTTTTTGCGTGATTTCGAAACAGGCAGACATAACGTTAAGTATAGTACAAAGGGGCGTGTCATTTAACGCATTTTTATCGAATCGTGATAGTCTAAAGTTCCATGCTGCATCCTCTATTAGTATTTTCTGTGCTGCAAATTTCATTGACATCAGTTTTGCCGTTTTTGTGTGATTGCGAAAGAGGAGGAAATAACTATTTATTTATGAAAAACGGGAGTGCCATTTTATACCCTTTTGCCGAATCGCGCTCTAAATATGTTCCCGCTTGGTTAGTTCTATCAGTAGTGACAGATTCTGCTTTTCTGTTTTTGCGTGATTTTAAAACAGGCAGATATAACGTTCAGTATAAAACAAAGGGGCGTGGCAATTTACGCCTCTTTGTTCAATCGTGGTCAGTATAGTACAAAGGGCGTTGCAATTTTGATCCCTTTTTCCAATAACGATCTTATATGGCCTACATATGCACTTGGTTAGCACTGTATGTAGTGAAAATGTCAAGAGAATCGGTTCAGCTGTTTTTGAGTGATTGCGAAACAGGCAGTATAGTAGAAAGGGGCGTGGCATTTTATGCACGTTTTTCCAATCGTAGTTTAACATGGCCTATAGTTCCGCACTCGGTTAACACTATCAGTGCTGAAAATTTAATTAAAATCGAATCAACAGTTTTTGCGTTTTTGCGGAGCACGCAGAAATAACATTCAATTCAATACAAAGGCCGATCACGCTCTTATTTGGTTAGTACTCGGTTAGTACTATCGTTGGTTTAAATTTCATCAAAATCGGTCCATCCGTTTTTTATATATAGATGTCATTGTGGTGCAATGTAAAAAATAGATTTTTCCCACCTCTCCGCCCACAGGCAAAAAAGCAGGGCATTTTACGCCCATTTGTCCGATCACGCTCTAACTTAGCAAATTGTTAGTACTCGGTTAGTACTATCTTTAGTTTAAATTTCATCCAAATCTGTCCATCCGTTTTTTGTATATAGATGTCATTAGTGGTGCAATGTAAAAATTTGATTTTGCCACGCCCCTCCGCCCACACCCAAAAATCTGACCGCACAGTGTTACTCACCAGGCTATTCTGAATATTCCGTGAAAATTTCATCAAGATCGGTCCAGCCGTTTTCGAGTCCATACGGAACATACACACAAAAAAAAATCGAGGTAATATTTCCTAAAATTGTAGTATAATATCAGCTAAGTTCTAAGGCAACATGGCAGTTGCTAAAATTTTAGGCACAATTACAAAAATAATAGGAAATTCCTATCAAATTTCTATGTTCGAAAAATTACCTATAATTTTTGGTAATACTCCTTGAAAATTTTGGAAATTTACAAACGGAGCCTTAGCAGATATTCACTTTTAAATTGGTATTTTATTATTTTAATTAACCCATAAACGGCTAAATAAAAAGACTTTTTTTTTTAATTTATATATTTATTAAAAAAAATATAAAAAATGATGAGATACATTAGGGTGCTCCAAACTGTACCGTCATAATTGATTTTCCTGATTCAAGCTATTCCACTTATAAGAAAAATGTAGTCAAAATCCAAATTCACCTGGAATAAAAAAATCATATTTACTTTATTAATATTTTAGTCATACGAGAGAAAAAATGTCTCAGAATCTGAGACTTTTTCTATAGAAAAATTGTCTCAGAATCTGAGACTTTTTCTATAGAAAAATTGTCTCTGAATCTAAGACTTTTTCTATAGAAAAATTGTCTCAGAATCTGAGACTTTTTCTATAGAAAAATTGTCTCAGAATCTGAGACTTTTTCTATAGAAAAATTGTCTCAGAATCTGAGACTTTTTCTATAGAAAAATTGTCTCAGAATCTGAGACTTTTTCTATAGAAAAATTGTCTCAGAATCTGAGACTTTTTCTATAGAAAAATTGTCTCAGAATCTGAGACTTTTTCTATAGAAAAATTGTCTCAGAATCTGAGACTTTTTCTATAGAAAAATTGTCTCAGAATCTGAGACTTTTTCTATAGAAAAATTGTCTCAGAATCTGAGACTTTTTCTATAGAAAAATTGTCTCAGAATCTGAGACTTTTTCTATAGAAAAATTGTCTCAGAATCTGAGACTTTTTCTATAGAAAAATTGTCTCAGAATCTGAGACTTTTTCTATAGAAAAATTGTCTCAGAATCTGAGACTTTTTCTATAGAAAAATTGTCTCAGAATCTGAGACTTTTTCTATAGAAAAATTGTCTCAGAATCTGAGACTTTTTCTATAGAAAAATTGTCTCAGAATCTGAGACTTTTTCTATAGAAAAATTGTCTCAGAATCTGAGACTCTATAGAAAAAGTCTCAGAATCTGAGACTTTTTCTATAGAAAAATTGTCTCAGAATCTGAGACTTTTTCTATAGAAAAATTGTCTCAGAATCTGAGACTTTTTCTATAGAAAAATTGTCTCAGAATCTGAGACTTTTTCTATAGAAAAATTGTCTCAGAATCTGAGACTTTTTCTATAGAAAAATTGTCTCAGAATCTGAGACTTTTTCTATAGAAAAATTGTCTCAGAATCTGAGACTTTTTCTATAGAAAAATTGTCTCAGAATTGTAACGGCGCCGCGTGATGGTAGTAAAAAGAGTGAAAAAACACAAGAGATAGAAACTATACCCTACGGGGTACATATAAAGTGTTTTACTACAGGAGGGAGTAAACCATGACTGTAAGGCGAGACTTTTAACATAAGGCCAAAAGCTCGACTCAACATTCACAAAACGAATAATTTCAATAAACCATATAAATTCCAATATAAAACGCAGCTAAATCTCGGCCACGCAAACACAACAATTGGTTCTCGAAAAGTTACTCTTCTTACTCTGTTTGAACGATTCAAAGGTCGGCGGGACCCGTCTTTCCTCTAGCTTCAGTGGGTGGGGAGGTTCTTGACCCCGATCGGACAAACCACACGTTACACATTTTATTACAGAGTCCCTGATTAAGTGGTTGCTATAAAAATGAGAATGGACTGGTATGCTAATTTATTGATCCCCATATGGATTTAAAAAAAATATAATAAACTGTAGGGTGAAATTGAAAAATGGGGTATTTAATGCAGAATTTTTGGGAGGGAAATTGATGTTAAATCCCTTGGGCTCACAACCCACCACAACCTATGTCCTTCATTGTCCCTAACAATGTTGTATAGAAGGACCCTAAAACTTGGTTATATTTTCATCAACCGTAAAGGAAAAAGTCTTAGATTTTTATTCACACATCTTTGGATGTTTATTCACAATAAAATTCATTTATATGGCATAATATGCTAGCAATAAAATTTTTAAACAAACTAATCAAAACTGAAACTTTGAACAATTTTTTCTGCATTAATTTTATCTATAACTATCATTTAGAATATATATTAATAATTTTTAGATAATAATATAATTTTCAACTTTAATTCATACTAACTAATATTTTATATTTGCACTTTGACGTTGATATAAATTGCATAATGTTGTAATTAATTAATATTCAACACAAACGCGATAACCGACTAAATTAATTCCGAACGATATTGTAGGGTGACGAAATAAAATTACCGAAATTTGTTTGTTTACGTTTTGCAACAAAATATATTTTTGATCATTATGTTTTCATATAGTGGAGAGTTTTATTTTAGCAAAAGCTTTTACTGTTTCTTAAATATGGGAAGGATCCCCATTAATCATGGTAATTTTAATAAATTGTGTAAATCATGCGGTGTAAAAGAATTTATAAAAAATATCTATTTAAAATTGCTTTTCATATGTTTTAAATAAATTTAATTAATTTACGGAAATTACCATCAAAAAATATATTTAAAAAAAAAAATTGCTATTAATCACACATTGCAAAGTTTACTTTTAAGTAACCGTTAATCAAACATTTAATTTAAGCACCAAAATAGCAACACATCATTATCAAAAAAGCAATTTTAATTATTTAATAAAAATTTATAGAATCATGTGAAATCAAAATATAATTTAAGCAAGAAAATACCAATATGCAAATGTCAAAATTTACTTTACGTTTTCCAACTTTATCATATTAAATATTTAAAAGAAAATGTATAAAATCTCTTCAATTTTATAAATGATGAAATTTAAAATTTTATAATTACTTCAAAAGCATTTAATTTACGATTTTTATTTTTCGGGTGGAAATAACACATAATTTAACTATGCTTCTTCTTGTTTTTTATTTCTCCAAAAAGCTCTTTTTACTTATTTTCTTTAATTGGCATGTTCTTACTTAATATTTAAAACAACAAAAATGCTCACTTACTTGCAGGGCTTGAAAGATCTTCCAGGAACTGCGAGGGGTAGAGGGGTGTTATCCACTTGGTGTGACGTTTACTAAAGTCGTTGTTGTTAGTTTTGGTTTAACATGATCTTCTTCTTTTCCTCACTTTTTATTAAATTGTTTTTGTAAATTCTTTAGTTTTACATTAATGCATTCTTTTTACACACAATTTTTAAGACACAGTGGGTTGAAAACAACAAAATTCGATCAAATTGATTTTGTAATTTAATATTCAAAAATTAATGATGAAAAGTTATTTTTTTTATCATTTTAACAGTGGAATTAATTTTTATATTGTTACCCTATGTAATCTTTTTAACTTGAACAAATATTTAATTTAATTTTAAGACTTCACCAAACCCACTGTTAAGAAAACTTCACTATATGAATTCACTTATGATCTTGTTTTAGTTGTTTTAATTTTTTTAGTATTTTTTTTTTTATGTTTAACGCATTTTTTAATAACTTTTTTTTTTTTTTATTAAACGTTTAAACAATTAATTTTTTAATTTATTTTCCGGGGTATTTTTTTTTTTGCAATATTTCACTACAACTTTTAGATTTGTTTAACGCGATATTTCCCGTAACCGAAACACTGTGCAATTTATAACAAAACCAAGTGCAATAATAATTTTAAGAACTATTTTCACAATATTAAATTTTAAACAATATTAAAAATTTATAACAATTTTGTGCAAAATCTCAAATTTTTAAATTTTAACAATTCTATTGAAAATTCTCTTTTTTTTTTTTTTTGTTTTTGTTTTAGTTTTTTAAACTTTTAAATTTTAACATACCGATTTCACTGGATTTTAATTATTTAATATTTTTTTTTTTTTGAAAAATTACTACCTTTTTAATTATTTTAAATATTTAAACAATTTCTTTACAATTTTTAACGATTTTAGGTTTTATCACGCGTTTTTGCTTATTCTTCGATGCGCTATTTTCTGATGTAAAGATTAATTTGATTTACTCTGGAATTTTAAATTTGACACAACCTTCACAAAACTAAGCGGACGGTACTTTTTCGTCTCCTCTTTGTGCGAGTATTTACTCCTGTCTTTGCTTCGCCAAAGGGAGAATATCCCAAAATCAATCAAAATGAGAACCTGATAAAAAAATAAAATCTGTTTTTTAAGGGAGAACTAAAAAACTTGTTAATCTGTTTTTTATTACCTTTTTATGTTTTGCAAATTTTTTTTTTTTATAACAATCTTTATATGCAATCGTAGAATAATCTTTAAATGCAGAAATTAACCCTCAACTGTGCAATACGCCTGTAATGGATTTGTTTGATGTTTCTCATATAATTTAATGCTGTTTTACCACTTTGTTGGATATAATTAAAATTTACCTTTAATCTAATTATGGAAAATTTAAGAAAATCAGGATGCTTCCAGGTTAGGAAATTTTGAGAACCTCTCCGTATATAAACGAACCAGATTTACTGACAGTAAAAACTTAGCAAAATGTTTTTGCCATCACAGGGATAAAAATCTGTTGATTTTTATATGTATTAAAACGAAAATCAAACACGACTTTGGGTTAAATAAACCACTTACTGTCAACTGATTCCTCTGCGAATTTAAGTATTTTAGCTTGTAATAATTAAATTTATAATTTAATCCAAATTAATTTATCCGGTAAAATCTATTAAAAAATATTTAAAATTTATTAAGAAAAGTTTAAAGAATATTGAGGATTCTTTTAAATGAATTTACCTTTGATAAAATGATGTTGTAAAATTTAATTACAAAAAAATAACTTTGAAAATTTCTGGTTTAAGATGATTTTAATAACACTTTATACTGCACCAAAAATGTATGTTGCTGGTAGGCTGGTTAAAACGGAAAGGAATGATGGCTTCCTTTTTAGGACCTAATACACCTTTGTGAAAAGTGCGCTTAGCAACAGCATCTTAATTTCGAACTTTTGACAAGTCATTTTACTGGAAAAATCATAGATACTTTCTTAGTCAGAAGAGGGCAGTACTGTACCAAACAGGTGTGGTGAATACAAAAATGACACTTGCCAAAAATATTAAGGTAACATTTATATGTTCAAAACGCAATTAATTATAAAAGGAATCTAAATCCCAATACGAACAAAAATATTTAAATAATCAGTGACATTTAATATCGTTTACAGAAAATATAGAAAATAAATAATAATTTCTATAAAATAACCGATCCATTTCCGGTTCCGGACTAAAATAAAAATACCAATTTGAGAATCATCAAAAACAAAACGTTACACTAGAGCTGCACATTACAAAACTGGATAATATGAAGATCTTATCGAACAGATTAGCCAGAAAATCAGTCGCGATAATAGCCCCGATACCTGTAATAACCCCGGAGTAACTTAAGCTGCCATCTGATAACTTGCACTTCTTGACATCGTGGACAGTCATTATTATCGGCTCTATAGATTTCAATGCAAACTTCATGATACTTATGCTTACACCCCCATAAAGATAATTCTTCCTGTACAGGTAATAACTCTGTATGGCAGATGATGCAAATGTTCTCTGGAGTGGCCTCCATACCGGACAGTATTACCCCCAATAATGGACTGTCAGAACACCTAACAACTGCGACCTGCGCTCTAACCTAGTATACTACAAAATTATTTCAATAACCTTAAACTCTAAATATTAGTGCAAATTATAAAGTTAACCGGACGTTATTTAGTCCCCTGAACCCACGACTAGTTCCAGATAAACGTAATATACAAAAACTTCGTGCAGTCTATGACTACATTGGTTTGAATTCATGTGCTTTAGAGCAGGTAAAAAGGACTTATTTTGTCCTTATTTTGTCCTTATTCTATAACAATTATACACTTTTTACAATTACAAGAATTATGCTGCTTTGCATCAGTATTTACAAAATCAACTCTAATATGGAATACTTTACCCTTCAAAAGTTACAAGCCCCCGCAAGGACCTAATCCTTCCAAATATAAGATATATGGTACATCACAGAAAGGACAACAACTTGAACTACGAACCAAGCTATCGAAACACTGTATATGAAACTGATGACAGCATGGGTACAGTATATAAACCATTTGAGAGTCTTCCACAGCCTCTTCGCAAAGCAAGCATAGGAACTCACCCTCGGAATTAACTTCCACCTCTAAATCCAAGTCCAAATCCATTATTCAACAAAACAGCGAATGACGGGAGACACAATAAACGAACGATATTTAAAACGACCTTGAGACAACCTCCTCGGTGAATTCTACACTCGAGCTACTAAATTTCCTGCGCGAGCCGGAGAGAATAACTTCGTATAGAAGTTACTAATTGAGTAGACGAACCAAATCTTATTCAAGCAAATTGAAAATTAAAATTTACAAACAAAAAAAATAAAGAAAACTAAAGACTAGAGCTACCAAACTTTTGGCACACAGAAGCAATCAGAATTCAAACAAAACTACAGACTATCTATAAAAGACTCTATTTTTCCAAACGTGGCCTCAATGTTTTACAGTTTTCTGAAAAAATACAATTCAATATTTTTTAGAAAAATATAATAAGTTGACCGCTAATCAAACCCTGATGACAACTTATAAAAAAAATGTTTATTTGTTAAAATCAATAAACGTATTAAAAAATATGGCAAATTTTTTTACTAACAGTACTTTCCAATGTAGGAAAATAATTATTAAAACTGATAAATTTTTTTTTATTTATACTTGACTTTCCTTAACTACGGTTGATAAAAATAGTAACCTTTAACCAAGTTATTATTATTTTTTTACCAAAATTCCAAACTCAAAAGTTTGAAATCTAAAAAAATAAAAAAACTACATAAAATACTGAACATGAAAAAATGGCTATTGCAAATGGATCGACCGATTTGGAATCCCTGTCAAATTCAATGATTAAGAATCGTCTAACGGATTGATGTCGTCGTATACAACAACAAAGCAATATTCCAGGGAAGTCTATCTTAATCAAAATATTATAACAGAAAACCTATATCGAAAACCCTCGATAATATTTAAACAAAGATTAATGAAAAACAAGTAACCGCAAAGGAACTCCAAATTGCCTTCCGGTCGAACCTACCCGTTCCAAACAACGACAGGTAGCCGAATTCCAGGGAGGTTTTAAAATTTATTACGGTTCTACAGGTTTCAAACAATCAACCCCATTTAAATAATCGATTTAAAAATGTTAACTAAAACGGAAATTTTATTCGTGAACACAGGTAAACCTGCTACACAGGAGTCACAGAAAAATTTTGCATCAAAAACACAAAATTGACCCATATACTCCTCGGTTGAGACTGAATATTTCGACTCAATTACCCATCTTTTGGACACGTAAAAAATCGAAACCTTCAGCCCCACGTTGGGAGCCAATTTATGTAACGGCGCCGCGTGATGGTAGTAAAAAGAGTGAAAAAACACAAGAGATAGAAACTATACCCTACGGGGTACATATAAAGTGTTTTACTACAGGAGGGAGTAAACCATGACTGTAAGGCGAGACTTTTAACATAAGGCCAAAAGCTCGACTCAACATTCACAAAACGAATAATTTCAATAAACCATATAAATTCCAATATAAAACGCAGCTAAATCTCGGCCACGCAAACACAACAATTGGTTCTCGAAAAGTTACTCTTCTTACTCTGTTTGAACGATTCAAAGGTCGGCGGGACCCGTCTTTCCTCTAGCTTCAGTGGGTGGGGAGGTTCTTGACCCCGATCGGACAAACCACACGTTACACATTTTATTACAGAGTCCCTGATTAAGTGGTTGCTATAAAAATGAGAATGGACTGGTATGCTAATTTATTGATCCCCATATGGATTTAAAAAAAATATAATAAACTGTAGGGTGAAATTGAAAAATGGGGTATTTAATGCAGAATTTTTGGGAGGGAAATTGATGTTAAATCCCTTGGGCTCACAACCCACCACAACCTATGTCCTTCATTGTCCCTAACAATGTTGTATAGAAGGACCCTAAAACTTGGTTATATTTTCATCAACCGTAAAGGAAAAAGTCTTAGATTTTTATTCACACATCTTTGGATGTTTATTCACAATAAAATTCATTTATATGGCATAATATGCTAGCAATAAAATTTTTAAACAAACTAATCAAAACTGAAACTTTGAACAATTTTTTCTGCATTAATTTTATCTATAACTATCATTTAGAATATATATTAATAATTTTTAGATAATAATATAATTTTCAACTTTAATTCATACTAACTAATATTTTATATTTGCACTTTGACGTTGATATAAATTGCATAATGTTGTAATTAATTAATATTCAACACAAACGCGATAACCGACTAAATTAATTCCGAACGATATTGTAGGGTGACGAAATAAAATTACCGAAATTTGTTTGTTTACGTTTTGCAACAAAATATATTTTTGATCATTATGTTTTCATATAGTGGAGAGTTTTATTTTAGCAAAAGCTTTTACTGTTTCTTAAATATGGGAAGGATCCCCATTAATCATGGTAATTTTAATAAATTGTGTAAATCATGCGGTGTAAAAGAATTTATAAAAAATATCTATTTAAAATTGCTTTTCATATGTTTTAAATAAATTTAATTAATTTACGGAAATTACCATCAAAAAATATATTTAAAAAAAAAAATTGCTATTAATCACACATTGCAAAGTTTACTTTTAAGTAACCGTTAATCAAACATTTAATTTAAGCACCAAAATAGCAACACATCATTATCAAAAAAGCAATTTTAATTATTTAATAAAAATTTATAGAATCATGTGAAATCAAAATATAATTTAAGCAAGAAAATACCAATATGCAAATGTCAAAATTTACTTTACGTTTTCCAACTTTATCATATTAAATATTTAAAAGAAAATGTATAAAATCTCTTCAATTTTATAAATGATGAAATTTAAAATTTTATAATTACTTCAAAAGCATTTAATTTACGATTTTTATTTTTCGGGTGGAAATAACACATAATTTAACTATGCTTCTTCTTGTTTTTTATTTCTCCAAAAAGCTCTTTTTACTTATTTTCTTTAATTGGCATGTTCTTACTTAATATTTAAAACAACAAAAATGCTCACTTACTTGCAGGGCTTGAAAGATCTTCCAGGAACTGCGAGGGGTAGAGGGGTGTTATCCACTTGGTGTGACGTTTACTAAAGTCGTTGTTGTTAGTTTTGGTTTAACATGATCTTCTTCTTTTCCTCACTTTTTATTAAATTGTTTTTGTAAATTCTTTAGTTTTACATTAATGCATTCTTTTTACACACAATTTTTAAGACACAGTGGGTTGAAAACAACAAAATTCGATCAAATTGATTTTGTAATTTAATATTCAAAAATTAATGATGAAAAGTTATTTTTTTTATCATTTTAACAGTGGAATTAATTTTTATATTGTTACCCTATGTAATCTTTTTAACTTGAACAAATATTTAATTTAATTTTAAGACTTCACCAAACCCACTGTTAAGAAAACTTCACTATATGAATTCACTTATGATCTTGTTTTAGTTGTTTTAATTTTTTTAGTATTTTTTTTTTTATGTTTAACGCATTTTTTAATAACTTTTTTTTTTTTTTATTAAACGTTTAAACAATTAATTTTTTAATTTATTTTCCGGGGTATTTTTTTTTTTGCAATATTTCACTACAACTTTTAGATTTGTTTAACGCGATATTTCCCGTAACCGAAACACTGTGCAATTTATAACAAAACCAAGTGCAATAATAATTTTAAGAACTATTTTCACAATATTAAATTTTAAACAATATTAAAAATTTATAACAATTTTGTGCAAAATCTCAAATTTTTAAATTTTAACAATTCTATTGAAAATTCTCTTTTTTTTTTTTTTTGTTTTTGTTTTAGTTTTTTAAACTTTTAAATTTTAACATACCGATTTCACTGGATTTTAATTATTTAATATTTTTTTTTTTTTGAAAAATTACTACCTTTTTAATTATTTTAAATATTTAAACAATTTCTTTACAATTTTTAACGATTTTAGGTTTTATCACGCGTTTTTGCTTATTCTTCGATGCGCTATTTTCTGATGTAAAGATTAATTTGATTTACTCTGGAATTTTAAATTTGACACAACCTTCACAAAACTAAGCGGACGGTACTTTTTCGTCTCCTCTTTGTGCGAGTATTTACTCCTGTCTTTGCTTCGCCAAAGGGAGAATATCCCAAAATCAATCAAAATGAGAACCTGATAAAAAAATAAAATCTGTTTTTTAAGGGAGAACTAAAAAACTTGTTAATCTGTTTTTTATTACCTTTTTATGTTTTGCAAATTTTTTTTTTTTATAACAATCTTTATATGCAATCGTAGAATGATCTTTAAATGCAGAAATTAACCCTCAACTGTGCAATACGCCTGTAATGGATTTGTTTGATGTTTCTCATATAATTTAATGCTGTTTTACCACTTTGTTGGATATAATTAAAATTTACCTTTAATCTAATTATGGAAAATTTAAGAAAATCAGGATGCTTCCAGGTTAGGAAATTTTGAGAACCTCTCCGTATATAAACGAACCAGATTTACTGACAGTAAAAACTTAGCAAAATGTTTTTGCCATCACAGGGATAAAAATCTGTTGATTTTTATATGTATTAAAACGAAAATCAAACACGACTTTGGGTTAAATAAACCACTTACTGTCAACTGATTCCTCTGCGAATTTAAGTATTTTAGCTTGTAATAATTAAATTTATAATTTAATCCAAATTAATTTATCCGGTAAAATCTATTAAAAAATATTTAAAATTTATTAAGAAAAGTTTAAAGAATATTGAGGATTCTTTTAAATGAATTTACCTTTGATAAAATGATGTTGTAAAATTTAATTACAAAAAAATAACTTTGAAAATTTCTGGTTTAAGATGATTTTAATAACACTTTATACTGCACCAAAAATGTATGTTGCTGGTAGGCTGGTTAAAACGGAAAGGAATGATGGCTTCCTTTTTAGGACCTAATACACCTTTGTGAAAAGTGCGCTTAGCAACAGCATCTTAATTTCGAACTTTTGACAAGTCATTTTACTGGAAAAATCATAGATACTTTCTTAGTCAGAAGAGGGCAGTACTGTACCAAACAGGTGTGGTGAATACAAAAATGACACTTGCCAAAAATATTAAGGTAACATTTATATGTTCAAAACGCAATTAATTATAAAAGGAATCTAAATCCCAATACGAACAAAAATATTTAAATAATCAGTGACATTTAATATCGTTTACAGAAAATATAGAAAATAAATAATAATTTCTATAAAATAACCGATCCATTTCCGGTTCCGGACTAAAATAAAAATACCAATTTGAGAATCATCAAAAACAAAACGTTACACTAGAGCTGCACATTACAGAATCTGAGACTTTTTCTATAGAAAAATTGTCTCAGAATCTGAGACTTTTTCTATAGAAAAATTGTCTCAGAATCTGAGGCTTTTTCTATAGAAAAATTGTCTCAGAATCTGAGACTTTTTCTATAGAAAAATTGTCTCAGAATCTGAGACTTTTTCTATAGAAAAATTGTCTCAGAATCTGAGACTTTTTCTATAGAAAAATTGTCTCAGAATCTGAGACTTTTTCTATAGAAAAATTGTCTCAGAATCTGAGACTTTTTCTATAGAAAAATTGTCTCAGAATCTGAGACTTTTTCTATAGAAAAATTGTCTCAGAATCTGAGACTTTTTCTATAGAAAAATTGTCTCAGAATCTAAGACTTTTTCTATAGAAAAATTGTCTCAGAATCTGAGACTTTTTCTATAGAAAAATTGTCTCAGAATCTAAGACTTTTTCTATAGAAAAATTGTCTCAGAATCTAAGACTTTTTATATAGAAAAATTGTCTCAGAATCTGAGACTTTTTTTTATAGAAAAATTGTCTCAGAATCTGAGACTTTTTATATAGAAAAATTGTCTCAGAAACTGAGACTTTTTATATAGAAAAATTGTCTCAGAAACTGAGACTTTTTATATAGAAAAATTGTCTCAGAAACTGGGACTTTTTCTATAGAAAAATTGTTTAATAGAAAAATTGTCTCAGAATCTATATCTATATCTTTTTTTCTATAGAAAAATTTTCTCAGAATCTGAGACTTTATCTATAGAAAAATTGTCTCAGAATCTGAGACTTTATCTATAGAAAAATTGTCTCAGATTCTGATACATTTTACCTTTTTGAAAGAAAAAGTCTCAGATTCTGAGGCAATTTTTCTATAGAAAGTCTCAGATTCTAAGACATTTTTTCTATAGAAAAAGTCTAAGATTCTGAGACAATTTTTTTATAGAAAGTCTAAGATTCTGAGATATTTTTTTCTAAAGAAAAAGTTTCAGATTATAAAATTGTTTTTATAAAAACACTGTCTTAGAATCTGAGACTTTTTCCATAAGAAAAATGTCTCAGAATCTGGGATTTTTTCTTTAAGGATCATCTCAGGATGATCTGAAAGATTTTTGTGAAAATTGTGAAAAATTAAGAAATAGCCAAAATTTGAGGCTATTTCTTAACGAAAATTGTCCAGGAATCTGAGCATTTTCCTTAAAAAAAATTTATCAAAATCTGAGACATTTTCCAGACACAAAGTTAAGATAAAACCATGGTTGGCAACCGAAACGAATAACGGTATCGGTAACGGTATTGGTATTACATATTTTTTATATCGGTAACGGTAAAGGTAACGGTATTTTTGATTATTTAGGTAACGGTTAACCGTTACCGAAACAACGATACCGGTACGTACCGGTATTATGAATAACATTTACCCAACATGTTAAAAAGTCACAAATTTTTTAAAAACACTTAAAAACTGAAAAATGTTGTGCATTTCAACATATAATTATATAGAAGTACTTAATACTTTAATTAATTAACACAGAATTAAATTAAAGTATTCACGGAATATTGTAATTCAACAAATAAATCATTGATTTTTTACGTGTTTATAAGATTTCTCTGCCCAATCAGCAGTAATATCTGTACTTTGAGCCATTTAAGAAATCTGATGGTTTTAGCAGAGTCTGCAGAAAAATGCGTCAAGACCACAGATAAATCTGCGGCTTTAAGTTGAAAAATCTTCTGATTTCAAATAAACAGCCTGAACATCGAAGTTATATTTTATTAAAGTAAAAAATACTTATTTTTGTTAAAAACTGTTGTAAAAAAAGCGAAGTTTTTCATTTCAATAAACTTTTCAAATTTTTTTAATTTTTTTTCTAGAAAATGTTCTTACAAACAAGACAATTACTGTAAAATTATTAAAATAATCAGCTGATTCTTTCACATTTGATTAATTTTTAGTTTTAATCGTTTAAATTAAACAAAAATTAAAAAAAATGCCAACAAATTTTTTGGTAAAATTACAATATAATCTGCTAAAATTTTAACAAAAATATTTTTTAAAATAAGCAAACAGTGTCAGTAAAACACAGAAAAATGTCTGTTATTTTTTAAAACTTAATGACAGAGAATTAAGTTAGAAGTATTCATTATGGCAGAAAAATCTGGTATGTAAAAGCTTTCTAATTCAAACTGAAAGTTGTTTTACGGATTCAGACTGTACGACTCTCCACGCTTACCTGCGTGGATGACAACGCCAGCAAAACTTGAGCGAATCAGGTTTGTCGTGGCACTCACTTTTCTCTTCAGAAATTTTTAGGGAAATAGCGAATGTGATCATTGGTTGGACCGATTTCCACATAATTTAGAAAATTGCGAATGTGATCATTTGTTGGACAGACTTTTTCATTGTTTTTGCCCAAATGACAATCCGGTTTACAATGAATAAAAATTTATTTATTTTACCAACATTAAAAATATTTTAATTTGATTTTTATCTGCAAAAAAACTAAAAAAAAGTAATATTAAGACAACCGAAACAAAACCGATATAATACCGATAAAAATCCGAATAAAGGTAATGGTTTTTAATCGGTAACGGTATTTAAAATTTTTTATTTCGGTATTGGTAACGGTAACGGTAGTCAATATTAAAGGGTTTTTAATCGGTAACGGTATTGAAAGGGTAACGGTAGCCAACACTGGATAAAACATATATTTACACCTCCTTTAGTCTATTACGTACCATTTCTATAAGAGGCTGGACTTCTTTTACTGTTTTGCAATCAAATGTTGTAAAATTTACGCTTGTAAAAGATATCCATGGCTGTGTACAGCTTCTTTAGAGGCTTTTTAAAACGTTCTTTCTTGATGAGATGACTGCACATTACTTTCCACGTAATCTAAAAAAATATATGTCATTATTAAACTTAAGTGTGATTTATTAAAAAAAAAACATTACCTTTTTATTTAATTTTATTTATTTTTAGAAGATTTTGTGCATATTCAATCATTTCATTTTTAAATATTTTAAATAATTTAATTGTTTTGAAATTTACAATTATGTCAAAAAAATTTCGAAGATGTTTCCTATTTAGCACATGTAAAACAACTTTGTTTTTAGGTGAAATACTACCCATGCTTATAGGTAATAAAACTATTTTTTTTTACTTCATACAAAAAGAAAATACCTTTGCCAGTTTAGGCAATATTACATCGAAGTTTTTTTTGTGTGTACATACATACATACATACATACATACATACACACATCCATTTTTATATATATAGATAGATATTGTTTAATGGGATTCATCCCCATCTGCTTGGTAAAATTGGAACATTTTATTATGAAATCGCACCCAAGCTTTTTTTTGCGTGTGTAAATAGCATATAAAATACGAGTTGATTAACAAAAAAACGAGTTGATCAACTTTTACAAAAACTGACAATAGCGGTTTTCACCCTTGATAGAAAACAAAAAAAGAATCGAAGAAATGAAGAAAACAAGAAAATGTTTGACAGAAGTACATGTATTTTGTTGTTGTATCTGTCAAACATTTTTTTGTTTTCTTCATTTCTCCGATTCTTTTTATGTTTTCTATCAAGGGTGAGAGCCGCTAATAATTTTTATTAAAATCAACATAAATATTTGTACACTCAACCAAAAATCATTGTATTCCCAAAGAAAATCATTGTAAATTCAACAGAAATCATTGTTGATTTTGACCCTACACATATTTATGTTGATTTCAATAAAAATTGTTGTCAGTTTTTGTAAAAGTTGATCAACTCGTTTTTTTGTAAATCAACTCGTATTTTTTGTAAACTCAACTCATATTTTTGTTGATATAAGAAATATTATTAATAAAAAAAAGCTTGTTGTTATTTGTTAATATTCTTTTATTAAGTAAAAATCACAATATTTTTTAGAATTATCACCGGGTTTTTAAGCTGCAATATTTCAACACAAGATTTTCACACACTTCTTTTATTTATGTTTTGCACTCGTAAGCCATTCTCCAGTTTTCTAATGACACCAAATCAAAAGCCTTAAAAAAACAAACAAAAATATAATATAGTATGAATACATAAAGTAACCAATGTATTTTATTACTTACCAAATATTTACAGATCAGAATCTGATCATCAGATCCTATTTTAATTTATTTTTATAATATTAAATATTTTTATAAGAAACAAACACATAAAATAATTTTATAAGAGACAAACAAATTTCACATTGCAATGCATTGCTACCAACTTGATAATACAAAAATGAACGAACAGGGTTGTTTTTTCTTTTTTGGTTTTATCTATTGAATTCTGTATAAGCGATGTAAAGAGTTGATTCAACTTTACTGATTATTCAACGATATCAACATTAATTTTTGTTGAATACCGCAATATTCTGTAAAACTTGATCTACAATGGGTTTACTAATTTTTCTACTAAGATATTTCTATGAGTGTAGGGTCAAAATCAACAATGATTTCCGTTGAATTTACAACGATTTTCTTTAGGAATACAATGATTTTTGGTTGAGTGTATATACTGTGATTGTAGTTTTAGCATATTTTTGGTTAAATTATGCCATCTTTTTTCTCACTCCGACACAGATTTTGTTTTGCGTGTGACTCGCCTGATGAAAGATTTTTGCCCACTCCGAAACAATAGCGGTTCTCACCCTTGATAGAAAACAAGAAAAGAATCGGAGAATCGAAGAAAACAAGAAAATGTTTGACAGATACACTCAACCAAAAATCATTGTATTCCCAAAGAAAATCGTTGTAAATTCAACAGAAATCATTGTTGATTTTGACCCTACACGCAAAAAAAAATCTGTGTCGGAGTGAGCAAAAATCTGGCATAATTTTACCAAAAATATGCTAAAACTACAACCGACGAAGTAGTTTTCGTAATTTAGCCAAAACACTTATGTAAAAAATTTTGAAGAAAATGCTAATGATATTTAAGCAAAAACTTGGTAAAATATACCAAAAGAAATATGGTCAAATATACCAAAATTATTAGAAAAGGTGACTAAAAATAATGCTAAAAATTACCACAGTTATGCTAAAATAAATTTTCTATAAAATTTTTGTAAAAATTTGTATATTTATTTGAATTTAACATTTTTACAGAATAAATTCATATTAATATAATAAATGTTGTGTAGGATTTTATTTACCACCGACCAACTGACCCTTTATGTACAATTTTCTCCAGTGACTGCTGCCTACGCTTTTTCTTGAAGTGAAGGATCCGCTATAGCTTCACGAATTTATTTAAAAGCATCCTGTAAAAATAGAAAATTATTACAAAACATAAATTTTTAATTTAGAAAACTAGTAAACCCCATTAGTCTTTTGGTTAGGAGGAACACTTACTTTGTGATTCCATTTGTAACTCATCAAAACAGGTCTGGACTTCATTGGCTTTGCTACACGCAAAAAAAAAATCTGTGTCAGATTGAGCAATCCTACTTGGTAAAATTTTTTTCATACCAAAAAAAAATTTTTACCAAGTTTTTGCAAAAATTATGCTTGTCGATGTTAAAGTAACATAATTAGTTTTTTATGTAAAATGACCAAATAGCATGCATTGCGCAAATTACTTGCACAAAAATTTATCGAAAGAAAACAACAAAAAAAAAAAACAAATACAGACCGCCATATTCATTTTGTATTTTTGTGTGCGTGCTTGGTTTTTTTTTTGTGTTATAAAACGTAAAAAGGAAATTGATAAATAAAATTTTAATAAATTAATAAATAAATATAAATAATTAGTTTTTAAAAAGATAAATAAATGTAAGATAAAAAAAAGCTAAAGTTAATTTTGCTGTCATAACTTAAAACACCATTCATTTAGCAAAACCAATGGAGTCCCAGACGTTTGTTTCAATGGATTACAAATGGAATGATAAAGTGAGTATACCGCTATTCCGAAGACACCAATAAGGTTTAATAGATTTTTAGTTAAAAATTAGTGTTTGGTAATAATTTTCTATTTTTACAGGGTACTGCTAAATAAATTTTTGAAGCTATGACGAATCCTTCACAACAATAAAGAGCGTGGGCACCAGTCCTCCCTTTAGTTATAAAATTAAAACCTAAAAACTCATTTATATAGCAAAGCCAATGGAGTCCAGACCTGTGTTGATGAGTTACAAATGGAATCACAAAGTAAGTGTTCCTCCTAACCAAAAGACCAATGGGGTTTACTAGTTTTTTTAAATTAAAAATTTATGTTTTGTAATAATTTTCTATTTTTGCAGGATGCTTTTAAATAAATTCGTGAAGCTATAGCGGATCCTTCACTTCAAGAAAAAGCGTAGGCAGCAGTCACTGGAGAAAATTGTACATAAAGGGTCAGTTGGTCGGTGGTAAATAAAATCCTACACAACATTTATTATATTAATATGGATTTAGTCTGTGAAAATTTTAAATTCAACAAATATACAAATTTTTACAAAAATTTTATAGAAAATTTATTTTAGCATAAATGTGGTAATTTTTAGCATTATTTTTAGTCACCTTTTCTAATAATTTTGGTATATTTCACCATATTTCTTTTGGTATATTTTACCAAGTTTTTGCTTAAATAGCATTAGCATTTTCTTCAAAATTTTTTACATAAGTGTTTTGGCTAAATTACGAAAACTACTTCGTCGGTTGTAGTTTTAGCATATTTTTGGTAAAATTATGCTAGATTTTTGCTCACTCCGACACAGATTTTTTTTGCGTGTATATAAATGAGTTTTTAGGTTTTAGTTTTATAGCTAACCCGCTGTCTACACCTGGGAGAAATACTGAGATATTTGTATCAAGAAACGTCAAAATCAATCGCAAAGAAATTTTTCTCAGGTGTGGACTAAATATTAGTCTCAGTATTTGATCTCATCAGATAGTTGTTATGAGATATCTCATAACAACAATCTGATGAGATTGGATGAGATCAAGTGTCAAATTCACTTATATTTGTATGTTTACAATTGTTTTTTGGAGCAAATGGCGTCGGAAAAAGGAAAAATAAAATAAATAATTAAAAAATAAGTGTATAAACAAATGTATGTACTTCAATAATAGATTGAACATATATTTATGATGAATAACATATCGTTAAACTATATTCAATTTGAGCTAACTAAAAAAACAAAACTTTTCAGGAGAGCAAAAAAACCGTCGCATTCGCGTATTTTTAAATGTTTTGTCATTCGATCTTTTACAATATTAATTAATAATTACTACTAAATTTTACATGTGCCTTGTTTGTAAAAATTCGTATTATTCGCTGAGTTACAGCAGATAGCTCAACCTTTTTTATTTGAAATTAATCAACCTAAGCAGATAGCTCATTAAATATAGACTTTAAAGCTTTATAACTTTTTAACGGATTATGATAAAAATATGATTTTGGTACCACATTTCTCAGTTTTTTAAGCCCTTCCAGTACAGGTGTTAAAAAATACTTTAAAGTTTTTTTTTTAATCATCGATTTTTTCGCGCTTTATCGCCATTATTTGGAACCTTCATGAAGCTTGCGAAAAATGTCATATCACTTGTGTTTGCTGTACAATCGAATGGGCAAATAAAATATGCAAAAAGTTTAACCGTTTTTGCTCCGCATCGAAATAAGGGTCAAAAACCGCGTTTTTAACCGTGAAAAGGAGTTGAAATTTTCAAAAAAAACTATGCCGTTATTTTTATTGATGGAAAACCCGTCTAAAAAGTGATAATATCAAAAAATTTAAATTTAAAAGTTTACTCTTGTAAACTATACTGTAGATAGCTCAAATTTTTATTTATAAAAAAAACATGGTTTCACATAGCTCATGCTATTTTTGCAATTAAATAGTCTTAAATTAATTTTTTTGTTCTGAAATTAATACCATAGATGACACTTACGCCAACGAACATTTTGCCATCAAAAAATCATTTTCGTCAACCGAGCAGATAGCTCAAATTGAATATAGTTCCACGATATATAGTTATTCCACGGCTGATTGTATATTATGAAATTTCACAAGAGCATTTGCAGCTCGTTTTCCACACCACTAGATATTGTGATAAATGCTGAAATTTCCCTACTGTTTCTCTGCCGACGTTATCTCTGCTTTCATGAAAAAATTCTCCCACGTGTAGATGGTGCGTAAAGGGAGGACTGTCGCCCACGCTCTTTATACACTCAACCAAAAATCATTGTATTCCCAAAGAAAATCGGTGTAAATTCAACAGAAATCATTGTTGATTTTGACCCTACAAATATTTATGTTGATTTCAATAAAAATTGTTGTCAGTTTTTGTAAAAGTTGATCAACTCGTTTTTTTGTAAATCAACTCGTATTTTTTGTAAACTCAACTCATATTTTTGTTGATATAAGAAATTTTATTATTAAAAAAAAGCTTGTTGTTATTTGTAAACATTCTTTTATTAAGTATAAATCACAATATTTTTTAGAATTATCCCCGGCTTTTAAAGCTGCAATATTTAAACACACGATTTTCACACACTCTTTGTTTATTTATGTTATGCACTCGTAAGCCATTCTCCATTTTTCTTATGACACCACATCAAAAACCTTAAAAAAAAAAACAAAAAATATTTATAATATAGTATGAATACATAAAGTAATCAATGTATTTTATTACTTACCAAATATTTACAGATCAGAATCTGATCATCAGATCCTATTTTTATTTATTTTTATAATATTAAATATTTTTATAAGAAACAAACACATATTTTTCTACTAAGATATTTCTATGAGTGTAGTGTGAAGGATTCGCCATAGCTTCAAAAATTTATTTAGCAGTACCTTGTAAAAATAGAAAATTATTACCAAACACTATTTTTCAACTAAAAATCTCTTAAACCTTATTGGTGTCTTCGGAATAGGGGTATACTCACTATCATTCCATTTGTAATTCATTGAAACAAACGTCTGGGACTCCATTGGTTTTGCTAAATGAATTTTTTTATCTTACATTTATTTATCTTTTAAAAAACTAATTATTTATTTTTATTTATTAATTTATTTTAATTTTATTTATCAATTTCCTTTTTACGTTTTTATAACACAAAAAATAAACGAAGCACGCACACAAAAATACAAAATGAATATGGCGGTCTGTATTTGTTTTTGTTGTTTTCTTTCGATAAATTTTTGTGCAAGTAATTTGCGTTATTGTGCAAGCTACTTGGTTATTTTACATAAAAAACTAATTATGTTACTTTAACATCGACAAGCACAATTTTAGCAAAAATTTGGTAAAAAATTTTTTTTGGTATGAAAAAAATTTTACCAAGTAGGATTGCTCAATCTGACACAGATTTTTTTTTGCGTGTACAAATATTTATGTTGATTTCAATAAAAATTCTTTTCAGTTTTTGTAAAAGTTGATCAACTCGTTTTTTTGTAAATCAACTCGTATTTTTTGTAAACTCAACTCATATTTTTGTTGATATAAGAAATTTTATTAATAAAAAAAAAGCTTGTTGTTATATATTCTTTTATTAAGTATGAATCACAATATTTTTTAGAATTATCACCGGCTTTTTACGCTGCAATATTTAAACTCGAGATTTTCACACACACTTCGTTTATTTATGTTATTCACTCGTAAGCATAGGGGTGAAACGAATGGGTTTTGAATATGTATATGTATTAGTGACAGCACGCGCGTGTAACTTTTGACGTCTCTTCAAAACGAAAACAAAAAGAAGGAAGAAGAAGAAAATTTATTCTATTGTGTGATTTGAAATTTTTCTCAACGATTTTCGTTTTTTTTTTTTGTGACAAAAAACTTGAATTATTTTCAATTAATTTAATAAAAAGTTGTTGTACGTGTGTTATTTATTTGTTTTTATTGAAAAAAAAAACTAATTTGTATCGTTTTTACAGACAGTTGTAAGAAATGGCTGAACGAAAAAGAAAATGTGCTGCTGGTTGTGGTGGCGACAACACATTATACAAATTCCCAAACGTGGAACTAGATTTAGAACGGTAAGAAAATATTATTCTTTCCAAGAAAATTACGGTCAGAAATGGTAATACATTGATTTAAAAAGAAATCAATGTTTCATCTGTGGAAGAAAAATATTAAAGTTATATATGGTTGTTATAATAAATACCATCAAAAACTTTTTCCATAAGGGAAATCATTCAGATTCGGATAATCCAACACTTTTTCATAGGCAAAATGTCTCTTTTGAATACTTTTCTCTATTTGGAATCGAATTATAAGACTTCTTCAGAAGACTTTATCAGAATCTGAGATTGTTTATTAAATACTCATATTTACTATTTCCCAGCATTAAAGAAACAAATTTATTATTTTTTGATGAAATATGTATCTCCAATATTGGAAACCCCCCTTTTATGGTGAAAATAGTATGAAGATAAGAATTTCTTGTAGCTAAGTATATTTTGATGGGAATAATGTTTCTTAACCAAAATTTGTGTTACTCTAACTTCCATTGGAGCATACAGCGCCAATAAATGCCGATCGGAATCTAAGCAAATGTGTACGCAGTTGAAATTTGTTCGTTCCAGGATTTGTCAAAAGTGTTCATTTCAGAATTGGTAACATCGTCACATTGTAAGTCGTCTACCAGACTGTTAAAACGAATTCCATCGAAGTGCCTGTTAAGCCAATCCACTGCCACTTGCGCTTACGAGTTTCTATTGCAAGTGGTATTTATCTTGCTTGCACCAACAGGTCGGCATTTGAATTATTCTATAAAAAACATTTATCAGAATTACATACATAATTCGTTTATTAGCAAAAAATAATTTAGAAAAAGAAATGTGTTTGCATTAAAAACGGAACTTTTTTTTTGAAGTTCTTATACATATATTTTTTGTTAAATTTAACGATTTTTTTATTTAAAAAAGTTAAAAGGAAAAATTGTGTTTTTCGATAACTAAATGAAAGTAACTTTTAACTCAGAGTGAGTTATCCTGGCACCGTTTTTAGCTCTGAGTGAGAACAGGCTATAAGCTTATAAGTGTGACCATGTTAGTGACCCCATGTAACATTTTATTTGTGATTTCCATTGGTTTAGCATTGTATCTTGCTGTCAAAAATTTATGGTAAAACGGAACCATAAAAGTTTTTAGCAATTTAAAGGTTTTGCATGTGCAAATATGCGTTTCCAGTTTTGTTTTTTGGGGTTCTATCGGCTGTATTTTTGAATTATTGTCAACAAAAAGAAATTACATTTGCTATCCATTATTGTACCCATATATTTGTTGGAGACTGCAATGAACATGTCATTTTTATATTTTTTGTTTATGGTGGATTATTTTACAATCAGTATTATTGCTCAATATTTGGAAAAAGAGTCATTATGATTGCTGGTGGAGAAAAGCTAAGGTAAGGGCTCTTCTACCTGGAGTTACTCAAATATTTACCATTTCCCAAAGGACATTTGTAATCTCCCAAATTGTATTTTAATAATGGCTTCACCTCGTTTGTCCAACACATGTTTTATTTTAAAACCCAACATACCTTACCTACTCCTTGACAGTTTCCGGTCTTAATTTACAACGGCACCGTCGATTTATGTGTGTAAAACTTTGATGGTCTATTTGTTATTGCTGTGATAAGGGGCATTACTACAGGTAGAGTTAAAACATTATATCATTACGTACTGGGTGTTATGAAGAAAAATAGCATTTACTTTGGTCTATTTACTTTTTGCGAAAAAAGATTATAACATACAATGTCCTCAAAGATTTTTAGAATTCATAGCACAAAATTTAAACATAAAAAAATAGTTTAGTCTGCTAAAAAAACACACCAGATCCTTAAAGACCGTGTTTCCCAATATCAGTAAAAACTATTTTTTTATTCATACTACCCAATATTTTAAAATTGTTCTACATTTCATAGGTATATTTATTAGACTAGTACGAACTTATATGGGAAAACGTACATATAAACATTTCATTTGCTTTAAATTGATATTAAATCTATTCGATTAACAATATTCTAAAAAAAAATTTAAACGAATTTCAATCAACAAAAACGCGGATTCAATCAATTTTTTGATTAAATTTCCTCCAATCAAAAAAATTGTTATACCAATCATCAAATTGTAGGTGATTGATTGAAAATTTTTCCAATCAAACATTTTTTCGATTTTGATCAAAAGATTGATAATTTTTTTATTTATAGTCAATCAAAATAATGAATAATTTAACAAATGAATAGTAAGCTTATGACAAAATCATCAAAAAATTCATCTTTTTTGCTTTCCAATATGTTGCCACCAATAAAAAAAGTAAAACCCGATTATTTTGAATATTTTTGAATTAATCTATTCAAATAAATTAAAGCGAAACAAAATCTAGTATGTTGAAAATTTGTAATTCGACAGTTAAAGTAAATAAGAAAAAATTTAATCAAAACATTGACTCATTTAAATTTTGTTGATCAATAGATTCAATTGAAAATTGTAAGCCAATAATTTTTTGTGTGTTACTATTACTACAATTGAAAAGTTTTGCTTACTTTTTTGTATTCAAAATTTCCAGCTGTTGTTAAAATAGTAGATTGTACTTATTGTTAGTAAGAAATCGAATGGGACTATTATTTATTCCTATTGGATTATGAAGCTTATGAACTCGTTACGTTTTTCTATTGTTTACCAGTCTAATATGTATGTAACATAATTTATATATTCATTAACAATTCATGTAAACGTCACATATTTTTACATTTTATTATTTAGCATGATTTTATGTTTTTTGTTGGCTTATATTTTGTTTGTATTAATAGTAGTAGCTTTAATATGAATTGCAATTAATCGCAATACATGTAAATATCATTCGTTCATCAATGTTTATATTTAATAAAACTCATTCATCAAGTTTAACAGATATACAGTGGAGTCCACTTCATTCCGTGTGGTAGATATAAGCAATTCCTTGAAGACAAATTGAACAATTCTAAGCCTTTTTATTACCAAACTAGTATTAGGTCTATTCGATTACCCAAATTTCTTACTATTTCTTACTACAACTGGAAAGTCTTGTTTACTTTTTGTATTGAAAATTTCCAGCTGTAGTAAAATGAATAAAAAATAGTAGATTGTTGTAAGGTAATCGAATAGACCTATTGTAAACAATTTTGTGTAAGTAATTAGCCAAGCTGTTATTAAAACTTCATGGCGCCCAGATTGAGTTTATATTAAATGTTATAGGTACAAACTGGAAATTGAAATTTATAAAATACATTTCTTAGATTTTTTTTTAATTTTTTCCCAAGTCGATGGAAGTTCAAAATTTTGTATTTTTCACAAAGTTCTAATAATTCTTATTCAGTCGTTTTTCCAACGACCCAAAAAGCAAAAAAATAAAAAAAACGATAAATTTTTCTTGTTTACAAAATTTTTTTTTTGTAGTTGGAAAAATTATTTGATATCTGTATATGAACTATAAGACCTTTGGAAATAATGCAAAATTTCGAATTGGAAAAAAATTGTCCAAAAAATCTTTAACATTTCTCAATTTCCAGTTCGACTTACCTCAATTTCCAGTTCGACTAACGTATCACATTTAATATTTACTCAATCTGGAGTTTATCTACAAAGTTTTAATTAACATAACACTAGTTTGATAATAACGCCGTTTGTAACGCATCGAAATAGCGGTCGGGGACCCCATAAAGTATATATATTATTGATCCATGATCGATTCTAAGATTCTGTGAATGTCCGTCTGTCCGTCCGTCAGTCCGTCTGCCTGTAGATAACACAATGCAGTCCAAAATAAAACAACTATTTTTTTTTAATTATTATTTTACTTGATTAGCTTATTAACGACTAAAAATTTCATTTCAATTTTTTAGGTATTATTTTACTTGATTAGCTTATTGAAAATTTCATTTTGGTGGTATAAACCCTTCCGCTCCAAAATTGACTTCTAAAAAAAAAATATGGCCGTTGGGGTCCTACTCTAATTTTTTTTTTTAGTTTTGACTTTAAAGGATTTTAGCTGAGATATTGCTTTAACCCTCTCGTGCCCGAATTTTTTGGACGTTTATTTTTTAATGAATTTCATAGCCCTACAGCGCCCCCTAGCGGAGATATATGGTCGTAAATAAAAAACTTCGACACGCTATAACTCCCGAACGGGTTTGGATTTTTTAAAAATTCCAATTTTGTATTTTTAGAAATATTCAACATGAAAGCTTGTACGATTCATATACGATTTTTGAGATTTATTTTAATGTTTTTTCGTTTGGACCCTTTTTTACGATATTTCTGAAGGACAAACGTTAATGTTGCTTGTGGGCAACATTGGGGCTGAAAGGGTTAAGTGATAAATATCGACAAAAAATATAACTCCTCTAACATCTTTATCGCGTAAATGAAATTTTAACTCGTTAATAAGTTTATCAAGTAAAATAATAATTAAAAAAAAGTTCAAAAATCGAAAAAAAATTTTGGTATGTATGGGGAAAAAAATTTTAGTGCAAAACTTTAACCCCCCAAAGGTACGAATTAATTTTGTCCGATTTGGCTAAAAATTTAAACATAAGAGTTTTTAGACCAAAACGAACCATAATTTGACCGGCAAATAAAATTATGTACCACACAAAATAAAGTGGGAGCCACTGTATATATTTAAAATTTTATAACAATGTATTAATGCTTTCTTGTTTTGTTTATAATAGGAGAAATAAATGGATGCATCTTCTTGGAGTCATACCTCCAGCTCCTAAACACTTATATGCCTGTGATCTACACTTTTCATCTGAAATGCGAAATAGGTCCTTGCTTAAATTGGATGCAATTCCCGACATGCACGTAGTTGTTCCTACGACAAGCAGACAAGCTCAAAGTAACTCTTATACTTCGTGTTCTTTATATTTTAATGCAATCCCATCTAAACGTACCCAAACGGACAATTATTTATCAGAATTTACTCCCCGTAAACGAAAATATTTAGATGAACTTAAAAAAGTTAAAACCGAGAATGCACAGTTATACGGCGTTCACACTTGCTGTTTTGAAGTGTTTAAAAGTGAGATGTTTAAAAAAGTCTTTGTTCTGTATCCATTACGTTTTTATTCTGTTACTGGTGTTTTGTTAAACAACTTGTTTAAAGTCGCTAGTGTGAACTCCATATTAAAAGAAGAAATCAAAACGTTGAAAATGCAGCTGGAAACGTTACCAAAAAGACCAACCGAAAAGGAAATTTTTGATGATATTTATGAAAAATTGCCTAATTTTATATCGGCACTTGTCAGAAATTCGATATCCAACAAAGGGGTTGCACCTCGCAGCAAACGTTACGAGAGACAATTTAAATTTCAATGTCTTGGATTGTTTTTCGTTTCTCCTGTTGCCTATAGATATTTAAAGGTTCAACACCAACTTCCAAGCGAAAGAACGCTGCAATTAATAGTATCAAAGTGGCCTTTAACTTGTGGAATATCACCCCATCATTTGAAAGCCCTCGAACTACGAACCCGGTTATTATCAAAAGAACAGAAGTATGTGTCAATCTGTGCCGATGAAATCAGTCTTAAAAGACATTTACATTATGACCCTTCGTATGATTATATATTCGGACTTGAAGATTATGGTGACATTCGATATCCAAATATTGCAACACACGCATTAGTATTTATGGTTCAAGGACTTGGAGGTGAATCTTGGAGGCAACCAATAGCATACTATTTGGTCAATAGTAGTTGCGAAGGCGCTATTTATGGTCTTATTCCATGCCACTTCGTTGCGGATCAAGGTTCAAACTTCTTTTCATTAACAAATTTGCTCGAGATAACTCCAGAAAAACCTTATTTTGAGGTACACGGACAAAAGATTTTTTTTTTAGCGACGCACCAAATTTAGAAAAATCTACACGGAACTGTCTAAGTAATCCTAAAAATAAAGTTAAATTTAATGGCAAACGTATCAGCTGGAATGATATTGTGTACTTTTATGAGGAAGACTTAAAACTGGATGTAAGATGTGCACCTAAACTGACAAGTATTCATATGTTTCCCAACCGTTTTGAAAAAATGAGAGTATTTCCAGCAACACAAATATTTAGCAGTACTGTCGCCTCCAGTATGATAACTTTTTTTGAATCCGGCCCAATTCCAAAGCTAAAAGCTCCCACAACACCTAACACTTGTGAGTTCATTCAGTTTATAGACGATTTATTCAACATATTCAACAGTAGCTGTGTGAAATGCCCAAAAAAGTCTAAAGAGGCATTCACTGGATCTGAATATCAGATAAACTTTCTTCGAAATGCAATTGTGCTGCTTGAGTCTATTGAAATTGAAGATGAAAATGGTAAAAATAAAAACAAATTATTTTCATTTATAACAGGATGGATAATAAACATCAATAGCCTACTTATGCTTTGGGACTATCTAAAGAGTCAAAGCTTTCCGTACGTTCTTACAAGAAAATTGTGCCAGGATGCTTTGGAGTTATTTTTCGGCCAAATCCGAGGAGGTTTAGGATGCACATC
Organism: Pegoplata infirma; assembly: GCA_963921195.1. Lineage (NCBI taxonomy): Eukaryota > Metazoa > Arthropoda > Insecta > Diptera > Anthomyiidae > Pegoplata > Pegoplata infirma. Next base: position 29,293 of record CAWUER010000622.1, read on the forward strand.
AAGTGTAACACCGTACAATTTTTGCTGCAGATTTCGGAAACATTGGGGTCTAAAATATGTGAATATGGTAGCGGAAGGAAACTGTGAAGAAATTGAGTTCAGCGAAGACCTCAGTTTGTGCGATAAGTTCTGCAGCGATAAACGATGAGAATCAAGATTTTGGTGAAATAGAAATCGGTTCAAGCTGGAACGAACACCAAGATCAATCAACGTTAAACAATCGTCCTGCAATAGTTATTGATGTTCAAACCACGGAGTCGCGATTTTTATTCGACAATGCAATGGCGTATTTCTGTGGATGGCTTTATTTAAAAAACTATAAACGTCATGAATGTTCCAATGAGTTACCATTTTTTGGAGAAGAACCACCAACACCACAGTATCTTTTCACTATTAGTAAGCAAATAGAAAATTGTAACTTAGTTAAAGCCCCTGAAGACTTTATAACTTATATACATGAACTAGAGAAACGATTCAAAAGCTCATTTAATAACGCCTGCCACCGTACGAAATTAGTTGCCGAGTTATGTAAAAGCATGGCTGATATTGAGCCATTTAAATGTTGCCCAAATACTGATTCCCCGTACTTGTTGATGTTATTTATTCGTGAAATTTCGGCACTTTTGGTTTGGGCTGCATCGTGTTTTCCGCAGTCGCCAGGAAGGATGAATGGAGACATCGCTGATGTGTTTGAAAATCAATCAAGTAGCAATAAAATATATACTTTATATGATCCCAAACCTCTGATGCTACACCTCTGATGCTACACACGAATTGGTAAAGTGAATATTGGGGGTATCCCCTATACCGTTGTTAGAGGGCATTAAAAATTTGGGGATAACGTTTTGAGAATTTTACACCAAGAAAAAAAAAATTTCAAATTGAGCTGAAACAATCTCAAATTAAAAAGAAAACAGTGACAAAAGTCAACAAACTTTGTTTTTGCTTATTTTGAGAATGTTTCTTTTCATTTTTAAAATGGGAGAATAAAAAGTAACTTTTTAAAATCAAAGTTGCTTCATTTTTAATTTAAAAATGAGAAATTGTTGATTTAAGGTTGATATAATTTTATTTTTATGTTGTTCTATACCATTTTATTTTATTAATTAAAACATTTTTTATTTTATCTTTTAATTTTAATATTTATTTAAAATAATAAAGAAATAATGTGCAGTTTTACATACAATTTTTGATTTGTTTTTTATGTGAAACCTAGTCTGTGTAGCCCGGTAATATGATAAACTCTGTTTTCAGACTATATTGACTGTGGTAAAAACTTATTACTTAAAAATTGCACATTATACTTAACCTGATTAAACTTAATTATTTTCCTTTCCGGGAATTGAATTGTAAAGTCCATTTTATAATTCCCGTCAATTATTTTTTCCACGACAACTCCTTTAAACCAGAGAAGCCCTTTAACCAAAGAAGAATAAAATCAAGTTAGTCAACAAAAAAAAAAAAACATATTGAAGTTTATAACTTACCATAGATATTTTACACAAATCTAAATTTTTACAGATATTACTCATTATATCTTAGGGATTATTCATTTTTTAACCAAAATTTTCTTTTGTTTTGCAAAAATTAAGATATGACGCAAAATTTTTTTTTTTAATGAACATGTTCAAATTAAAAATGTTTTCATCTCAAAATTTGACATATGATTTCGAAATGTCAATTCACAACTAAAATTAAAATTGTTTGACATCAAATTGAAAATGAAACAATATAGTTTTTAAAATGAAAATTTGAATTGGCAAAAATTTAAATTTGTAACGAGCTTTTATGACAGCATAATAAATATGAAATTATTCATTTTTAAATTAACACGTTAACAACTTTAAAACAAAAGTATTTATTTTTAAATCAACATATTTCAATATAAATAATAAAATTTTTGGAAAATCATGTAGCATTTTTAAATTAAAAATTTAAATTTTTGATTCAAATATGCTTTTTTCCCTCAGTGTACCTTTCCCTAACGAAAAGTGTTTTGATATTTGCTTTTTATGGTACATGTGACTGAGTCTATACCGTTCGACAGTGAAATTAAATTTAGCTCGGAAAACGAGAAATCAAGATTTTCCAATGTCACGTAAAAAAATATATTATTGACTTTTTTTCAATTTCGATTATTAAGGTGGATATCAACTTATTCGTATCATATTAATTTGCTCACCTTTTAACTATCCGGAGCTGTTTTAAAAAGCGGTACACAATCTGTTGCAATTTAGAATGTCATTTGTATGACCCAAAATAGTCTCTTAATTTCCCCTTGAGTTGTTTGTATGTATATTGAATAACTAAAACAGGCATCTCCCAAGTATTTGTATTGCTTTAATATAACATCCGTAAAATTTATGCCAACCAAATTTGCGGGAGCATTAAATAGTTTACGTAATTGTACGTTTCGTTGGCAAAGATTTCGAGCCGCCATCAATAAACAGGATTTGGTGGAATTACGACAGGCCCCTCACATCAATTAGAACACCTCGCGTACTTTAATAGAGAAGCTTTCAAAATAAAAAGATGTTGGAGATCCTTTTTATCTTTATCATTAAACATATCCACTAGAAAATCCAGTTTACATTTTAAATCCATAATTGCAAAAACGTACTTCAAAGAATTGAACGGTGACGGTGTTTAATTGTTATCATCAGCATTTTTCCAATAATTTTTCACCTGCAGCCGCAAATTCAAGTTACTCTTTATATTTTAATTAAAAATGTTATGGGCACTTTTTTGTATGCATAATCACATAGAGCATCGCAGACTTTAGGAATACAGCATCAACTAAACGTATTTCTTTATCCTCAGAGCCACATGATGATCAATGTTTCCGTGATGAAAAAACTTTCTTTGATCAATAAAAAATATAGAAAAGAATAGTTATTTTAGTCAATATCCATCTTATATACGTATATTTGTACTTACCGACGATAATAACGAAAATAAATGTTTTTTTTTTATTAAAATAAACATTATTGTACACCGAACCAAATCTCGCAGGTAAAATCAACGAAAAATTTTCGTTGATCTTTGACAAAATTTCATCAATTTTTTTTTTTAAGATTTTTAAGAAATCAACAAATTTTATTCAAATTGACAAAATTTCGTCAATTTAACATCTTCTGAAGAGGTAAAATTGATGAAATTTTATCAAATTAACTAAAATGTTTAGTTTTGACGCCATTACCCTCAAATTTGTATGTGGTTTAGTGAAAAAGTCACAAAGAAAAAGTTTTTTAATAATAACTTTACAATTTGAAGGTGGCTAACAACTTAGACATTTTTTGTGATCTTCTCTACGAAACCAACAACTTACACTAGGTTATTTAAAAGGTACATTACATTTTGGAACATAATGTAATTATTTATGTAACCTTTAAAAGGTTAAGACTAAATGCATTAAATATCTAGTCTGCACATCAAAAACCTAAAATTTATTCACATTGAATAACAGTTTAAATTATTAATGAATTTGTAAATTTTTTGTTTGTAATACCCAATAAAAATTTTTTAGTTTGAGTATTTAATTGATATTTTTGTTTTTTTTTTTAATAATGATGTTCTTTAATATGTATTCATAAATAATTTAATATAATTGCATTTTATGTTGTATTTATAGTATGTAAATGTTTATATGAATTGTATTTAATCTATACAAATGAAATACTTTTTTATAGTGGGATGGACAATGGCATCAGATACAAATATATTAATTTGCGTGATATAATTTAATTAATATCACAAATTTGTCCCTTAACGCTATTTTTTACTAATTTATTTGTATAATTCGTATAATTTTTTTATAAATATTAACAGCTATACATAACAAACTGCAAATATATAAAATTATTTGTGAATACATACAAAAAATAATTTTTGCTAGGTTAATAAAAAGTCAAAAATTGATAAAAAATCGTTGAATTGACGAAAACAATTCTGTTAATATGAATATCTGGGTATGTTAATTTGAAGAAATTTATTCAAATTGAATAAACAATTTTATTCAAATTAACGAAAATAATTCTGTTAATTTGACGAAATTTCATCAAACTAATGTCAAATATAAATTGACGAAAAATTTTATTCAAATCAACACCCCGTTTTTGTTAGCTGTATAATGATTGTTCTTTCGTCAAATCAACATGCTTTTTCGTTAATATTACTGTCATTTTTGGTTCGGTGTAGGCAATGTTAAATTTTTTTTTTCTGTAACCACAATGTTTACATTTTTTTGTATTTATTGTTTCAAGAAACCAAAACAAATGTTTGTCAGCCTGACATTCAGTACGTGTGAATGTGGAAGAAGCAGCATTTCGTCGCCATATTGGAAAAAGCTTGAAATACAACTCTGTTGCATGTCTATATGGTCTGTGCTCGTAAGCCATTCTCCAGTTTTCTACACTCATAGAAATATCTTAGTAGAAAAATTAGTAAACCCATTGTAGATCAAGTTTTACAGAATAATGCCGTATTCAACAAATATTAATGTTGATATCGTTGAATAATCAGTATACTTGTTTCAACTATTACAATGGCTTCTACAGAATTCAATAGATAAAACAAAAAAGAAAAAACAACCCTGTTCGTTCGTTTTTTTTTATTATAACGAGTGAACGAGTGAGTTGGTACACTCAACCAAAAATCATTGTATTCCCAAAGAAAATCGTTGTAAATTTAACAGAAATCATTGTTGATTTTGACCCTACAAATATTTATGTTGATTTCAATAAAAATTGTTGTCAGTTTTTGTAAAAGTTGATCAACTCGTTTTTTTTTGTTAATCAACTCGTATTTTGTGTAAATTCAACTCATATTTTTGTTAATATAAGAAATTTTATTATTAAAAAAATGCTTGTTGTTATTTGTAAATATTCTTTTATTAAGTATAAATCACAATATTTTTTTATTTCCGGCTTTTTAAGCAGCAATATTTGAAGATTTTCACACACACTTTGTTTATTTATGTTATATGCATCCATTAGCCATTCTCGAGTTATCTGATGATACCAAAACAAAATCCTAAACAAAACAAAAAACGTTTTAAATTATTGTTTTCTGTAAAGACAGTCGAGCTCAGGCTCTAATTATAATTATGTATTATAATTTTTTGATTTGTTATATATGGTTTTGAATTGAGAAAAGTGTGAAAGAAAAATTTTTAATTTTTCTAAAAATTTAGACATCCTGGTTTGTTTCTTACTAGTTTCATATTATCCAGTTATAATAATCTTCAGAAAAACTTTTAATGTCAAATTTATTTAGTTAATAGTCAATAAAACTCTATATGTGAAAATTATTTACAGATCGCAGCCGACAAGAATTGAACTCATCATCATCTGTAATACTTTGCTATTAACTGCTTGTAACGTACAATCACTCTAGACCGATACGCCAAGTAGGCTGTTAAGCAAGTATCAACTAAATCTGATTTTTTCAATTCGAGTGTAGTTGTTGCTGTTTTTTCTCACAGAAGTTTTGTTATTGTAATGTGTAAACAAATTTGTATTTTTAGTAATCATTATTCTTCTTCCTCTCCTTCATCAATTCTGATCTAAGTACTTATTTTTGCAAACATTGCCAGACATGGTCTATATTTTAGACACAAATGTTAGGTGTTGCCATTTTTCCAAAGATACTGATTGCCACTTAGGGCGACTTATAGTCGTTATTTTTAAATTATTGTTTTCTGTAAAGACAGTCGAGCTCAGGCTCTAATTATAATTATGTATTATAATTTTTTGATTTGTTATATATGGTTTTGAATTGAGAAAAGTGTGAAAGAAAAATTTTTAATTTTTCTAAAAATTTAGACATCCTGGTTTGTTTCTTACTAGTTTCATATTATCCAGTTATAATAATCTTCAGAAAAACTTTTAATGTCAAATTTATTTAGTTAATAGTCAATAAAACTCTATATGTGAAAATTATTTACAGATCGCAGCCGACAAGAATTGAACTCATCATCATCTGTAATACTTTGCTATTAAAAAACGTTTTAATATAGTATGAATACATAAAGTAGTCAATGTATTTTATTACTTACCAAATATTTACAGATCAGATCCTATTTTTATTTATTTTTCTAATATTAAATAATTTTATAAGAAACAAACACATTAAATAATTTTATAAGAGACAAACACATTGCTACCAACTCACTCGTTCACTCGTTGTTATTAAAAAAAAAACGAACGAACAGGGTTGTTTTTCTTTTTTCTTTTATCTATTGAATTCTGTAGACGCAATTGTAACAATTGAACCAACTATACTGATTATTCAACGATATCAACAATATTTTTTGTTGAATACGGCATTATTCTGTAAAACTTGATCTACAATGGGTTTACTAATTTTTCTACTAAGATATTTCTATGAGTGTAGCAATGTGAAATGTCTCTTATAAAATTATTTAATGTGTTTGTTTCTTATAAAATTATTTAATATTAGAAAAATAAATAAAAATAGGATCAGATCTATAAATATTTGGTAAGTAATAAATTATATTGATAACTTTATGTATTCATACTATATTAAAACGTTTTTTTGTTTTTTTTAGGATTTTGATTTGGTATCATCAGATAATTAGAGAATGGCTAATGGGTGCATAACATGAATAAACGAAGTGTGTGTGAAAATCTTTGTGAAAATCTTCAAATATTGCAGCTTAAAAAGCCGGAAATAAAAAAAATATTGTGATTTATACTTAATAAAAGAATATTTACAAATAACAACAAGCTTTTTTTTAATAAAAAAATTTCTTATATTAACAAAAATATGAGTTGAATTTACATAAAATACGAGTTGATTAACAAAAAAAAACGAGTTGATCAACTTTTACAAAAACTGACAACAGTTTTTATTGAAATCAACATAAATATTTGTAGGGTCAAAATCAACAATGATTTCTGTTGAATTTACAACGATTTTCATTGGGAATACAATGATTTTTGGTTGAGTGTAATGACACCAAATCAAAAACCTTAAAAAAACAAAAAAATACAATATAGTATGAATACATAAAGTAATCAATGTATTTTATTATTTACGAAATATTTACAGATCAGCATCTGATCATCAGATCCTATTGTTATTTATTTTTATAATATTAAATATTTTTATAAGAAACAAACACATAAAATAATTTTATAAGAGTCAAACAAATTTCACATTGCTACCAACTTGATAATACAAAATTGAACGAACAGGGTTGTTTTTTCTTTTTTGGTTTTATCAATTGAATTCTGTATAAGCGTTGTGTTAATGTCAAAAAGTCCTAGTAGTCTTTTCCCATTAATTCCGTCAATAAAATCCTTAAATTCCTCGTTGATACATATATCAAGGCTACAAAATATGAAAGGTAGAAAGTTAACGAAATTACTTTCTATCTCTTTCACTCCATTAAAGCCTAAATTAGCTGTCAATGTCATAGATACTCTTTTCCGGTTTCTAACGTAGTTTCTAAGATTCTTATTGTTCTAGCATCCATAGCGATTGGTAAGATCTGTCATCTCGTTGAATAAAATATCAATTTTTTCCTAAATCCAAACTTTGTCTTTTTTCTTTCCATATTTTTCTAATTGGGATATTTTGTTTTTTCCACAATTGAGCAATAAAAATCATCTGTTGATTTTTATTCGTGCTCAGAGTTCTAATCCCCATCACTCCATAGATTCACCCAAACATTTGGTCCATATCGAACCTGATACATCCAGTGGGAATAAAAAGCTCTGAGAATTCTGCTTAATTGAAGATCTTACCATCAACCAAATCAACAACAACATCCAGTTACACTCATCAAAAGCATCAAAATCAGTAAGTTTGTGATTTTGCTTTTTTTCTATACATATATTCGTTTGATAGTGCAACTGATAGGTTTTTGTTCAAACTCTTTTATTCTTATTTTTTTTGTTTTATTGCTACACCACGCTGTAGCCAACGTAAAGTAGAATCCAACATTTAATAATTTTTTTTGCAAATTTTACAAATAAAAAATTAAAACACAAAATTGAAAGTACATATAACAAATTTAACTAAAAAACAAAACAACAGAAGATCAGCAAAAGAAGAAAGTGCTAAAGTCAAAAAGAAAAAATCCCACATATTAAATAATTCTTTAGTGGAAAAGTGAAAAAAAAAGGTGATAATTTCTGCCAAGAAAGTCCATCCATCAACCAGAGAGTTTGCATCCACTTTTCTGTCGCGTAAGTTTAATCCAATATTAGTTTGTGTCCAAAAAAGTGTCTCCAAAAAGTGAAAAAGTCGAGATAATACTTTTTGACAAATTTTTAAGAAAGTGTTAGTTTTTTTTTTTTTCGCATTAGTACACGCAAAAAAAAACTTGTGTCGGAGTGAGCAAAAATCTGGCATAATTTTACCAAAAATATGCTAAAACTACAACCGACGAAGTAGTTTTCGTAATTTAGCCAAAACGCTTATGTAAAAAATTTTGAAGAAAATGCTAATGCTATTTAAGTAAAAACTTGGTAAAATATACCAAAAGAGATATGGTGAAATATTCCAAAATTATTAGAAAAGGTGACTAAAAATAATGCTAAAAATTACCACATTTATGCTAAAATAAATTTTCAATAAATTTTTGTAAAAATTTGTATATTTGTTGAATTTAAAATGTTCACAGAATAAATCCATATTAATGTAATAAATGTTGTGTAGGATTTAATTTACCACCGACCAACTGACCCTTTTTGTACAATTTTCTCGAGTGACTGCTGCCTACGCTTCTTCTTGAAGTAAAGGATCCGCTATAGCTTCACGAATTTATTTAAAAGCATCCTGTAAAAATAGAAAATTATTACAAAACATAAATTTTTAATTTAAAAAATTGGTAAACCCCATTGGTCTCTTGGTAAGGAGGAACACTTACTTTGTCATTCCATTTGTAACTCAAAACAGGTATGGACTCCCTTGGCTTTGGGTTTTTAGGTTTTAATTTTATACCTAAAGGCAGGATTGGTGTCCACGCTCTTTATTGTAGTGAATGATTCGCCATAGCTTCAAAAATTTATTTAGCAGTACCCTGTAAAAATAGAAAATTATTACCAAACACTAATTTTTAACTAAAAATCTATTAAACCTTATTGGTGTCTTCGGAATGCGGGTATACTCACTTTATCATTCCATTTGTTATTCATCGAAACATACGTCTGGGACTCCATTGGTTTTTCTTAATGAATGGTGTTTTAAGTGATGAAAGCAAAATTAACTTTAACATTCTTTTATCTTACATTTATTTATCTTTTAGAAAACTAATTATTTATTTTTATTTATTAATTTATTTTTATTTTATTTATCAATTTCCTTTTTACGTTTTTATAACACAAAAAATAAACAAACAACGCACACAAAAAAATGAAAATGGCGGTCTGTATTTGTTTTTTTGTTGTTTTCTTTCGATAAATTTTTGTGCAGGTAATTTGCGTTATTGTGCAAGCTACTTGGTTATTTTACATAAAAAATGAATTATGTTACTTTAACATCGACAAGCATAATATTAGCAAAAATTTGGTAAAAATTTTTTTTTGGTATGAAAAAAGTTTTACCAAGTAGGATTGCTCAATCTTACACAGATTTTTTTTTTGCGTGTAGGGTTTAATTTTTTTCTTTGTGGTTTGTCATACAATCGAACATGCTCGAATAGAATCCCGCGTTTTTTTTATTTCAGATCATGATAAAATATGAACATGTATGATTGAAAATTTATTCCCTTATTTCAGGAACCTTAATTTTTTGAAAGAAATCTTAAAATCTCTCATATTTTTATTTATAAACACACACCCACACATATTGCTTAAATTCCCCTGCTAACTTTTTTAAAAGCTACATTTAAAAGTTCAATTGAAAAGAGTTTATTATAAAAACCTCTTTAGTTATCCCTTAAAATTTGTCTTACAGACTCCTATTCAACACACTCTTACAACTGGTAAGAGTCACTCATCATACTTACGACACACTATTGTAACTCCACCTACACACTAATTCCTCTCTTTTATTCGTTTCCCCTTAAAAGGAGAAAACAACTTTTTTTTTAAGAACTAACTATCGCTGTAAAGTTCCATTTGTTCTGTTATTACTCTTTTTTCCAATATTATGAACAAACTGCTGTTTTTTTTCCACTTAGAAAATATACACCCGAACGAAAATATTGGTCGAAGACTATAAATCGACAATTATCTTACTGGTCGTTAAGAAAAGAAGAACTAAACTTTCGTTTAGAAAAAATACGATTTGCATTCGTATCATATCATTGTTGTTCAATAAAATTTAAATCTAGTTCATTTATTTGATTTTACCGTCCAAATTTCGTTGAGTGTGTTTTATTCCAACAAAATCCCAGCAAACAATTGCAGGCGATTTGCAATTTACAATTGTGGTCGATATTGAAATAAGATACATGGGAAAGGAAACCATTTTCGCCATCGGTATTCGGTTATAAATTTGATATATTCAGTTAATACATATTCCAAATCTCGGTCTCGAGACCGCTTTACTCAGTTTTACAGTACAGTCCATGTAGTCAGCCGTTTAATCTATCATACCGCACATCGAAGTCGTTTATGCCTATCTATTTATTTTTTTTTCTTTATTTCCAATAAGGAGAAAATTATCGTCTAAATAGTTATACACTCGAAGAGATTAGTTAGTTATAACAAACCAAAACTACTTTTTTTTAAAAAAAATTTAACCATATTTTAACATATAAGGTTACACTTTTGGAATAAAAATCGGAAAAAAAAAAATAGATAAAGTTTCAATTCTGAGATTGCCAGGCTTTAAGCGATTTTCAAAAGCCATTGTGCCTCACATTCATTACAAAAATTTGTTAAAATTTTTGTTTAATAATACCCTGTAGGCTGGTTGGTAGCGTGCTAGCCTATGAAACAGAGGGTCGTGGGTTCGATTCCCACCAACAACCCTTGGTCGATTTCGCTACAACGAGACGACGGTCATTGTTACCAGTTCTCGGTTAGGTTAAAATTATTTAAAATGAGTTGTAAATAAAAATTGGAAAAATAAATAAAAACTGATCATTGGATCAAATTATTATTATTATTATAATACCATATTATAACTGTGCCCATCGTTTTACTTTATTTGTAAAAGTCAACCATTAAGGGTCGAAGAGGAAATAGTTAAATTCCAAAGTAAACAGAGCTTAAGTGACTTTCTAAATCTTTTTTTACTAATCCGTTGATTTACTTTACACAAATATTGTGTGTACACATACGATAGCCGCTATATCGCCATTTAGCCACTATAACGTATGTACACAAATCCATATATAATATTTTTTTTCATTCCTCAACATTTGAATCGTTTTTCATCATCAACTGACTGATTATTTGTTTGCTGGGTTGCATTTGCTTATTTCATCAGGGATGATAATTTGTGTTTAGAGAGTGGTACTAAATTGGGTAAAAATTGTACTTTTTTTAACTAATTACATAGATGAAGAGGTATCACAATTCCATTGTTATTGACGTAAAATTTGATTTGATAGCATCTGCAACCAACTAATTTTATAGTATCCGCTTGAAAACAAAAAAAAAAAAAATTACTGGTGAAGATCTTTACAAAATTTCAAAGGGAAATTTTTTCTTAACAGGGCCAAACATAATTTCAAAAAGATTCAAAAATAATACTTAATATCTTTATTAACCCTTTCATCACCGATTTTTTTTGCTGATCGATTTTAATCGATTGATCGATATTTTTTTTTTTTGTGAACATACATATCAACATAGGTTCAGATTTGTGTTATTTCCATACACACAACGCCGACCAGCAGAGATAATTTAACATACTATAAATTTAATTTTAATACTAAAAGGGTACAGAGTCTAAAAAGGAAAAAAGAAAATGGAAAATCGTAATTTTGTATTTTCACTTTAATTAAATTTTTTTTTCCCGTGATTTTTACATCAATTGCTCATTTTTACTTTTCTGATAATCCAATCCGAATTTATCTTTACTTTATAGCGATTTCAATTTGTTGTAGAAGATTATTAAAGTAAATTTATTTTTTTTCTTTCGAATTGAACAACTTTAAAAAGTACTATCCGTACTAACTGTACCATCTCTGATCGTTACAGCAACACACATACATACATACCTACATTGGAGGGGAAATATTTAAAACATTCCACACACTGATCTTTTCTCTTAGTTGTTTTTTCATCATAGTTTTTTCTATTGCTGCAACTCTTTCATCTCAACAAATTATTGGTTGTATTGGTTCGTTGATTTGTTGAGAAATTTGTTATTTTTTCCAAGAGTTTAGGGCAAAAGGGGAAAAAACTTAAAGAAAAGAAAAACAGCTGTGCAACAGGAATATTCTCCTTTTGTAAATACTATTCCAGTCAGTATAGGGTCAATGAACTCTAAAATATTTTTTGGTGTAAAATATTTACACTCGAAAAATTTAAATAGTTCTAATTAACACCCAAAAATTTTTGTCCGTCAGTGAATAAAATCAATATACTTACCGGAAATTCAAAGTTTACGCAATTTATAATACTACATACATTATTTGAATAACATTAGAATTTATTTTAAAAGTGAAGTTATTTGATTCTTTTCTTATGAAAACTTTTTGATTTCTCATCCGAAATTTTTGAAAGCATTTTAACCGCTAAATAAAAAACGAAAAAAAAAAAAAGAAGAAGAACCATAAATAATTAAAAGAAAAGAAAATCATAAATTTTTTTTATATTTTTTTTGGAAACTCGAAAATTTGCGACATTTTTTTTTACAAAATTTCTGTAGAAATTTGAGAAAAATTCACAATTATTTATTTTTTTCTCGAAATCGAATTACAGAAAAGTTTTGCTAAAAGTTAAAACATTTCTACTCCTATTTATTTTTTTTTAACAAATCAGTTTTTTTTACTATTGGTTTGATAGTTGCAAATTTTTTTTTAAATTTTTAATTTAACTTTTTTTGTTAAAATCCGAAAATCAAGGATTACTCAATCTTTCCGAGTGAACTTCGTAAAAACAGTAAAAAGTTTGAAAGATTTTTTAAACAATCTATTTGTTTTCGTAAATAATTTGTTGGCTTCATATAATTCACTGAATTTTGAACAAAAATTTATGTTTTTTGGTTTGATAAGTTGTGCGATTTGTCGTGCTCTTTTGTTGCATTTTACATACCGCATCTTTTTGCCACGAATCAATTTTTTTTTTTTTTTTTTAATATTTAAATTTTATCACTCTTGGTTAGCCGAAAAGTTTTATGCTCACTTCGGCACCATTTCAAAGAATTTTGTTTGTTCAAAAATTTTAAAAACAATTTTTCGACATTTGGAGATTATTCTTAATTGTCAAAGTTGACTTTTAAAAATATATAATCGAAGTTTAGTTGTTCTTCTGACTTTTGTTCCAATTTTTTTTAATTATTCTATAAAAAAAAAGCGGGGGAGAAACATACGCTCTTAGCTGATACATTTTTTCGCTGTGATCTACATTTTTCTAGTCAGCTAGATTTATCCAGTCCTCATCCATACTTTTCATAGATACCTTGTTATTTTCCAATTTCAATCCAAAATGTCTCTTGACCATTTCACTCGTTTGGCCGATAGTTTAATCGAATTCGATGCCGACTATGCGGCTGGTCAATATCCAAGTACATCCCTTCATGCCGTCGATGTACATCGATATGAGATAAAATCAATTTGGTCTCGAGTTAAATCCGCCTATGAAAAGTATCTTTTCGATCGGGATAATGAGGACTTAAATGCTGATGTGGAAGATGATGGTAAGGATCAAGATAAGGATAACTTAGAATCCATCAACAAAAAATATAAGAGCACGTACATAACATATTGTAATCTATTGGCTAAATTAAATGAGGTTTACGAAAGCAAGCGATATGAGTCCCTTCCAAAAGTTGAACTCCAAGCTATGACCCCACCACCAAGACAATCCGAAGTCTCTACTTCTCACAGCTTCCGACTTCCGCCATGCGATATAGAAATCTTCAAAGGAGATTACCTGTCCTGGCCCACATTTCGAGATATGTTCTCAGCTGTTTACATAAAAAACTCCAACCTTAGTCCTGTTGAAAGATTATTTCATCTTATTAACAAAACAAGTGGTGAGGCACAGGAAATAGCTAAGAAAAGTCCATTAACTAATCAAGGTTTCGATTTGGCATGGACAAATCTCTGTGCTCGATTTGAAAACCGTAAATCCATTGTTTTTGGACAACCGGATAAGCTTTGGCACCTTCAAAAAATAACTTCAGAATCATCCGAAGATATAAAGAAGCTGCAACGCGAGCTTAACAGTTGTATTTCAACTCTCCAATTGTACAACATCGATGTTGCGAATTGGGATCCGTTGTTTGTATATATTTGTTACAAAAAGCTTCCAGAGCTCACTCATCATTTATGGGAACAAGGTGTTACAGATAAGGCTAGCATTCCGAAATGGTCTGATTTTGATTTATTTCTTACAAATCGTTATCGAACTTTGGAGTCTGTTTCTGAAATGCGTGGCTCTATGGAGGCGAAATCCTCTGAATCAAAACCTAAAAGCTCAAATCATTTTAAGGCTCTGAATTCTTCAAAAAAGGTTAACACTTTCCAAAATAATGTCTCAGAGCCTAAATGTTTAGTATGTCCAGACGCATTTCATACAATCCGAAAATGTCCAGTGTTTATCCAAATGAATCATAATCAGAGATTTTCCGAAATTAAAAAGCATAGCTTATGCTTAAATTGCTTTTCAAAGACCCATTCCGTGAAAAATTGTAAAAGTAAAAATAGTTGCTTTCGGTGCCAAAAACGTCACAACACGCTACTTCATAAAGATTCTGATAGCTCCATCTCTTCCACACCAACTCCTAATATAAGCACCAGTTCTAACTTGAATCCAAACTCAGCTCCTTTTCCATCCACTTCTAATTCGATACAGTCCACTTCGTCACAAGGAGCTCAGTCTTCCCAATCATTTTTTGCAACTAATTCCACTGGTGTCTTATTAGGTACTGCAATAGTTAATATATGCTATCTCAATATGAAGTACAAAGCTCGGGCACTTATCGATTCAGGGTCTGAGGGCACCTTTATTTCGGAAAAACTATTTAATCTTTTAAGATTACCCTCAGAGCGTACCAATGCTCAGATTTCTGGCTTAAACAATACCATTTCTGCTAAAGTTCAAAAGCAATGCACTTTTAACATAAGTTCTCCATTAAATGATGATTTTGAAGTCTCTGTATCGGCTTTAGTAGTCCCACAATTGGCCAACAATCTCCCTTCTCATCACGTCGATGCGTCGTTCTTGTCTAATCTTCCTCAAATCCAACTTGCTGATCCAGATTTCCATCAGAGCTCTAAGATCGATATCCTGATTGGGGGTGACTTATTCCCATCTGTGATGCTCTCTGGAATACAGCATAAAGTTTGTGGTTCCTTAATGGCACAAGAAACCATCTTTGGATGGATTCTAACTGGTCCTGTGCCGCGTAACTCTTCACTAGGGTCTATAGTTACTTCCTATTTTTGTGAAATTTCTTTGGCGAAAGAGATTTCACGTTTTTGGGAGGTGGAGAATCTTCCACGGAAGAACTTTGTGTCCCCTTCCGATAAATTTTGTGAGGATTTCTATGTAAGGACCACAAAACGAAATCATGACGGAAGATATATTGTTTCCCTTCCATTCAAGAACGAGTTCCCTGACAAAACTATTGGACAGTCTAGAGTAAGTGCAATGGCTCAATTTTTCCGAAATGAAGCCAGACTTACTAGAACTCCTACTTTTAAACAAGAATATGATAAAGTTGTAAATGAATATAATCATTTAAATCATATGTTAAAAGTAACGCCTCCAGACTGTAAAACATTGACTCAGTGCTATTATTTACCCCACCATGCGGTAATAAAGCCTGAAAGTACAACCACAAAAGTTCGTGTGGTATTTAATGCATCCTCTCCATCTTCCAATGGGTTAAGTCTTAATGACATACTCCATACAGGTCCAACTCTTCAAAGTGACTTGACTCTGCTAATTCTTAAATGGCGTTTCTTTCAGTTTGTGTTCAATGCCGACATTCAAAAAATGTACAGGCAAATCTTGGTTAATCCTGAACACACTCCATATCAAAGAATTTTGTTCCGAAACGATCCAAATGATATTATCCAGGATTTTGAGCTGAAAACTGTCACTTTCGGAGTCAATTGTGCACCATACTTAGCTATTCGAACAATTCTCCAACTAGCTGATTATATTGAATCCATTTATCCGATTGCTAGCAATATTCTTCGGAATTATATGTATGTTGATGATGCACTTGCTGGTGCTCACTCAATAACAAAAGCAATAAAGTCCAAAAATTAGCTAATTCTGGCTCTTCAATCAGCTGGTTTTTCATTGAGAAAGTGGACATCAAATTCCAAAGATGTCCTAAAAGATATTCCTCCTGAGCATTTGCTTAATGAAGACTTCCTTGAATTTGACGACAGTAGTACAGCGAAAACATTGGGTATTCGCTGGAATGCGCGTTCAGATTCTTTTTACTTCACAACTCAACCATTTCCGGAGTCTTCTAAATATACAAAACGCGAAGTTTTATCGCAAATTGCTAAGTTGTTTGACCCTGCTGGATGGCTGTCACCGTGCGTCGTTCTGGCAAAGATCCTAATGCAAAGAATATGGATCGAAGGAACCGACTGGGATGAAGTCCTCTCAGCAGAATCTCTTTCTCAATGGAAAATGTTCCAATCCAATTATTCCGGTATCAATGACATCCAGATACCTCGATGGATTAATTTTGTTCCAAATGCTGAAATCCAATTCCATGGATTCTGCGATGCATCTGAAAAGGCATACGCGGCAGCATTATACATTCGAATATGCGATAGTAATTCTACATATACCCATTTAGTTTCGTCCAAATCCAAGGTTGCTCCTGTCAAAACTCTATCAATTCCGAGATTGGAGCTTTGTGGAGCGGTCCTTTTGGCTGAAATGATCGACAGCCTTATTCCAAAATTAGATGTTGATCAGTACTCAATTTCCTGTTGGACTGATTCAACTATTGTTCTTTCTTGGCTAGCTAAACCTCCATGTTCTTGGTTAACCTTTGTTGCTAATAGAGTTTCAAAAATAATCGAAATTATTGATCCTTCTCGTTGGTATCACGTGTCATCCGAACATAATCCTGCAGACTTAGCTAGCCGCGGAGTTTTTCCTCAGGAGCTCATCGACAATGAACTTTGGTGGCATGGGCCACATTTCCTTAAAGAAGTTCACATTCCGTACAAAGAATCTTGCACAATACCAGAAACCGATCTCGAAATGAAGACAATAAAAGCTCACTTTGCCTATTTTACGAACTTCGTAGACATTCTTGATCGTTTTTCTTCCTATTCAAGAGCAATGCGAGTTCTGGCTTATATATACCGATTCTACTTCCGCACTCATAGAAAATACCGTTCCAATTTTAGCAAAGAATCAGTTATTGTTACGAGTTCCGAACTTGTTGCTGTTCGAGACACTCTCATTCGTATGAGCCAAAAAGCTTTCTATCCAAATGAATACCAAGCTTTGTCGTTAAAAAGGTCTATTGCCTCTTCAAGCTCGATTCTCAGTCTAAATCCTTTTCTTGATCCAGAGGGGATAATACGTTCTTGTGGTAGGCTTGAATTCGCTCCTGGGGTATCCTATCACGAAAAACATCCAATCATAATTCCGTACAATTGTCAGTACACCCGCCTTTTTGTCAAATTTGTGCATGATATCACTATCCATGGTGGTAATCAACTTATGCTACGTGTTATTCGAAGTCAATTTTGGATTCCTAAGGTCAAAAACCTGATAAAGACCACCATTAATAAGTGCAAACCTTGCATTTTATATAAGAAAAGGTGTCAAAATCAGATCATGGCTGCTCTTCCTCCAGAAAGATCCGAATTTACACGCCCATTTACACATACGGGCCTTGATTTCGCCGGCCCTTTCGACATAAAAAGTTATTCGGGGAGAGCTTGTCGCATTACCAAAGGGTACGTATGCGTGTTCGTATGCTTTTCCACGAAAGCCATACATTTAGAGGCCACATCTGACCTTTCCACTCCTGCCTTCCTTGCAGCCTTTCATAGGTTCGTATCCCGCCGTGGTTGTCCGCTACATTTACATTCAGATAATGGAACAACATTTGTAGGTGCATCTCGAACCTTGGCTAGGGAATTTATGCAAACATCCTCTCAAGCCGTAACGTCTAACTACGCACACCAGAATATTACGTGGCATTTTATACCCCCTGGTGCTCCACATATGGGTGGGTTATGGGAGGCAGGCGTTAAAAGTTTCAAGCTTCATTTTTGTAAAGTTTCAGGTGGCTTCAAGTACACTTTCGAGGAATTTTCTACTCTTTTATCTAGAATCGAGGCTTGTCTTAATTCCAGACCTCTTTCTCCTATGTCCCAAGATTCTTCTGATTTATCCGCTTTGACACCGGGTCACTTCTTGATAGGTGCTCCAGTATTAGCTCCAATAGATCCATCTATCAGTGATTCTCCAGCTTCTGTCACTAACCGTTGGCAAAGGCTAAAACTTGTTCATCAACATTTTTGTACTCGTTGGAAAAACGAGTACCTTAAAGAACTTCACAAGCGTGTTAAATGGCAGAAACCGGAAGAAAATATTAAAGAAAATTCTCTGGTTGCGATAAAGGAAGAAAATCTTCCTCCAAATTCTTGGCGTCTTGGCAGAATAATCAAACTTTATCCAGGGCCAGATAGTCGCGTTCGCGTGGCCGATGTTTTCACCCAAAAGGGTGTCATAACTCGGCCTATAGTAAAATTAGTTGTCATATATTCCGAATAGTTAGTAGATTAATTTATTCTTAGGTAGTTTTTTATATCCATTTTACTTTTACAGCTCAACATGCCAAAACCTTCGTCGGTCAAGCCCAACCAAAAGCACCAAGACCATCGCCGCAAGCAGAAATCAACGCTTCCACTTAAATACAATTCGTATTTGTGCAAATTGTGTAAACGTCCTCATCCTCTTAAAACCTGCAGAAAGTTTTTGGGCATGAACGTCACTGAGCGCATAAGAGCGGTTCGGACACATAAGTACTGTTCCAATTGTCTGGCACATGACCACTCCCAGGGTACATGTTTCACGGAGCACGGATGTAAAAAGTGTAAGAAGTTTCACCACACTCTTCTTCACCTTAATCCACGACTTCTCCAAACCAACACGTCCCCTGATTCTCGCTCGCATTCTCGGTCCCGTTCTCGCTCAAGTTCTCGTTCACGTTCACTTTCTCCCAAGCCTTCGACGTCCAAAACTACCAGGCCTAAAAAGACTTCCGCCTCGGTTCCATCTACATCATCGTCGCTTATAGCAATTCTTCGTCAAAATAGCGTTATACTCCTTCCGACTGTATTGGTCAAAATAGCTACTACGACTTCTTATGCTCGATGTCTCTTAGACTCTGGTTCGTCAACCAGTCGAATATCCAGAAAGTTCGTAGAAAAACTGGACCTAACGACCTTGACCATGCAGGACGAAACCATTTGCCCACTCACTCTAAAGTCACGATTCGATCCTACCTCTAAACTTGAGGGAACATTCCGGGTCGATAACCGCATGACTCTTCAAACTCCGGCTCAATCGTTATCAGAGTCCTTTAAGAAGAACTTTCGCGATTTGTTTCTCGCAGATTCGCAGTTCTATCAATCATCGGGGATTGATATTGTGATAGGGGTTGATTTGTATCCACGGGTAATTTGCGAAGGCGTCATCTCCAAAACGGGTCTTCCAACAGCACAAAGCACCATGTTTGGTTGGACCATTTATGGACCCTGTTCCGTCTAAAAGGGCAACTCCACTATTAATTACAGAATGCACTATCAAACTTTGAATTACATTTTTTAAAAAAGGCAAAATACAAACTTGCAATCTATATTCCTTATTGTTAATCCTAGTTTTAAGATACATTTTGAAAAAAAAAAAAAAAATTAAACAATAATGAATTAAATCCAAATGAATTTCTCAAATGATTTAAATTTATATTTCCATTTAAGTTTCCATTTATTTCCTTTTCTTCCGCAGTAAAAAAGTATCTACGACATTGCAACCTCATAGCTATCCTGTTAATTGCATATATCCTGCAAGGCGGGCGGTAATGTTAATGTCAAAAAGTCCTAATAGTCTTTTCCCATTAATTCCGTCAATAAAATCCTTAAATTCCTCGTTGATACATATATCAAGGCTACAAAATATGAAAGGTAGAAAGTTAACGAAATTACTTTCTATCTCTTTCACTCCATTAAAGCCTAAATTAGCTGTCAATGTCATAGATACTCTTTTCCGGTTTCTAACGTAGTTTCTAAGATTCTTATTGTTCTAGCATCCATAGCGATTGGTAAGATCTGTCATCTCGTTGAATAAAATATCAATTTTTTCCTAAATCCAAACTTTGTCTTTTTTCTTTCCATATTTTTCTAATTGGGATATTTTGTTTTTTCCACAATTGAGCAATAAAAATCATCTGTTGATTTTTATTCGTGCTCAGAGTTCTAATCCCCATCACTCCATAGATTCACCCAAACACGTTGTAAACAGTTGATTCAACTTTACTGATTATTCAACGATATCAACATTAATTTTTGTTGAATACGGCAATATTCTGTAAAACTTGATCTACAATGGGTTTACTAATTTTTCTACTAAGATATTTCTATGAGTGTACAACAACAAAATACATGGCGGCTCGTTTTTCTCATTTTCTTGGTTTCTTCTTTTCTGCATAGAAATTTCTTCGACTTGATGCTTGAGTACACTCAACCAAAAAGAAAATCGTAGTAAATTCAACAGAAATCATTGTTGATTTTGACCCTACAAATATTTATGTTGATTTCAACATTAATTGTTGTCAGTTTTTGTAAAAGCTGATTAACTCGTATTTTTGTTGGTTCTATTCGTATTTTTGTTAATTATACTCGTTTTGTTTTGTATATTAAAGCAATTTTATTTACTAAAATGAAATTCTTATTTGTGTTGTAAATGTTATTTTATTTAATTGAATATTTTTTCGTGTTTTTCATTAACACATTATTTTCACATAAACTTATTTTGTTTTTAGATGATATTTTTTGTTTCCTTGAACTGTGATGTATTTCGCTGTTATGCTGTCGGCAATCATTTTTCGTGATTAGCTTCTGGAGTTTTTAGAAAGATTCCAAATCACAAATTGCTAAAAAAAAATAAAAAATTGCTTCAATAATGCATTAAATAACAAATATATTTAATTACTCACCAAATATTTTCTAATAAAAAAGATTTTTTTTGAGAAACATCCCTTCTGTACAAGACAACAACAATTTACAAATGGCGATCAGCAAAAACAGTGTTGAACATTTCATGTACTTATATTTTATAAAATTTTTTCCAACTATGTATTTTTCAACTATTGAATTTTGTAATATCAACATTGATTTTTGTTAAATTCTGTAAAACTTGATCTACAATGGGTTTACTAATTTTTCTACTAAGATATTTCTATGAGTGTAAGTTGAAGTACACGCAAAAAATAAAAAGGCTGAATATAAACAAAACTAGGGCATAAAATACCTAAGGAAAGTGTGTACCAGACCACTACCCAAGTTAAAAGCATAAAATACTCAATTCCCTTAGGAAAACGTTTATGAAAAAAACAAGAAATATTTAAGCCAAAAAACTTAGGTAATATTGCCGTTTAAGGAAAAGGAAAATTGAGCAAAAAAAACAAACAAATTACCCAATTTTTTTTAATTCAAATAACCATTTATAAATGATTATTTTTGACAAGAAAAATGCTTATTAATACCTTTGATTTTTGGTTTTTCCATAAAATAAAAGACGCATTTGTACACTCAAAAAAGTATGTCGGTAAAATCTACTACAAAAGACAGTTGTTTTGACTACATTTTGTTGTTGAAAAGGCGTCCACTACATATTACGGTAAAAACAACTGAACATGTTGTTGTTTTTAACTATTGATTATCAACTACAAAATGTAGTAAAAACTACTACAAAACTGTTTAATACAGTTGTTTTTACTATAATTGCCTGAAATTTTATTTAAAAAATTTCTTAAACGTTTAAATGATTGATATTTATTTATTTATTTAAAAAGCAATACATTTCAGTTGGTTGTATAGAATTTTGACATGATGACATTTTTTTGGTGTATTTATCTGGAATTATAGAAAAAAAAAAATTATATTAATAAAATGTTATGTTAAAAAATAAAGTTGTTCAAGCTCGAGGTCAAGTGTTTGTAAATTTCTTTATTGCCTATATTTCGCTACACATCGCGTAGCATCTTCAGAGCTAATATTCTAAAATAAAATAAATACAAAAACAAATATGTATAAACATCAATAATAAGAAAAACAACAAATGACACAAAAAATCACACAAAGTTATAAAGCACAAAGCATAACGCACAAGTAAAAATTGTAAAAACAACAAGTGCACAAAAAATTAAAATGTAAAAAATATAACAACAATGCTTACAGAAAAAGTTTACATTAAACACAAAAACAAAAATATATAAATAATTTTAAATTTTAGCGTTGTAGTTGTGGCTCCTTCATCGTATAATATTGCACTGATCTTAAAATTAATTATTGCACATTGTTCTTTGTTTTCCTTTACTAATTAAGTGTCGATAGCTTTGCGCTACACTTTCGGTATCAGCTTTAAAGTTTATCCTCTCGTTCGTCGGTGTATTAATAATATGAAGCATTTCAAGCATGTAGCGGCGTTTGTAGTTGTTTTCACAGTCAATAACTTGTACCTTGTCAAAATCGGGGGAATGATTTTCCCTCAAACAATGGGCCGCCAAAGCAGTTTTTTGCTGAACATCCGTGTTTCTCATTTTTTGGTCGGATTTATGGCCAGACAATCGTGTTTTGAGTTTATTTTTAGTTGTGCCGACGTAAACTTTACTACAGTTGTCATTTGGGTTACCATTGCATGGTATTTTATATACCAAATTCGATTTGTCTAATTTGTCTATTTTGTCTTTGGTCTTACTAAATATTTTTCCAACGGTTTGGTCTGTTTTGTGCGCCATGCGGTATTTTTCACCATCAAAAAGTTTTGATTTTTCAAGACGTTCCGATATTTCGGGGATATATATGAGGGATTTGTATACTTTTTCGTCAACTTTATTTTGTTTTTTATTTTTGTTCGGATTTTGGTGATCCTTTATTAATTTTCGTGTTAATTTTTGCGGGAAATTGTTGTTAAGCAGTATGCTCTCTATTTTCCTTAAGTTAGCATTGTGAAAATCTTCATCACTAATATTTAAAACTCGACGTATCAAATTATTAGCGGTGTTTATAATAATTCTCTTAGGATGTTTGGAGAAGAAATTTATAATTCTACCAGATGCAGTTGGTTTTTTGTACCAGTCGATTTTTATTTTATTGTCCTCTCTTATCCCCATAGTATCCAAATATGGAAGTTTGGAATTAACTTCTTTTTCTGTCGTAAACCTAATATTGCAGACAAAGGCAACGTAACAGTAGCTATGGAAAAAGAAGAATATGATATTAGAATGAAACAAATAGTTGGAGACATCATGACATATCAAAGAGTAAATAAAGACCCAACATCAAATTATCAGAGGCAAAACAATGAGTTAGTAGAGGAACTTTTCAAAAAACAATTAATAACAACAATGGAGAAGAAAAAGCTAAAAACGGAAATAGCCACTGCTCCGAGGATATATGGTCTTCCTAAGATCCACAAGGAAGGTTATCCACTTAGGCCTATCTGTTCTTGCATAAATGCTCCATCCAGCGAATTATGCAAATTCATAACTAATATACTTAAGAGAATTACTGAGAGTTCAAAGTATAATATAAGAGATTCAGTGCAATTTAGGGATAAGGTTAAAAACTTGACGATACAGGAAGATGAAAAATTAATTTCATTTGATGTTGTGTCGTTATTCCCGAGTATTCCTGTAGATTTAGCACTAAAAATTATAGAAAATAGATGGGATGAAATTTCAGAATACACCAATATGACTAAAAGCTTATTTCTACGTATTCTAAAATTTTGTATTAAGGACAACCGCTATTTTAAGTATAATGGAAAGAATTACACACAGAAAAAAGGCCTCCCCATGGGTTCACCAGCATCTCCGATCGTAGCTGACATTGTAATGGATAATCTACTTGACACCTGTATTGGAAACTTAACAGTAAAACCCAAAGTATTGACTAAATATGTTGATGATTTATTTGGTATCGTTAAGGCGCGTTTAGACGGGAGAGAAAACCCCTAGATTTAAAGTAAAACACAACTCTGTGGTAATGTACTTTTGACTTTGTGTCAAATCTCATTTCTTTAATACTTGTTTTTGTCTACCATTTTCATAATATTATTATTTGTTTTCGCACATTTAGTCAATAATTTGTAGATTGGAAACCGAATTAAAGTAAATAAAAAATATATAATAAAATTTTATTTGACATTCCAATTTTAAAAGTTACTACAGAGTTGTTTTTTACTTTAAATCTAGGGGAATTCTCTCTCGTCTAATCACGCCTTTAGGGAGAGTGCAATAGAGGAAATAATGACGAATTTAAATAATTTTAACAGCAATATTAGGTTTACGATAGAAAAGAAGTTGATTCCAAACTTCCATATTTGGATACTATGGTGATAAGAGAGGACAATAAAATAAAAATCGACTGGTACCAAAAACCAACTGCATCTGGTAGAATTATAAATTTCTTCTCCAAACATCCTAAGAGAATTATTATAAACACCGCTAATAATTTGATACGTCGAGTTTTAAATATTAGTGATGAAGATTTTCACAATGCTAACTTAAGGAAAATAGAGAGCATACTGCTTACACGCAAAAAAATCCCGTGTGTAAAATTATGCAATCATGCTTGGTAATTTTTTTTTTCTATGAGTTTTAACATTTTTCGCAAGCCTTGTTTTGTTTTCCGCTGTCAAAGCTAAAATTTCATATTTATGTTGCTACCAAATATTACCAAGTTTGATTGGCACATTGCAAGTACTTTTAAACATTATGCAAAACGACTTGTTTATTATTGCCCGCTATTAAATTGATTTATTTTTGTAAAAACTTGGTAAATTTTTGCATGGGCGTGTAAAAGCGACCTAATACAGTACGAAAAAAATTTGCAGTTCATTTAAACTAGTTCATTTAAACTAGTTCAATTGAACTAGTTCGTTCAACAACTCTAGTTTCAAGCGTCTATCCAAATGAGCGTGTGAAGAAAAAAACTATGTACATATATAAACAAAAATACATTTCGACAAGGTTAGTATGAAATTAATTTGTAACTTTTGTTTGCTATTTAGTTTTGTTAAATTGTTTTTTTTCAGGTTTACGACTTTTTACGGCCGATGGAAGATGCAGTTTATACGGGGTTCACACTTGCTGTTTTGAAGTGTTTAAGAGTGAGATGTTTAAAAAAGTCTTTGTTCCGTGTCCATTACGTTTTTATTCTGTTCCTGGTGTTTTGTTCAACAACTTGTTTAAGGTCGCAAGCACAGACTAATACAGACTCGACAAATATGACAGGTGTCAAAAAAGTATTCTTTAACCATATGGTTATTATTTTCAATTTATTCTACGAATTAGGTTAGAAAGAGAAAACTGATATAACGCGCCATAAGAAAAATAGATGCCAGATCGTTTTTTGTTGTTTCACTCACTCGTAGAAAGTGTTGCCATGTTATCGTAAAACGGACTAAAACCCGCTCTTTTTTCTCCTAAAATCGCTTAGTTTTTCCCCATTTTTCTTGTAAAACTCTACTGTCGAGTCTGTATATAGTCTGTGTCGCAAGTGTGAATGCCATATTAGATATGTAAGTTTTGTGTTTATTGTATTTAATTGTATTGTATTTAATTTTAGTTATATTAAATAAATAATGAAAAAAAAAAATATTACTAAATTTGTTTTATTTTTTATACAAAACAAAATTGATTATATTTATTAAGCATTAACGTTTTTTTTAATAAGACATGAATGGCAATATTTGCCAAGCATTTTTGGGCAAATATAGTTAAAATTTTGTTTACTGGGATGTTCCTAAGCGTTTTGGCAAAATATCAAAATATATTGTTTAATGGGATTCCTCCCTATCTGCTTGGTAAAATTGGAGCATTTTATTATGAAATCGCACCCAAGTTTTTTTTTGCGTGTAACAACAATTTCCCGCAAAAATTAACACGAAAATTAATAAAGGATCACCAAAATCCGAACAAAAATTAAAAACAAAATAAAGTTGACGAAAAAGTATACAAATCCCTCATATATATCCCCGAAATATCGGAACGTCTTGAAAAATCAAAACTTTTTGATGGTGAAAAATACCGCATGGCGCACAAAACAGTCCAAACCGTTGGAAAAATATTTAGTAAGACCAAAGACAAAATAGACAAATTAGACAAATCGAATTTGGTATATAAAATACCATGCAATGGTAACCCAAATGACAACTGTAGTAAAGTTTACGTCGGCACAACTAAAAATAAACTCAAAACACGATTGTCTGGCCATAAATCCGACCAAAAAATGAGAAACACGGATGTTCAGCAAAAAACTGCTTTGGCGGCCCATTGTTTGAGGGAAAATCATTCCCCCGATTTTGACAAGGTACAAGTTATTGACTGTGAAAACAACTACAAACGCCGCTACACCCAAAAAAATAACTAGTATTAAACAGTCTAATGTGACTTAGGTAAATTTTTTTTATATTGAGTTCAAGAAATTGCTCAAGTTTTGACTAAATTGTATGTGACATTTATTTTGTAAAATAGCATTGTATACAATATCAAATTTAACCTACACGCAAAAAAAAACTTGGTATTGGGTCATAAAATTATGGGTAATAATTACCAAGTTTATAGGGAGGATATGCGTTCTACAAGTTTTTTCCAAAATTTACCAAGTCGCTTAGAAAAATAACTTAAGCCGAATTTATGACATTTTAGAAAAAAACTTGGTAACATATTCCAATTCAGCTTTCATTGATATCCCAAGGCACATTGATAAATATTCCTATATTTTTTTTTTTAAAATAATAACACTTTATTTTGGTTATAATTAAAAAATTTTTTTATTAAAAAAAATTGTTGCAAAAAAATATAAAATTATTAATATATAAATTAAAAGAAAAAATATATACAAGTTAACATTATTTGTTTATACCTTTGATAATGATATTGCAGCATCTTTGTAGTCATCTAAGGTGTCTCATTTTGTGGCTCCACTACAAACAAGGCAATTTTTGTTGTAACTAAAAATAAAATAATGGTGTAACTATATTATTTAATATAAAATATTTTGTTTTACTTACCTTTTTATGTTTTATTTACCATTTGACTTTTTTAGTTAAAAACATAAATTGCTTCTGCAATTGCACCGACATTTTGCTGGTCATCGTTGTGAAAAAAAAATAATACTAACTTTTTCCCTATATCTTGATATATTGTCCCATTTTTACCTTGCTAATTTTTACCAAGTTGTACTTGGCAACATGATGTTCATTTTTTACTGCCAAGTACTGGGTCAAATTATGAAAGGATTGGGCAACAGCCGGCATCTTCATATAAAAAAAAATTACCAAGTATACTTGCTAAATATTACACACCGATTTTTTTTGCGTGTACACAAACTTGAATCTTTTACCTAAGTTTTTTTTTATAAATATAAATAAATTTAATTCAATAAAGTCGACAAATTAATGCCACATTGTAAGCAACATATTGACAACACATTGTCTTTAATTTTTTATAAAAAACATGAGGAGGTAATTTTTTTCATTAATTAAAATGGTAAGCAAAACGAATGTGTTTATATATTTGCTAAACGTATATTAACCAAAATATTAACTTTCAGTTGCAGACGGTGGTGGTTTATCAGAATATTTGCGGCATCCGCCACACACTTTAAATCGGAACTTTTAGCCAGTTTACATTTTAAGGAACGGGATACAAAACAAATTTAAGAGAACCCAATCATGCCTCAAGTGTTTCAGCCGAGGTAAAAGTTTAATATATAAAAAACAATTAAAAAACCCTAGACCTTGGTCTTACAATCTGGTACATTCTATAGAAAAATTGTCTCAGAAAATTGTTCTAAAGAAAAATTGTCTTAGAATCTGAGATTTTTTCTATAGAAAAATTGTCTCAGAACCTGAGCCTTTTTTGTAGAAAAATTTTTGCAGAATTTAAAATTTGTTCTGTAGAAAAATTGTCTGAGAATCTGAGATTTTTTCTATAACATTTTTTTTCAGAATTTGAAACTTTTATAGAAAAATTGTCTCAAAATGCAAGACTTTTTCTATTGAAAAAATGTCTCAGAATTCGAGAATTTTTCTATAGAAAAAATTTCACAAAATTATAGAATTTTTGAACAAGTGTCAAAGAATCTGACAATTTTTCTATCGAAAAATTATCTTAGGATTTGAAACTTTTTTCTATAGAAAAAAAAAAAACGTTTCAGAAACTTAAAAATTTTCTATAGAAAAAATGGACGGAGCCTGAACATTTTTCTATAAAAAATTTTCACAAAACATTTCAAAATTTCTCAAAAACAATTGTTCTATAGAAAATTTCTCAGACAATTCTATAGAAAATTTCTCAGACAATTTTCTATAGAAAGTTTCCCAAAAACAATTGTTCTATAGAAAATTTCTCAGACAATTTTTCTCTAGAAAATTTCCCAGAAAAAATTTCTCAAGGAAAATTTGTCTATAGAAAATTTCACAAAGACACTTTTTCTATAGAAAATTTGTCAAAGTCAATTCTTCTATAGAAAATAACTCTAAGGACAAGTTTTCTATAAAAAAAAATTTCTGAAAGACAATTTTTCTTTAGAAAATTTTTTGAAAGACAATTTTTCTATAGAAATTTTTTCAAGCTATTTTTCCATAGAAAATATCACTAAAAGCAATTTTTTTATAAAAAATTTCTCAAAGACAATTTTTCTATAAAAAATTTCTCATACAATTTTTCTATAGAAAATATCTATAAAGACAACTTTCTAAAGAAAAATTGTTTTTGCAAAATTTTTTAAAGAGTAATTTTCTATAGAAAAATTGTCTTTGAAAAAGTTTCTATAGAAATATTGTCTTTCAAAAATTTTCTATACAAGAATTGCCTTTCAGAAATTTTCTATAAAAAAATTGTATTTGAAAAATTTTCTAAAGAAAAATTGTCTTTGAGAAAGTTTTTATAGAAAAATTGTCTTCAAGAAATTTTCTATTGAAGAATAATCTTTAAGAAGTTTTCAGTAAAAAAATTGTCTTTGTGAAAGTTTCTATAGAAAAATTGTATTTAAAAAATTTTCTATAGAAGTATTGCCTTTCAGAAAATTTCTATAGAAATTTCTATAGAAATAAAGAAGAATTGTATTTCTATAGAAAAATTGACTTTCAGAAATTTTCTGTAGAAACATTTTCTGTCAGAAATTTTCTATAGAAGAATTGTCTTTCAGAATTTTTCTATAGAAGAATTGTCTTTGAGAAATTTTCTATAGAAAAATATTCTCTCAGAAAAATTGTCATTGAGAAATTTCTACAGAATAATTGTCTTTGAGAATTTTTCTATGGAAAATTGTCTTTCAAAAATTTTTTAAAGAAAAATTTCCCTCAGAAATTTTCTATAGAAAAATTGTCTTTGAGAAATTTTCTATAGAATAATTGTCTTTGAGAACTTTTCTATGGAAAATTGTCTTTCAAAAATTTTCTATAAAAAAAAATTCTCTCAGAAATTTTCTAAAGAAAAATTGTCTTTGAGAAATTTTCTATAGAATAATTGTCTTTGAAAATTTTTCTATGGGAAAATTCTATAGAAAAATTGTCTTTGAGAAATTTTCTATAGAATAATTAACTTTGAGAATTTTTCTATGGAAAGTTGTCTTTCAGAACTTTTCTATAGAAAAATTGTGTTCGAGAAAGTTTCCATAGAAAGATTTTCTTTCAGAAATTTTCTTTAGAAAATCTGTCTTTCAAAAATTTTATATAGAAAAATTGTGTTCGGGAAAGTTTCCATAGAAAGATTGTCTTTAAAAAAGTTCCTGTAGAAAAATTCTCTTTGAGACCTATTCTATAGGAAAATTGTTTTTGAGAAATTTTCTATAGAAAACCTGTCTTTCAGAAATTTTTTATAGAAAAATTATCTGTTAGAAATTTTCTATAAAAAATCTCTCATTTAGAAATTTTCTACAGAAAAATTGTCTTTGAGAAATTTTATATAGAAAATTTTTCTTCCAAAAATTTTCTATAGAAAAATTGTCTTTCAGAAATTTTCTATAGAAGAATTGTCTTTAAAAAAGATTCTGTAGAAAAATTGTCTTTGAAAAATATTCTATAGAAAAATTGTCTTTGAGAAATTTTCTATAAAAAAATTGCCTTTCAGAAATTTTCTATGGAAAAATTATATTTGTTAAATTTTCTATAGAAAAATTATCTTTAAAAAATTTTCTATTAAAGAATTGTCTTTGAGAAATTTTCTATTAAAGAATTATCTTTGAGAAATTTTCTATAGAAAAATTGTATTTGAGAAATTTTCTATAAAAAAATTTGATATAAAAAAAAATTATCTTTCAGAAATTTTCTATAGAAAAATATTCTTCCAGAAATTTTCTATCGAAAAATATTCTTCCAGAAATTTTCTATCGAAAAATTATCTTTTAGAAATTTTCTATAGAAGTATTGTTGTTTAGAAAGTTTCTATAGAAAAATTGTCTTTCAGAAATTTTCTATAGAATTCTCTTTGAGAAAATTTCTATAAAAAAATTGTCTTTAAGAAATTTTCTATAGAAGAATTGTCTTTCAGAAATTTTCTGTAGAAAAATTGTCTCTCAGAAATTTTCTATAAAAAAATTGTCTTTGAGAAATTTTCTATAGAAAAATTGTCTTTGAGACAGTTTCTATTAAAGAATTGTCTTTGAGAAACTTTCTATAGAAAAATTGTCTTTGAGAAAATTTCTATAAAAAAATTGTCTTTAAGAAATTTTCTATAGAAGAATTGTCTTTCAGAAATTTTCTGTAGAAAAATTGTCTCTCAGAAATTTTTTATAAAAAAATTGTCTTTGAGAAATTTTCTATTGAAAAATTGTCTTTGAGACAGTTTCTATAGAAGAATTGTCTTTGAGAAATTTTCTATAGAAAAATTGCCTGTTAGAAATTTTCTATAGAAAACCTGTCTTTTAGAAATTTTTTATAGAAAGATTGTCTATTAGAAATTTTCTATAGAAAATCTCTCTTTTAGAAATTTTATATAGAAAAATTGCCTTTGAGAAAGTTTCTATAGAAAATTGTTCTTCCTGAAATTTACGATTATGTTGAAGGCAAGTCTTTAAATCAAAAGTATGTATTTTAGCTTATTATAGCTTATTAATATTTATATTTTATTATAAAAATGTCCTTTTTATTAAAAAAATTTATTAAAAATAAATCTAATTAAAATTTATAATATTGAGCATTTTGTATGGAAGGGGATATATATAAAATTATTAAATCAACCTAAAAAAATACGTCATTTAACCAATCAAACTGTACCATTTATTTAAATATATTGGCTAAATAAACAAAACTAAATTTGAAATAATGCTTAGTTGCATTTTGTAAGTTTACCTAAGTTGTTTCGGCTAATAACCAAAGAAACTTTTCAAGTTGGATTCCTGCGAAAAAACTTAGGTAAATTGTACCCTAAAATTTTATAATTCCACAATTGTTTTTTTTTGGGTGTACATGCTTGAAATGCTTCATATTATTAATACACCGACGAACGAGAGGATAAACTTTAAAGCTGATACCGAAAGTGTAGCGCAAAGCTATCGACACTTAATTAGTAAAGGAAAACAAAGAACAATGTGCAATAATTAATTTTAAGATCAGTGCAATATTATACGATGAAGGAGCCACAACTACAACGCTAAAATTTAAAATTATTTATATATTTTTGTTTTTGTGTTTAATGTAAACTTTTTCTGTAAGCATTGTTGTTATATTTTTTACATTTTAATTTTTTGTGCACTTGTTGTTTTTACAATTTTTACTTGTGCGTTATGCTTTGTGCTTTATAACTTTGTGTGATTTTTTGTGTCATTTTTTGTTTTTCTTATTATTGATGTTTATACATATTTGTTTTTGTATTTATTTTATTTTAGAATACTAGCTCTGAAGATGCTACGCGATGTGTAGCGAAATATAGGCAATAAAGAAATTTACAAACACTTGACCTCGAGCTTGAACAACTTTATTTTTTAACATATTAAATCTGAAAGGTCGAATATAAAAAACAACTTTAATTTAATAAAATGTTAAACAAAATATATTGATTGTATTTACCTTTGTTTTTTTAATAGTTTATTTCAAATTTCCACCGCTTCTGATCAAAATTTGTCTGGAATAAAAAAAAAAAAACGAAATGCTGTGGTAGAATTGATTTATAAAAAAAAAAAGAATTAATTTGCAATGTTTCAAAAAAGTATGTACCTGTTCTGTTGTGTATACAAAGAAAAGAAAGATGGCACGCTCATAAGTAAACAAAACAGCACATACATTTTGTTTTGGGTTTTTTCCGATAGGTTTTTACGCACGCTTATGTGAGCGCTATATTATACACACTTGTTGTCTTATTTATCCACCTATTTTCTTTCGCTCAAGAATATTTTTCCAAAAACATATTTTTTGTTATAATTAAATTTAATAAATTGTAATTTAATTTATTTAGATATTATTTATTTGGCATAAAAATAATTCCTTCCGCATCCCGCACGACCAACTCGTTCGACACATTCGTTTGCAATCAAAATTTCTAGAAAAAACGAGTTTTTAGAAAAAAACTAAAAACAACTACATAATATGGAGTTCACACTAGCGACCTTAAACAAGTTGTTCAACAAAACACCAGTAGCAGAATAAAAACGTAATGGACACAGAACAAAGACTTTTTTAAACATCTCACTCTTGAACACTTCAAAACAGCAAGTGTGAACGCCGTATAAATCAACTATTGCTACAGTGTAGTATAGTTTTTGTATTTATTTTTTGAAACTACTACAAAAAAAAGTTGTTTGAGATTTTTTCATACAAAAACGACTGAAATTGTAGTTAAAAACAACAGCTACTACTTACTACACAAACGACCGTCATGTAGTAACTGCAATAATTTTCTGAGTGTATACTTTATTAGTTTTTTTATTTAAATTATAAAATATTTATTGAAATATAATTCTTAACATATTTTTAAATGAAAACCATTTAATATAATATAATACTAATAAATTAATAAATTAATAAATTATAACTTAAAACTCACTACATGTTGATCCATACAAAAATGGCTTCCATACGTGTCCAAGAAAACACTAGATGCGAGTATCGGCCAACCCTTAATTTTAGTTATGTATGTGCCACAGACCATATAGACATGCAACACGAGTGCTTATTTTGGTACTTTCAATATGGACGCATACAAAATACTACTAAATTTACTTCCCTGCCTTGAATATGTGTGCCTGTACGTGTGAGCTTTTGCATATGTATTTTCGTTGTTTGTTTATGTTTTGTATGAAACGTCAAAAGTTACACGCGCGTGCCGTCACTAATACATACACATGTGCGGAACTTATTCGTTTCACCCCTATGGTATGTGCATTACAATTCCGTTTGACCGGCATAATTTTTATGATTATGAGTATCCTTATTTAATTATTTAAATGATTTTAATTATTTTTATATTATTTTTACTGCAATAGGTTTATTTTTGTTTAAGTTGCTGGTTTGCTGTTCGTTTTCGCATGTATGTTTGTGTTTGTACATCTACCATTTTATATTTAATGACGTCTTCACACCTTTTAAGACTTTTCACATTGTTTTTGTGAAAAATTCCTAAGTTTATTGGTAATATAGTGCAGCTTTACAATAGACAAAAAATGAAAGGTATATTACATAAAATGTAAAAGACCATGTCACAGACTAAATACACTCAACCAAAAATCATTGTATTCCCAAAGAAAATCGCTGTAAATTCAACAGAAATCATTGTTGATTTTGACCCTACAAATATTTATGTTGATTTCAATAAAAATTGTTGTCAGTTTTTGTAAAAGTTGATCAACTCGTTTTTTTGTAAATCAACTCGTATTTTTTGTAAACTCAACTCATATTTTTGTTGATATAAGAAAGAAAAATTTTATTAAAAAAAAAGCTTGTTGTTATTTGTAAATATTCTTTTATTAAGTATAAATCACAATATTTTTTAGAATTATCACCGGCTTTTTAAGCTGCAATATTTAAACAAGATTTTCACACACACTTCGTTTATTTATGTTATGCACTCGTAAGCCATTCTCCAGTTTTCTAATAACACCAAATCAAAAACCTTAAAAAAAACAAAAAAAAAATTATAATAAAGTATGAATACATAAAGTAATCAATGTATTTTATTACTTACCAAATATTTACAGATCAGAATCTGATCATCAGATCCTATTTTAATTTATTTTTATAATATTAAATATTTTTATAAGAAACAAACATATAAAATAATTTTATAAGAGACAAACAAATTTCACATTGCAATGCATTGCTACCAACTTGATAATACAAAATTGAACGAACAGGGTTGTTTTTTCTTTTTTGGTTTTATCTATTGAATTCTGTATAAGCGTTGTAAATAGTTGATTCAAATTTACTGATTATTCAACGATATCAACATTAATTTTTGTTGAATACGGCAATATTCTGTAAAACTTGATCTACAATGGGTTAACTAATTTTTCTACTAAGATATTTCTATGAGTGTACAGGCTCGACAGTAGAGTTTCATAAGAAAAAATGGGGAAAAACTAAGCGATTTTAGGAGAAAGCACAGCGGTTTTTACTCCGTTTTACGCTAACATGGCAACACTTTCTACGACTTAGGAGTGAATGAAACAACAAAAACCGATCTGGCATCCATTTTTCTTATGGCGCGTTATATCAGTTTTCTCTTTCTAACCTAATTCGTAGAATAATTTCAAAATATTAACCATATGGTTACAAAATACTTTTTTGACACCTGTCATATATGTCGAGTCTGTATTAGTCTGTGACCATGTGTTATTCAAAAAAGCTTTAGATTTTTTACCTTTGGTTTGCATTATGTAATTTACACATTATCTAGATAAATTTTAACAAACCGCGTGCACAGACTAAATACAGACTCGACAGTAGAGTTTTACAAGAAAAAATGGGGAAAAACTAAGCGATTTTAGGAGAAAACACAGCGGTTTTTAGTCCGTTTTACGCTAACATGGCAACACTTTCTACGACTTAGGAGTGAGTGAGACAACAAAAACTGATCTGGCATCCATTTTTCTTATGGCGTTTCATATCAGTTTTCTCTTTCTAACCTAATTCGTAGAATAATTTGAAAACATTAACCATATGGTTAAAAAATACTTTTTTGACACCTGTCATATTTGTCGAGTCTGTATTAGTCTGTGCCGCGTGTGTATTCATTAAACTCCATATATAAAAAAAGTTACCAAGTTCGATTGGATATTTTTACACACGTCTTTTTTTTTTGTGTGTATAGAAAAAGTTTCTAGACCAACAAAACATCTGATTAGAGAGACATTTAATTATTTTGTGATATTTTCAGACTTTTTATACGAAATTTAAAATGAAACTTAAATGATTAATTAAATTTTTACTAAAAATCGCGTTGTTTATTTTTATTTCGTGGTTTTAATTATGTAAAATAATTTGATGTTATAGAAAATGTTAGTGTGAGAAAACTTGTTTAAGTAGTTGTTCACTCTTTAGTGGAAAAAATCGGTAGAAAATTTTCTTGTAGGAAATTTCCTCAAATGTTTTCTATCAAGGGTGAAAACCGCTAATTTTTTTTGGTGTCTGTTCATAGAAAAAAATAGAAATGAAACAGAGTCGTATTTCGCTTGAATAATTATTAGTGACAGCACATTATGTAACTTTTGACGTTTAATAAAAACAATGCAACATAAAGGAGAACAACAACAAAGCAAACAACAAAAGAGAAAAAAGTTTTTGAACTATCAATAGTGCGTATTATCTTTAAAAAAACGTTGAATAAAACAAAATAAATAATAAATTTAATTAAATAAAAGAAAATTCCATTTTTTATAAACAAAGAATCTAATTTGATATTAAATACGTGTGAGATGAGGAAGAACAAGCATTTTGCCACCATGTTGGAAAATACATCAAATACAACACTGCGTACCTTCCAATCTTTTCTATGGTACTGTCGCTTCTGGTTAGTATGTGATTGTTTGCAGCACGACAACCCTGAATTCTGTATAAGTGTGCAATTACAATTCTGGCGTTGGCTTTGAATTTTGCTTGTTTCCATACGTTTGGTATGTACACTGTTGCCAAGTTGGAGGTTTTCCCGCTAAATCTAGCGCTTTTTGTTTGGATTTAGCGGGGAAAAATTGGGTTTAGCGGGAACGGTGCTTTAGCGGGAATATCTAGCGCTTTTTATTTGGATTTAGTGGGACAAATTTAGAGGTTTTTTCCAATTTTTCAATCGAAAACGCCAAGTTTGTCTAATTTTAGCGCTTTTTTTGAAATTTAGCGGGAGAATTTTGTATTTTCCCGCTAAAATTTTTTCGACCGTTTTTTGCGCATTTTTAATGAAAAGTAAATTTTCGTAGAAAAAATAATTTGGAGGTTTTTTTTAAATTTTTCTTTTTTGTCAATCAAAAATGCCAAGTTTTTCGGTTTTCAGCGCTTTTTTTTGTAATTTAGCGGGAAATTTTTAAATTTTCCCCGCTAAATTAATTTTTGGCGGTTTCTAGCGCTTTTTTCGTGAAATTTAGAGGTTTTTGGTTAAAAATAGTTGGCAACAGTGGGTATGTAGAGCAAAAAACGCCAGCGTTGGCTTTGAATTTTGCTCTACACTCAACCAAAAATCATTGTATTCCCAAAGAAAATCGTTGTAAATTCAACAGAAATCATTGTTGATTTTGACCCTACAAATATTTATGTTGATTTCAATAAAAATTGCTGTCAGTTTTTGTAAAAATTGATCAACTCGTTCTTTTGTAAATCAACTCGTATTTTTTGTAAACTCAACTCATATTTTTGTTGATATAAGAAATTTTATTAATAAAAAAAAGCTTGTTGTTATTTGTTAATATTCTTTTATTAAGTAAAAATCACAATATTTTTTAGAATTATCACCGGCTTTTTAAGCTGCACGAGATTTTCACACACTCTTCGTTTATTTATGTTATGCACTCGTAAGCCATTCTCCAGTTTTCTAATGACACCAAATCAAAAACCTTACAAAAAAAACAAAAAAAAATTATAATATAGTATGAATACATAAAGTAACCAATGTATTTTATTACTTACCAAATATTTACAGATCAGAATCTGATCATCAGATCCTATTTTTATTTATTTTTATAATATTAAATATTTTTATAAGAAACAAACACATTAAATAATTTTATAAGAGACAAACAAATTTCACATTGCAATGCATTGCTACCAACTTGATAATACAAAAATGAACGAACAGGGTTGTTTTTTCTTTTTTGGTTTTATCTATTGAATTCTGTATAAGCGTTGTCAAAAGTTGATTCAACTTTACTGATTATTCAACGATATCAACATTAATTTTTGTTGAATACGGCAATATTCTGTAAAACTTGATCTACAATGCACTCAAAAAAAAAAAAACTGTAAAGTTAGCAAAAAATTTAGTTAAATTTAACTAAAAAAACGCCTGATTTTGAACCTACTAAATTTCTAGTTAATTTAACAAAAAATATTTAGTTAACTTTTCGTAGAATGAATGTAGCAAAAAAAACGGTATTTTAACTAAAAATTCAGCTGAAAATTTCGTAACATTTTTTATTAGTTGAATTCAGTTAACCTTTTTTTTAAATAAAAAAAAAATATATATTTTTCACAGCGTTAAGTTCAGCTTAAGTAGGACTTATGAGATTTGCATAGGAGGCTACACAAGAAATGTTTTAAATTTTTGACATGACAAAAATGTTACAAAAAATCAGCAAATTAATTAGTAAAAATTCGTAAACTCAGTTTTAAAGTCAACAAAAAAAATTAATTCCAAATTTGTACAAAACTAGTATTTTCGTAAATCGAACTTAACTAAAAAAAGTAGTTAAAACGCTGATTTTAACTAAAAATTTGCTAAAAAGCCAGTAAACTCGAGTTAACAAAAAAAAGCTTGTTAACTTTACAGTTTTATTTTTTTGAGTGTGGGTTTACTAATTTTTCTACTAAGATATTTCTATGAGTGTACACACAAAATGTATTGAAACCAGTGTTGCCATAAGCGAATTTTGAAAAAATGCTAAATGGCAGGAAAAAAAGTGCTAAAATGCTCTAAAGACCAAAAAAAAAGTGCTAGATTTTTTTAATTTTTTTTTTTATTAAATCAACAAATAATGATTTTTAATAAATACCATTACACATATTTTCTGTATTTCAATTTGGGTTTCTGAATTTTAATATTTTTTTTTTTTAATTTCGATTGCCTTTTTATAAATTTAATTGGGTTTTCTGAATTTTAATAGCGATTTTTGGATATCAATTAATCTTTATTTAAATTTGGATTTCTGAATTTTCAATAGTTTTCTTAATTTTGATTAAATTTTCAAAATTTCTAAAAGGTTTTCTGTTTTTTATTAGATTTTCCAAATTTAAATTGTTTTTTCTCAATTTCAATTCAATTTTTCCGAATTTCGACTGTGTTTTCTAAATTTCTATTGGGTTTTCTAAATTTCAGTTGGGTTTTTTGAATTTTAATTAATATTTTGTTAATTTCAATTTGAATTTCTGATTTACAATTGGATTTTCCGAATTTTAACTACGATTGCTGAATTTATATTTTCTTAATTTTTAAATTAAGAATTTCAGTTGGAATTTTTGAATTTTAATTAATCTTTTGTTAATTTCAATTTGAATTTCTGATTTGCAATTGGGTTTTCCGAATTTTAACTAAGATTGCTGAATTTATATTTTCTTAATTTTTAAATTTTAATTTACATTTTCTTTACTTCTTGGGATTTCGAAATTTTAATTGGGCGACGTGAAATAAGTCCCAAGAAAATATTAAATAAGTCCCGAAAAATTTCTATAAAAAAAAAAAATTCCAAAAAAAATTAAATTAGTCCCGCAGATTTGGTACACGCAAAAAAAAACTTGGGTGCGATTTCATAATAAAATGTTCCAATTTTACCAAGCAGATAGGGAGGAATCCCATTAAACAATATATTTTGATATTTTGCCAAAACGCTTAGGAACATCCCAGTAAACAAAATGTTAACAACATTTGCACAAAAGTGCTTGGTAAATATTGCCATTCATGTCGTATAAAAAAAAAACTTAAATGCTTAATAAAAATACCCAATCTTGTTTTGTATAAAAAATAAAAGAAATTTAGTAATATTTTTTTTTTATTATTTTTATTATTATTCATTATTTATTTAATATTACTAAAATTAAATACAATAAAAACAATACAAAACATACAATAAAATATTTACAATACAATAAAAATGCAATTATATTAAACATAAAATACACAAAACTTACATATCTAATATGTAGATATTAACAATACTGCATCTTCCTTCGGGCGTTGATCAAAAAAAGTCGTATACCTAGAAAAAAAAAAAATTAAAAATGTTAATTAATTTTGCAAAATATTAAACAAGAACAAACAAAATTTTATACTAACCTTGTTGGAATGTATTTGTTTATTTATGTATAGTTTTTTTTCACACGTTCATTTGGATTGACGCCTGAAAAAAGAGTTATTGAATGAACTAGTTCATTTGAACTAGTTCAAATGAACTGAACATTTTTTCGTTCGTGTATTAGGTCTCCTGTGCACGCCCATGCAAAAATTTACCAAGT
Source organism: Pegoplata infirma (assembly GCA_963921195.1). Taxonomy (NCBI): domain Eukaryota; kingdom Metazoa; phylum Arthropoda; class Insecta; order Diptera; family Anthomyiidae; genus Pegoplata; species Pegoplata infirma. Next base: position 69,255 of record CAWUER010000622.1, read on the forward strand.
TTTAACAAAAATAAATCAATTTAGTACACACAAAAAAAAATATAAAAAAATTGTGTCCGTTTTGGGGATAATACAACCTATAAAGTGGTTTTGGATAATTTACCTAAGTTTTTTAGAGCAAAAACTTTGGTAAGTTATCCAAAACCACTTTATAGGTTGTAATTAAACCAAAAACTGGCACAATTTTTTTAATTTTTTTTTGTGTGTAGCGGGTAATAATAAACAAGTCGTTTAGCATAATATTTAAAAGTACTTGCAATGTGCCAAGCAAGCTTGGTAATATTTGTTAACAACATAAATATGAAATTTTAGCTTTGACAGAGGAAAACAAAACAAGGCTGCGAAAAATGTTAAAACTCTATAGAAAAAAAAATTTACCAAGCATGATTGCATAATTTTACACACCGGATTTTTTTGCGTGTAGTTATTTAATAATGAATTAACTCCCAAATCTGCTTGAAATAACTCCCAAATCTGCGGGAATTTTTTTTTTTTTGGGAGGTATTATATTTTTAAGTTTTTTTAATGAAATAAATCCCAACAATTTGATCAGAGAGCGAAGCCGATCGGCTTCAAGCCGGAAAATAGCCGCCGCCGACTCATTTTAAGGGTTTGAAGCCGCCGCCGAAGTGGGCGGCTGATCACGGCTGAGCCGACTAGCCGGCTGAGCCGACTAAATCAATAAAAAAAAATTTTTTTTTTGTAAGGAAAAGTATTTTTTTATATAAAAAAATATATATCAATAAAAAATTAATTAACAAATTATTTTTTATTGATAGAAAAAATAATTTCAAAAATTAATTTAAAATTACCGTATTTTATGTTCTGTTTTGGAAAAAATTATCACTGTCGAGTTTGCTTTACGATAGAGTGTTCGGAAAAATAAATTAAAAAACCGCACACAAAAAAAATATAAAAAAATTGTGTACGTTTTGGGGATAATACAACCTATAAAGTGGTTTTGAATAATTTACCTAAGTTTTTTAGAGCAAAAACTTTGGTAAGTTATACAAAACCACTTTATAGGTTGTAATTAAACCATAAACTGGCACAATTTTTTAAATTTTTTTTTGTGTGCGGTGAGCATTACACTCAAAATTTGTTATCAAAATCACATTTTTTCAAATAACGTAAAAGATTTCAAGATAAAATAAACATTAAAAGAAATTCATGCTTTTTAGCTTAATGAACCAAAGTTCCTTTAATCTACACAGAAAATAAAATCGTCAAATTTAAATCAACAAACATCAATTGTAAGTCAACCAAACATGATATTAACCAAACATTTAGTAAAAAACGGCCGCTTGTTAGTCCATAATACAAAACTTCGATTTTGTTTTTAGCAAACGCAGCCAAGTAATTTTATTTCAAAATTATTTTATCATGTCAACAAATAGTTTTTGTGTTTGTTAAATTTTTTTGTTTAAAAAAATCATTTGTCAGAATAAAAAATTGTGTTTGTTGAATTTCTTTGTTGAAAAAAAAATATATTTTTTACTTATGTCAGATCAACAAATTTTGTTTGTGTTTGTTGAGTTTCATTGTTAAAAAAAAAAAAACAAAATTTTTTTTTCAACAATCAAAATTTACAAACGTTTGTTGATATTACAAATTTCCGTATAGAAGCACTTTCAGTGAAAAAATTTATTTTATTCACAAATATGGGGCTCAATATAACAATTCGTTTTTTTTCTGTGTACATTCATGTTAACGCAAATTTTTTTTTAAGCAAAATAATTGAATTGAATTAAAAATCAAATGTGTTTTTGAGAATATCATCGACTTTAGCCGGTTTCTAGTCGCCGCTGATTATTTTTCTGTTTAGCCGCCGCCGCCGAAAATTACTCGGCTAAAGCCGACTTTAAGCCGCCGCCGACTATTTATTTTCTTAGCCGCCGCCGGCGACGATTTTATATCGGCTTCGCTCTCTGAATTTGATATTAAATTATGAAAACGGAAATTGTTTACTTTAAAATGATTGAATTTTTTGCAAATAAATTCAGAAAAATCATAATTTAGAAGTACAACAATGTCAATTAATATCGGTAAAAATATTACGTTTGCTGCAAGGCGAAATGCACACCGCGAGTAATTGTTAAAAATGTCGAGTTTTTTAAAACAATAGTTTTAATTGAAGGGCCTCAACCAAAGAAAGAAGAAATTTAATTTAAAGCGTAAACGTAATGGATTTTGAAAAAGTTGCTTTCGGTCTTTCAGAGCTTTACTGCGATGGTTGAAAAAACAGTGCTAAAAATGCTAGAAAATTTTAAAAAAGTGCTGATCTAGCACTTGGCACTTTTTTCCAAAACTTTAGTCACAGACTAATACAGACTCGACAAATATGACAGGTGTCAAAAAAGTATTTTTTAACCATATGGTTAATGTTTTCAAATTATTCTACGAATTAGGTAAGAAAGAGAAAACTGATATAACGCGCCATACGAAAAATGGATGCCAGATCGTTTTTTGTTGTTTCACTCACTCCTAAGTCGTAGAAAGTGTTGCCATGTTAGCGTAAAACGGACTAGAAACCGCTTTGTTTTCTCCTAAAATCGCTTAGTTTTTCCCCATTTTTTCTTATAAAACTCTACCACAGACTAAATACAGACTCGACAGTAGGGTCACAGACTAATACAGACTCGACAAATATGACAGGTGTCAAAAAAGTATTTTTTAACCATATGGTTAATGTTTTCAAATTATTCTACGAATTAGGTTAGAAAGAGAAAACTGATATAACGCGCCATAAGAAAAATGGATGCCAGATCGGTTTTTGTTGTCTCACTCACTCCCAAGTCGTAGAAAGTGTTGCCATGTTAGCGTAAAACGGACTAAAAACCGTTGTGTTTTCTCCTAAAATCGCTTAGTTTTTCCCCATTTTTTCTTGTAAAACTCTACTGTCGAGTCTGTATTTAGTCTGTGGTAGGGTTTTATAAGAAAAAATGGGGAAAAACTAAGCGATTTTAGGAGAAAATACAGCGGTTTTTAGTCCGTTTTACGCTAACATGGCAACACTTTCTACGACTTAGGAGTGAGTGAAACAACAAAATCCGATCTGGCATCCATTTTTCTTATGGCGCGTTATATCAGTTTTCTCTTTCTAACCTAATTCGTAGAATAATTTGAAAATATTAACCATATGGTTCAGAACTACTTTTTTGACACCTGTCACTTATGTCGAGTCTGTATTAGTCTGTGACTCTACTGTCGAGTCTGTATTTAGTCTGTGCTTTAGTGCTAAGTCCAAAAAAAAATGCTAGATCTAGCACTAAAAGTGCTAAAATGGCATCACTGATTGAAACAAGCAAAATTAAAAGCCAACGCCAGAATTGTAATTGCACACTAAATACGAAATACTGCTCAATTTTACAACTTTGTTTATTTCGGCTTAGGTGGGAATGTTTCGCATGTTTTACTAATTTTGTATTGGTTTTCTTTGCTCTAAAAGTTCTTTATGCGAAAAGCAAACAATTAAATCCGAAAAATCGCAAGGCATCCTAATTCAAAAACAGATTTTCTATAAGCCATTAAATAATGGATAACTCAGGTAATAATCGCTACGAATTATTATTCATGGACGAAGATGGCGGCGTCGCTTCAGCACAAGTCGATTCTGCAGCTCCTAAAAAAAAGCAAGCAAATGCAGTCGGTTCTGCTACCGCTAAAAAAACACCTATAGCAGCTGCCATTAAAAAAGTTCCAAATGCCGAAAAAGAAAATAAATCTGGTGCACTTAATAAAAACGATGCTGCAACTAAAAAATCGAGTGGTGCTCCTGTCAATGTCGGCCAAGGTAAATCCAAACAAGTAGCCGCTGGAACGGCTGTTAATAAAACTAGAGTTACTCCTGCTGGCGGTGATGGCGGAGAATCCCGCAGGGTCGCATTCAATTCACAGAATGGCGAAGTTCGTGAGCAACGAAACAATCGTCGGAATTTACGTGAAGGAGGTCCTCAACAAGGTGGTGATTTTGGCAATGAGCAACGTGAACCTCGTCAATACAGAGATCGTGATAACCGTGTACCTCCCCGTAATCGAGAAGGAGTTTACCGAGGGGGAAAACGTGAATTCGATAGACAATCTGGTTCCGATAAAACCGGTAAGTAGTGCTGTATGATACACAAAAAAAAGTGTGAGTGAAGTTATCCATATCCAACAATTTTTTTTTGTGGAAATAGTGTTGAATCTTTTCCACAGGGGTCTTAGGGATGGAGTTTGTAATCTCTGAGCCCGGCCAAAGACCGGCTACGCAGAAAAACGGAGAAAAATATGTGTAAAATCTATGGATAACTTTACACTAATAAAAAAAAATATGCAGATGTTAAAAATTTTGTGTGAGTAAAGATATCCATAGAAATTCATCCATAGATTTTTTCCACCATTTTGGGAATACGGAAATGTTATCCAAAAAAAAATTTTTTCTTGGGGAAAGGGTGTGGGATCCTGTCCACAGGCGTCTAAGGCTTGGAGTTTGTAATCCCTGATTCCGGCCGAAGGCCGGCTACGCTGAAAAACTGTGAGAAAAAAAATTAGGAAAATCTATGGATAACTTCACACTGATAAAATTTTCTAAAATCACAGTACATTTAGCATTATCTATGTTCCATGGCATATATGGGAATTTTTAATTGGCGTTTTTCGAAAAAAAAGTTAGTATCTCTTTAAACACTATTCCAATTCATAGTGTAGGATAGTTGCACTGATAATGTGGTTTAATTGGGAAAACACTAAATGCATACAAAAGTTCGGTAAAGTTTAGAAGAAATCCAAACAGTGGCCGAGCGTCACTTTTTGTCAACCTACGTAACCGAACCCGAACGTTCGGTCGGACATGTATGCTATACAACATACTGGGAATTTTTAATTGGCATTGAATTTTCATTGGCATGAGTTGGAACTAATGCCAATGCCAAACAAGTAAAAAAGTTAAATTCGGCCTTGCCGAATGTAGTGATACCCTCCACAATTTCAAAAAGATTGATGCAAACAACTATATTTAAAAGGAAATTACTTAAAAAAAAAATTAAAAAAAAATTTCCGCAAAAAAAAATTTTGGTAAAAAAAAAAATCCGCGATTTTTTTTTTTTTTTGTCAAAAAATATGTTCGTACTTGTTTAAATACCATTTGGTGTTCAATTATGTTAACATATGTCAACCAGAAGCCGAATTAAAGCATTTTGTATTTTTAGGTTATGTTGAATGTACTGAAATTTTTGAGGTGTGCTTACATTTTCGTTCATAACTTTTGAACCGCTGAACCGATATCGCTCAAATGCAATACCAAACTTCTCGGGAGAACTTCCAATATACATGTTAACTTTCAGTCATCTCTGTGCAATATTTTGTCCGCGAGAGCATTTTCCACAGACAGACAGACAGACGGACAGACGGACAGACGGACATCGCTAGAATGTCTTAAAATCGATCGGGCATCATGAATATATATACTTTATGGGGTCCCAGACCGATATTTCGATGAGTTACAAACGGAATGACAAACTTATATATACCCTCTATCACTAAGTGGAGGGTATAAAAAAGCATTAGCTTTTATTGCCGATGAAATTTTTTGGCATTGGCATTATTTGTACTAATGCCAATTTCACAAATGCCTAAAAAACTATTTACAATTGATAAAAAAAGCATTTTTTTACAATAAATATATTTTTTTTTTTTAAACTTAAAATGGCGATATCTCGAAAACTAAGCCAGATAGAGCAAAATGGAGGGCATTTTTGGTTCTTTCAATATCCATATTTCGCTGGTCCTCTTCACATATGTGGACCCCAATGGGTCCTAACTTTGAATCCAAAAAATTTGGGATTCCGGAAAATTTAAAAATGCTTATATCGGTAAATATTGGTGACACAACAAAAAGTCCAAAAGCATTTTTGTAGCTCTTGGTTTCTAGAACTCGTCTGCCAATACTAGAAAACTCTCAGAGCAATAGTTTTTTAGTTATTCAGTTTCTAAAATTCTCAAGACCCTATTGGGCCCCTAAATTGCAGTACCTGGAAAAATAAGCAATATAATGCTAAAGGTATGTGAATTTTTTAACTTTCGGGAGTGCCAATTTTTTAGATTCAAAATTTGGACCTATTAGGGTCCACACATGTGAAGAGGACCTGCGAAACTATGGAGATTCTAAGAACGAAAAATGTCCTCCATTTTGCTCTATCTGGCTTAGTTTTCAAGATATAGCCATTTTAAGGTTTAACCAAAAAATTTTTTCCACAACTCGCTGACGGAAATACGATTTTTAAAATTGCTAATGCTTTGTTTTCATTAAGGCATTTATTAATGCCAATGAAATTTTTCATAATTGGCATTGCTAATGCTACTAATTCCTTAACGGGCATTAGCACTGATTGAAACAATGCCAATGCTAAAAATTTCATTGGCATTAGTTTCAATATAATGCCAATGAAATCGTCAATTAATTAGTCCATTTATTTAAATAGTCCCATGTATGCTATACAGATGCATAGCATATACACTAAGGGTGTTCTTAACAGTAAGGGAAAAATTTAAAATGTTTTAATTGCTTGGCACTGGGCAGAATTTTGTTCCTTTGTACTAAAAACTTAATAATAAAAAAATTGGAGTTAATCCGATAACTTTAAGTGGACGCGGAAACGACCTGAAGTTTGAATAACGGATTACAAGGGGAAAAAATGTCTTTTTACTTATTTTCTAAATTTTTTCGATATTTTAAGTTAAGTTTGAATTCAAATGGTTACAGAATTGTGATGTGAAGCACATTACCTTTGTAATAAGGCAATAAAAACTAAAATCGGTTAAAAATCAGCCAAGTTATTACAACTGCCCCAGGCAACTACCCAGGAAAATTTTTTGGAACAAATTCCTGGTTCAATAGATTCTTGAATATATTCTACGGTAATCACAACAAAATTTTCTATGTAAAATTATTTTTCAAAAAAACTACTTGCTCTAAAAACCGATTGCTTTCGGGACAATTTCAAACAAAAATCATTGATTCTGGAATGTTAAGTAGAACCGGTTGCGGGGTAGTTTCATAGATGGGAATTTTTCATTACCATTGAAATTTAATTACCATTGGTTGATATCAATGGTAATGAAAAAATTTTCATTACCATTTAATGGTAATTAAATTTTTTTAATTGAAAAAATAATTACTAATGGTAATGAAATGCACCAATTGAATGTGTGTGTGGAAGAAGGTGCTAAAATCCAATTTTTGGAAATCGCGTTTTTTTGCAAAATCGTATCTTCCTTCAATAGTTTGATCTATTTGCAAACAAATTTGTTAAAAACTTGATCGTTTTCTGTCATAAAATTGACCTTAAAAGTTCAATTTTATCTATTTTTGGAAATTTTTTACATTTTTCCCCCGAATACTAACATGTATTTTGCTGTTAAACTAAAAGTGGTATATCAAAATTCTTGCATGTGAGATGGTTAACGTGTAGAAAACATCCTTGGCTTTAACATGTGCCCATTGGTTTGGCAAAAAACGCTTTCATATCTAATCTATCTATAGTTAAAGTGTGAATATGGAAAAAGGTGCTATATCCATACAAAAACACAATATTGTTTTACGAAATAATAAGGGCGGATTTAGATAATCTATCCAATTTTTGAGTTAAAACTATAAAATTTAATGGTTAGTAACTTATATTATAAATTGTGCAAATTTTCTTTAACCCATTACGCGAAAATCTGTTCAAAATAAACCATAAACCACTTGTTTTTTTGTTAAATTAACTACCTTGTATTATTCTTATATAAAAATGAGTATTGCTGGACCCCGTCTAAATTTTGCAAAATTCATAATGCAAAATTTTAATTTTTAAAAAATAACACAAAAAACATAAAACTACTTGGCAAATGTATTGAAATTCTTAGTAGAAATTGTAACATAGCACCTTATTCCACTAGAACAAAATTTCACATGCAATTTTTTGCTACTTCCGCTCACTCTATTTTTATGAAATTTTGTACATAGATGCAAATGGTCAATATTTGTCGATCCGCAAAAAGAAAATTAAGAAATTAATTTTTTTTCGCGACTTATTTAGTTTTTTGCTTCTCCTATACAATTTGGTTTTTGGATTATAGCACCTTGTTCCACACCCACATTCAATTGTTAAAAAACACCAATTATAATTAGTTTCAAAACCATTGGTTTGCACATTTTTGGTTTTTTGAAAAGTTAAAAATTTAAACATCAAAGTATGATTTACAAAAAAATATGAAAATGTCAAAGACAAAAAACAAAACGAAAATAAAAATTTCAAATATTGTGTTATACAAAGGCAATCAACGTGTGTTTGGTTAATAAAATGTGAAAAACTAAAACACCATATAACAAAAAACAACAGATATTTCCAAATATTAACGATTTTACTTCATATGTTTTCTACCGAATTACTACAGAATAATATAGAATACTTCAATTCCTTTAATCAGGGCAAAATTGAGATATGAAAAATTGACCCAGTTAAAGGTCAAAGGTCAAATTTGAGAACAATTTGAATTTTTAAAGATTAACAATTTTTTTGAGCGGATATTTATGAAACTCCTTGATGTTATTTTAATATGACTAAACATAAATGGTTTATTATTAAAATTCGGAAAATTAACCCATAAGTGCTATTGGGGTATATATTTGTTTTATTTAATGGAGAAAATATAAGTATATTTTTTCATAGGGTCATATAGACCCCAACAGCACTTAAGGGTTAATGTTCTGAATTTTTATAAGACATTAATTTTTACATCTTATTAAAATAACATTTAGGAGTTTCATTAATATCCTCTCGAAAAATCTGTAAATCTTTAAAAATTCAAATTCTTCTAAAATTTGACCTTTGACCTTTAACTGGGTCAATTTTTCATATCGCAATTTTGACCTGATTAAAGGAATTGAAGTATTCTATATTATTCTGTAGTAATTCGGTAGAAAACATATGAAGTTTGTTGAAAAAAAATAAAAAAATTTACTAAAAGCTAAAAAAGTTACCAAAATCACTATTATCTCGAAATCCACCGAATTAAAATCGCTAAACTAGACGAATGAAAAAAGGAATGTCTACAATTTTTGTAATTTTTATTCCCTTATGTGTGCTTAACAAAATCCTATGGTCCAATGGTCGATTTTTTAAATTTTATTTGCCTAAAAAAATTAGAATTTAAAATTGGAGATTTGAAAACAGGGCTGAAAAATTTAGACCTTTTTACCATTAATTTAAAACAAGTTAGCATAACACAATATGAAAAATACCTATCACCTTAGTACATTGGGAAGTAAAGAATAAAAAAATGTTGCTATACTTAGTAGATAATTTCAATCAATTTAAAAGATTGAACTCGAAATCTTTGATCAAGTGGTATGCCACACGCTAGTTGCCTGGGGCAGTTGTAATAACTTGGCTGATTTTTAACCGATTTTAGTTTTTATTGTCTTATTACAAAGGTAATGTACTCCACATCACAATTCTGTAACCATTTGAATTCAAACTTAATTTTAAATATCGAAAAAATTTAGAAAATGAGTAAAAAGTCATTTTTTCCCCTTGTAATCCGTTATTCAAACTTCAGGTCGTTTCCGCGTCCACTTAAAGTTATCGGATTAACTCCAAATTTTTTATTATTAAGTTTTTAGTACAAAGGAATAAAATTCTGCCCAGTGCAACACAAAAATCCAAAATAAAAAAATAAGAACACCCTTAATATACACTAGAGGTGTCCTTAAAAACGAAAATCAACTTTTTATACCTGGTAGGGTCCTAAATTGTTCTTTAGTATCTAAAAATGAGGAGGCAAAATTTGGGGACAAGCGGCTAAAAATAACTCGTGCCGAAAATGGATTGAAGTTTTGGGAGATTCTTAGATGAAAGAAAAACCCTTTTTTTGTAGTTTTCGGAAAAGCATTGGTATTTGTTATTTTTTGTTAAATTTTTTGTGAAACAATATGAAAATGGTATTAAAGATATTTCTATGAGTGTAGTCGCATACATTTACATATATGGAATACTAGCTGTTGCGCACCCGGCGTTACCCGGGTTAAAAAAAATATATAAAGGCCGCTGTTCCAAAAAAAGTAATTCACATAAAAAGTGTGAAAATGAAAATTTCCGAATTTTTTTGGTGTTCTAGATTTCACATCCGAATTTCTTTTTCGTTTTGGTTCACATAAATAAAATTTGGGGAAAGTAAACGAATGCACTTTTTTCCTTATAATTTTTTAAGTTTTATTTATTCGATTTCAACTTCGAATGAAAACGTGATCAACAAAACACTAAACTTGATTTCAAGTGATTCGGAAATTTTCATGTGAATTAAAAAGTTGTGAAAGACAGAACAGAGGCCAAAGAATGAGTTTTTTCAAAAAGAATTAGTGGTTTCACTACATACAAAGTGGCGATAGGTGCCGAACTTCATATTCCGTAGGAAGTACTTTTAAAATCACTTCCAAAAATGCTACTCAATAACACTAAATACAGATCTTTACTTCCCGGGTAAAAATTAAATATATATGATCATATATGAAGATATATGGATCATATATGGATTTATATAACCATATATTATCATATATGCCTCCGTATATGTTCATATATGATCTGATCCGAAAATTGGCCCGATATGACCTCATATCCGGCCAATTTTCGGATCAGATCATATATGAACATATATGGAGGCATATATGATAATATATGGTTATTTAAATCCATATATGATCCATATAAATTCATATATGATCATATATATTTCATTTTTACCCGGGTAAATGATTTTGAAGTACTTCTTTTATATGTTCTTAGGAATTAAATAATATTAAATCAAATCACCAAAAAATATGAACTTATTTTTCAACTGAAACACTTAGAATGGGGGTGATGCACGAATTGTGCAATTTTTTCTACGTCCAGAATAGATTTAATACCCTGTTCTCACGAGCATCTAAAAACGGTTTTAAACGACATTTGTTTTAATTAAAAAAAAAAAGTGTTCACACGTAATTTCACTCGTTTTATTTTGGTTTTTATGTTTTTATTTTGACATTTGCATTATCAGCTGATAAAAATGTACACATTTCAACAACAAACGAAATTAAAATATTAAAATTATATTCATTAATTATACATATAACTGTTTATAATGCTCAATAATTGTTTAAAGATAAAAATAGCACGATTTTTTTTTGTATTATTTACATTTTAGTAATAAACAATGTTGCCAATATTAATAAAATGCTTTAAAAACGCTGAACATTCAAAAATACTCAATTCAACCCCTGGAATTCCGCTCGTTTTAAATCATTTTAATTTTAAAACGAGCTAAAAACATTTTTATTTTGACATATTACAACAAAAAAATGTATGGTAAAACGAGTCATAAAAATGGTTTTTAAGCATAAAACGAAAAATGTTGCTACCCGAGTAAAAAAGATTATATATATTCATATAAAATTATATAAAGCCATCATATATAATCATATATAGTTTAATGCGAAAAATGAGTCGATAAAACGATATAAAAACTTATCAAATTTGATCAAATCTGATCAAATTTGATATAATTTTAATATAATTTTATATAGTTATATGCGAAAATTGGACCCTTTTTTGTATAAAATTGATGGAATTATATATAATTAAATATATTTATATATAAGAAAAAAATGTTTTCCCCAAAAACGCAAAAAATTGACAAAAAAATTTGTTTCCAGGACTTAAAAATTTTCAAAAATATTTTTAGGACTTTGAAAATTTTCAAAAAAAAAAAAATATCTGGACTTAGAAAATTTTAATTTTTTTGGACTCCCGAGTAAAAAAGATTATATATGTTTATATTTAATTATATAAAGACATCATATATATTCATATAGAATTTGATGCGAAAAATGAGTCGATAAAACCATATAAAGTTGCATTAAATTTGATATAATTTGATGTGATTTTCATATAATTTTATATGATTTGATGCTAAAATTGGCCCCTTTTTTAGAAAAATTTATGCAATTATATATAATTAAATAAAAAAAATCCAAAAAAAAAAAATTTTTAATAAAAAAAATCAAAAAAAAAAATTATATTAAATTATATATAAAGAACTTAGATTTTTTTTATTAATTTTGCATTATATATAATAATATATAAAATTTAAAAAAAAAATGTTTAAGCCCGAGTAAAAAAGATTATATATAATTTTACTTATTTTAATATAGACATATATTATTTGATAAATTTATACGTAAATTGTTTTGCTATCATATAAGATTATATATATTTGTACTTCGTATTTTTTTCTTATATAAAATTATATAAAAGAAAATGTTAAGTTATACATAATAACATATGATTAAAGTTAGTTTATATAATTACATATGAAATATAAAATTCTGTCTGTTTTTTTATATAATTTAATATAACAAAATATTTGAAGACATTTTATATAAAACTTTATGCAACTTTTTTCTGAATCATATGTAATCTTATATGAGTAAAATTAACAAAAAAAAATCTAAGTCCTTTATATATAATTTGATATAACTTTTGAAAATTTTTCTAAGTCCAGAATTTTTTTTTTTTTTGAGTTCCAAACCTAAACCTTAAACATTTGTTATAAAAATTTTATATGTTATTATTAGGGATGAGATTTTCATGCACTAAAAAATCGGAAATATGCGCTTAAAATATGCACTAAAAAATTTAAAATATGCACTAAAAAACCTAAAAATATGCACTAAAAAATAAAATGTGTGCAATAAAAGTCTTGTTTTCATTCGAAAAACTTCTTAAAAAAGCAAAAAATAACACCGGGCTTAAATAGCAACATTTATCACTTTATATAAGCAGGATTTTTTTAGAATTTAGGACAATCTATAAAAAAAATTAAAAAGAAAAAAATAATTTTTCTTATTTTCATAATAAATTTTTAAAATTTAAAATAGGTTTTGAAACAAATAAATTTCAATTTGTGTTTTTGGTAATTTATATCAAAATATGCAAAAATATGCACTTAAAAGCTGGAAATATGCACAATATATGCACTTAAAACCAAAATATGCAAAATTATGCATTTAACCCAAAATATGCAAAAATATGCAAAAACAAATCGATGCCATTTTAAAGCAAATTTCTTGATTCGGAAAGATAATCGGTCAAAATCGTTTTTAGACTATCGACAAAAAACATGCATTTGCATGGAAATCTCATTCCTAGTTATTATATATAATGCAAAATTTATGAAAAAAAAATCTAAGTTCTTTATATATAATTTAATATAATTTTTTTTGGGTTTTTTTTGGATTTTTTTTTATTTAATTATATATACTTAATTGCATAAATTTTTCCAAAAAAGGGGCCAATTTTCGCATCAAATCATATAAAATTATATTAAAATCACATCAAATTATATCAAATTTAATGCAACTTTATATGGTTTTATCGACTCATTTTTCGCATCAAATTCTATATGAATATATATGATGTCTTTATATAATTAAATATAAACATATATAATCTTTTTTACTCGGGAGGTTTAGTTTTGGAACTTCAAAAAAAAAAATTTTTCTGAACTTAGAAAAATTTTCAAAAGTTATATCAAATTAAATATAAAGGACTTAGATTTTCTTTTTTAATTTTACTCATATAAGAATACATATGATTCAGAAAAAAGTTGCATAAAGTTTTATATAAAATGTCTTCAAATATTTTTTGTTATATTAAATTATATAAAACAAACAGACAAATTTTTATATTTCATATGTAATTATATAAACTCACTCTAATCATATGTTATTATGTATAACTTAACATTTTCTTTTATATAATTTTATATAAGAAAAAGATACGAAGTGTAAATATATATAATCTTATATGATAGCAAAACAATTTACGTATAAATTTATGAAATAATATATGTTTATATAAAAATAAGTAAAATTATATATAATCTTTTTTACTCGGGCTTAGAAAAATTATCAAAAGTTATATTAAATTATATGTAAAGGACTTAGATTTTTTTTTTTTAAATTTTACTCATATAAGATAACATATAATTGAAAAACAGTTGCATAAAGTTTTATATAAAATTTCTTCAAATATTTTGTCTTATCAAATTATATAAAAAAGAAGACAGAATTTTAAAGTTCATATGTAATTATATAAACGAACTTTAAATCATATGTTATTATATAAAAGTCAATATTTTCTGTTATATAATTTTATATAAGAAACAAATTAGAAGTGCAAATATATAAAATCACATATGATGCAACAAAAAATACATATAGTTTTACAAAATAATATATGTATATATAAAACTATATATAATTATATATGATCTTTTTTACTCGGGTAAAAATGGTTTTTAGCTGTAAGTGAGAACAGGGTATAAGGTTTGCAAAAATGGTGACAAAATTTGGTTATGACATTTCATTTCTCTTTATTTAGAGCTTAAACAAATCGAAAAGACGAAAATCGATTTTTGATAAATTTTTCAAATTTCATACAAGCAATTTGACGTTTAACTACCATTCTATATCTTAGGGTCGAACCAGAATCAAATTGCGTCGCGCAAGACGTAAAAAAAAACAAAAACAAACACATAAAATTTTAAATGTTTACGTCCGTTTGATTTAGGTACCTCATATTTAAATATTAGAAACGAAAAATTATTGGGCGTGTAGACAAATAATTATCAAAATTTATATCGTTAAACTATATTCAATTTGAGCTAACTAAAAAAACAAAACTTTTCAGGAGAGCAAAAAAACCGTCGCATTCGCGTATTTTTAAATGTTTTGTCATTCGATCTTTTACAATATTAATTAATAATTACTACTAAATTTTACATGTGCCTTGTTTGTAAAAATTCGTATTATTCGCTGAGTTACAGCAGATAGCTCAACCTTTTTTATTTGAAATTAATCAACCTAAGCAGATAGCTCATTAAATATAGACCTTAAAGCTTTATAACTTTTTAATGGATTATGATAAAAATATGATTTTGGTACCATATTTCTCAGTTTTTTAAGCCCTTCCAGTACAGGGGGTCTACTGCGTAACTCAAATCGAAACGAAAATCGATTCGAACAGAATTTTTATTTCTAAAATAATGTTATAAAAAATATTTTTATTCAAGAAAAATTACTTGGAACTTGTAAGCGCTTCTCCAGACAATGTAAAAAGAGAAAAATATAAAAATTTACATACACGGTTGTGTTGTTTTTAAAGGGTTAAAAATTTCCGAATTCGAACGCTTTCTTTCGATTCGAATTACGCAGTAGACCCCCAGGTGTTAAAAAATACTTTTAAGTTTTTTTTTTAAATCACAGATTTTTTCGCGCTTTGTCGCCATTATTTGGAACCTTCATGAAGCTTGCGAAAAATGTCATATCACTTGTGTTTGGTGTACAATCGAATGGGCAAAAAAAATATGCAAAAAGTTTAACCGTTTTTGCTCCGCATCGAAATAAGGGTCAAAAACCGCGTTTTTAACCGCGGAAAGGAGTTGAAATTTTCCAAAAATAAACTATGCCGTTATTTTTATGGATGGAAACCCCGTCTAAAAAGTGATAATATCAAAAAATTTAAATTTAAAAGTTTACTCTAGTAAACTATACTGTAGATAGCTCAAATTTTTATTTATAAAAAAACATGGTTTCACATAGCTCATCCTATTTTTGCAATAAAATAGTCTTAAAATAATTTTTTTGTTCTGAAATTTATACCATAGCACTATAGGAAATTTTACCCTTTTTTTGGCCAAAATTATTTACAGCCAAACGGCTGGACCGATTTGACTGATTTTTTTTATTTGACTTTTGGAAGACTCTTTAGAGGGAGGGAGAGACTCTTAAAGGTTTTCATACACTCAAAAAAAAAATTAGTAAAGTTACCTAAAAAATTACCTAATAATTAGTTCCAAACAGGGTTCCCGGGTTATAAGTTGCCGCATCTAAGATTTTTTAGATCCTTGATAGATTATATGGTTTTCTAAACTGTTTTTACAATATTTTTTTTTTTGAGTGTACACTAACTTTCGAAGATAACAGTAGAAATTTATTTTAACAATGTTAAGAAGTGTCAAACAAATCTACTTTTTAATAAGGATTTTATTCAAAAATTTTATTTTTGAGTTCCAAGTCGTCAACTACATTTCAAAATGCCACTACGGGCAGCCGTAGATGATGCAAAAGCTAGGGGCTCAACTTCCCTATTTAGATCTTTAGAGATTTCTGCTGTAACTCGTATTTTTGTTCTCGCAGATTTTGACAAAAAAGTTAATTGCGGTCGCCCAGGTTTCGATTTAGTGGAGGCAGGCTGCGTTTCAAGTTTTTTTTAGCCAAGTATTGCCTTTAAGACAAACAGCATGCTGTCTTTCAAAAATTTTCAAACTCCTACAACTTTTAATCCTTTTCATATTTATATTTGAACAAAATATTCTTAATTCCTCCTTTATATATTGTTTAAAGTTTTCGAAACATTCACTCTCAGCAATGTATGAAAAGAAATGGTCAGAAATAGCGGCTCCTTATCCACCTCTGCTTTATTTCTCTCGCCATGTATTAAATAACTCTGAATTTGGCACTCGGTAGTCACCTGGAAAAATGGGTATAAAAAAAAAGTTTGCACATATCCGACCTTGAAATTTTTTAAATTCGGAAGGTAATTGATTGTCCTAGAGAACTTTTATGGTTTTATAGCTAACATATGCTATCATTTTTTTTAAAGTCAAAATAAAATTCCAATTCATACTTCAATAAGTTCATCTTAAGGTCACTTCAATTTTTCCAATAAAATCGATCTAATAGATGAGTTCACCAACATTTCACTATTTATCATTAAAGTACTCACCTTTGACATTATTTTCCATTTTTTAGTTTTTAAAAACTATAAATTCTTAATATAAAAACTTTTGTTAGAAGCTATCCCAAAATTCGCTGCTCTCAATCGTTATTTTATAACTAAGTAAGAAATTGCAACAAAAACTACTGATAAAGTGACAGTACATCAATTCTGTCGAAAAATTGAGAAAGAATTGTTTACTTTGTTAAGTTTTTTTTATATTGATGTGAAAAAAAATAATGTTTGCAAAAATTTTAATTTTGACTTTTGGCCACAAAATGGGTAAAATTTCCTATAGTGCATAGGTGACACTTACGCCAACGAACATTTTTCCATCAAAAACTCATTTTCGTCAACCGAGCAGATAGCTCAAATTGAATATAGTTCCACGATATCTTTATTATTTCAATGTTCAAATTATAATCAATAAAAAATGAAATATTTCCGACATCAAAATAATAGAACATAAAATTCCAAAATGATAAAATACATAAAAATAATAACCGGTATTTTAGGAACAAGTTCCTACAGGGCGTTACGCCTTACGCGACGTAATTTGATTCAGGTTGGAGCCTTATATCGAAAAAAGTTGGTTCTAAATTAAATAAATACATTTACGAACTAAAGCGGATGTTGCTGCATCACATTATTAAATATTGTTTAAGCTTTTTCGAAAATTGAGGTTTAGGCTTGAGGTCAGAACAAACTAGATTCTCCGTGAATTTTATAGTTTTGTGATCTTTATAATTGCTCCTTTTTTTAATTCGAAGCATATACGTTTGATTACACAGGGCAACACTTTTTTTTTGCCCGGGTTCTGATAGCTAATTTTGGGTAATTGGGGTACGCTGATTTCAAATCTGCCTTACGTTTTTTTTGGGTCAGCTCTAGTTTTCGAGATATAGCCGTAGGAAACTTTGAAAATAGGCTTTTTTTGGCATATTTGTGAGTCCATATTTACCAACACTGGTCTTGTATTAAAAAAGTGAATGACGATTTTAGGTATGTTGGATATGATGATTCCAAAAATGCCATTCGTTTTTTTGAGTCATCTTTAGTTTTTAAGATATTGCTAAAATAAAATTTTAAAATTCTCATTTATGCCAGAATTCGATAAAAAAAATTTTGTAGTTTCATGTTATAAGAGAGGTGCCACGCCCCTTAACCCAATCTTGCCTATATTGTCTACAAAGTTAAGCAAACAAAAATTAGCATCCTGTACTCAAATTTGTTGAAAAATATTTTTCAGGAGCCAAATAAAAGCAGTTTGTTGTTTTGGGTTACATGGGAGGTGCCACGCCCACGCCACCTACCCACACCACACATTCCTTAGAACAATTCCCAAAATCAAGTAAGCATATGATGTAAATATAAGGTCAATCACAAGAGTGGTTTGGCTGGAATGATGAAAAGAATTTTTCGAAATTTACTTGCGTCATAACTCGAAAACTAAAGCTGTCAGAAAAAAGGTAATACCAGTTTTGGAATCCTCGCATCCAATTTAGTTAAGTTCGTGATTAAAACTCAGGCTCTAAAATAAGTGTTGGAAATTATAGCCTTGCAAAGTTGGTAAAAAACGCAACTTTTTGACTCTTTAACAGCGATTTGCTCGCAAACGCGAGCTGATTGAAAAAATCGGATAACAGATTCGGAATCAGCACACTAAACTCCATATAAATCAGTTGTCAAATGTCAGGCAAATTGAAAAAGGTCATTTTTTGTGACCCTGTGTTATCAATGAAATCAATTTTTCTATCACGTAAGGTTTTTAAGATATTCGCGTTTTAATATTGAAATATTTGGGTCTCCCCTGTAACGCATTCTTAAGTTGCTCAAACACAATAGTACTCGATTTAGTAAAACTAAGACATCTTTATTCCAAATCTGGTATCCAAATTTTTCTATCTCGTACTGTTTTTGAAATATTGGCGTTTAAAAAACTCAAACTCCATTGTTGTGTACTTATATTCTTTATAAATCACACTAAAATTTTCAAACACGTATATCTTAAAAACAACATGCTTGAAAAATTTGGATTGCAGTTTTGGCATCAGGAGGTCCATTTTATGTGAAATCAAGTCCTTTTTAGTGGAAGCAACGTAAGAATACGTAACAGTGGACCCCTAAAAGTGCTAAAATATTTTTTTTTTTTACTTTTTAACAGCAAATATCTCAAAAACGGTACGTGCTAGAAAAATTTGGACGGTAGATTTGTAAGCAGGAGACCAAAATCTATAAGGCCCAGTTAAAAATTTCACTGGGAGGTTTTCGCTGTTAAACAGTGTTTTTAGTGTAAATAAATACAAAAAAAACTCTTTCAATCAATCTTACAAAAAGAAGTGAAAAAAATCACTTCTAATTTAAAAGTTCTAAATCATCAAATAAAAATGACATAATCACACCCAAAATGCCAAGAAATATATACTTCTAAAGAAGTGTTGAAAAAGCACTTCCAAAAGGTCAAGTTATATTAAGTTATTATAAAAATGTTATTGACACAATATAAAGCACGATATAACGAATAATTCTGCATCATTAACTCAAAAAACACATTTTTTGAGTTATGACACTACCCAGGCAGAAACTGCCAACCGTTCCAAAGAAAAAGTCTCGGCAAAGCACTTTATTTTTTGTGTAGAAGGTTGTATGAATTCGAAAAAGTGCTTTGCAAGCGCTTTGCCAATGTTTTTCTATTTAAATCCGTTCAAAGTATAAATTTTTTATTAAAATTTATTAATTTTCACAACAATTGGAATATTTTTTATTTCCCTGCAGGATAAGTGGCCGGTCCCTGATAGTTCTCGTGATATGTCACTTAGACAAAACGACCTACATAATTCAAACTTGACACCTTTTATATAAAACACCTGTTTCTTTCGTAAGAAAGTGTCTTAAACTCCGGATACATCACATGTGAAATGTCACTGGGCCTATCCCTTTGGAACACTACCCGATTCGGTTCAATACACCACTTTTTTTTCAGGACTTTTCCAAAATTTTTCCTAAAAGCATTTTTAATAAATTTTTTATTCCAAAACGCAAAGAAAACTGCAAACAAATTTTTTCCGGGACTTAGAAAATATTTCAAAGTTTGTCCAAAATTTTTTTATCCTAATAAATTAGTCAATAAACTTTTTATCCTAATTTAATAAATTTCTTTATTCAAATAAACACCAAAAAAAGTTGTGTCTGATGGACTTATACAATTTTGATACGTCCCATTTTTTTGTTCTAACAGTGCTATAATAGTACCATATTTGTTGTTTTTAAAGCGCTTTCAAAGCGCTTTAAAATAGCAACGGCATACCGTTTACCGTGGTTATCATTTTGGACGCTGGGGGAGTACTAAACTGTGATGCTTTCCCAGCACACAAGCGACCATAAAAGGTACCTTGCCAGCGTTTTTCCGTTCGTATTTTTCTGCCTGGGTATACATGTAAAGGAGCGATATATTCGGGCGGAAATTACCCCCCTCCCCCCCCCAAAAAAAACGCCCCTGCATTTTTTTTCATGTTGGGGGCTATAAAAGATTCGGTACAGCCGAATTTAACAAACACTCTTACTTGTTTAGTGTGGTATTTGGCAAATGTGCCAAACGTCAAAGAAATGCTAATTTGAGTGTGGCATATTTTTCTTAAAATGCCCAACTCAAAGCTTGTCTAAAAAGCAAATGCCTGAGTGCAAATAAAAAAAAAGTAAAAATGAATACTGCTGTGATTGTTTATGCTGAAATTTCAAACGCGGCAACAAAAACAGTTATACAAAAAGAAAAATACAGATTTTTTGTGTTTATTTTAAAATTGTGAATGTAAAAAGTTATTAAAGTTATTTTGTGCAAATTATTAACAAAAAGTGCGCTCACGATATGTAAAGAAAAAATGGTGGCACATACTCGACGTTTAGTAAAAAAGCAAATTTGCCAAATATCTCACTAAAAAAGGCAAATTTAATCGTCACTGTAAAAACCGCAACTATTTTTATACCCTCCACTCTAGTGATGGAGGGTATATATAAGTTTGTCATTCCGTTTGTAACACATCGAAATATTGGTCTAGGACCCCATAAAGTATATATATTCATGATCCTTGATCGATTTTAAGTCGATCTAGCGATGTCCGTACGTCCGTCTGTCTGTCCGTTGAAAACACGCTAACTTTTGAAAGACTTCACGGAGGCTCCTGAAGCGAAATTGGTCCAGTGGTTCAAAAGTTATGAGCAAAAGAGTAAATTTCGTCAAGGGTATTTTGCGAATTAACGAGATTAAAACCACTCTAACTTTCGAAAGACAATTCTGAGGGTGCCGAAGCTTAGCATATATATTTGTCGTTCCCCAAGTCTGTTTGGTTTGGAATTTCAGCAAAATCGGTTCAGTGGTTCAAAAGTTATAAGCAAAGCACTGAATTTCGGATTCGTTCACCTTAAACTGTTGAAAACTTGTTAAACAAGTTTTAAAAGCATGGTAAAATACCATTTTTTTTTAAACTTGTTGTTGATTGTTTTCCTGCCGTGGGGTGCAGTTTAGTTGTTAGACAAGTAAATATTTGTTATTGTTTTGTTATTGTTAGTGTAACTGTATGTAACGGTGTAAAGTAAGTATTTTTGGGAAAAAATCAAATAAAGTATGTCGTCACCTTAAATGCAAAACAACGTAACAGAGCAAAAACATTTAACATCAACGAGTAATTTTTCGATGGTCTCCGATTTTTATAAAATTTTGTGAGTGTGTGTGGTAGTGGACACATGTATTAAAAAAAAATATTTTTCTTTTTTTTTTTGAAAAGTGTGGCAACTCTTTGAAGTTTAGTAATTTGCGGCATAGGGACTCCACTCAAAAGGTCATAACTTTTGTTGTGTAAGAGATATTGACAAGCGTCTTTTTGCATTGGATAGGTAAAACTATGGGGATTAATAAATTAATTTTAAAAAAACTGTAGAAATTTTTTTTTATAAAAAATTTTGGAAAAAAAAATTCAAAATTGTTTTTTTAAAAAAATGTATTTTTAAGATTTTTCAAAATTTGTATAAAAATGGCCAATAATAATGTCTAAATACCCTGAAAATTTCAGAGTGGGATTCGAAATGGTTTTTGAGATATCACAAAAAATGTATTACATAAAATGGTATTACATAAAGATTGACATAATTAATTAGTACAATAAATAAATAAATATGTCACGTATTTGAGGTGTCAAAAAGTCAATTGAGAAACAGACTTGATTAAAAATGCTTTAAAGATTTTCGCTTTCATTAAATTTAATTCCAAAAATTAGTGCGTCTGATGAAATATCCTTGACTGTATTATTTGTTTGTTTATCTACTTTTTTTATGTCATCTATTTCTTTTTTTAAAGCATTAATTTCAGCTGTTAATTTGTCAACAACATTCAAATCACTTTCAATAACGGCAATTCGATTTTCAATCTCATTTGCTCTCTCAGTTATAAGTTTGATCTCACACTCAATTTTGTCTATGAGTTTAGTTTCCAGTAAAGTAATTTCAGTAGACAAACGATTAAAAATTAATTCCGCATGTGTCTGCATTCTCTCCTCCATAAGTCTCATTTCATTTAAGATTGACTTTAACGTTAAATTTCCATCATCCAGCTTTATTGTTTTTAATGCTGGAGTTGACAGAGTGTTGTTCTTTGTATTAGGAGATTGTTGTTTTCGTTTCGACATTTAATTTTCTTATTTCCTTTTGTTTTGTTGATATAAACCGAATTTTAAAACTAAAAACTTTCCAATTTCCTGTATCCATTAAATCAAACGATTATATTCTCGATATTGTGTAGCTTTCCAATTTCCTGTATCCATTAAATCAAACGATTATATTCAAACGATTATATTCGATCAAACAGATTATATTCTCCAAAAGTTTACTGATGAAAATGACAAAACAATTTTATCAAGAACCAGTCGGTGGTTGGCAAATACCAAAGACCGGATGGATGGCCGGAGCTCCCGGCAAGTAAAAAATTAACGAACATTTTTATTTACATTTTATTTAATTTTTTACACCATTTTCAGACTTATTCACTTTAAAATTTTTTTGTTAATTTGTTAAACAATTTTTTTTTTGTTTTCTGAAATATTTCACTGAACTTACGTTTACAATGTCTGAATTTTTTTGTGTTTAATGTCAGTCAACTAATTTCAGTTTAATACCGTTGATATTGATTCGTTTTTTTTTTTTTAACCTAAAAATCCTTTCGACACTATAAGGAAATATTCGTCCTTTAAATGTAAATGAATTTAAAATAAGACTTCGTTAAAAAGAAGTAACATTTCAATTTATCATTTAAACTTTATCTGAAAATGGTGTTATATGACTTAAAGATATCTGTAATTTGAATGAAGTTCACTTTTTAAGTATACTAATATAGTATTACATTAACCCTTTATGTAAATTTAAGTAAATTTAACTATGTATTATTTTTAATGAATTCCATTTTTTATTTTATATAAATAAAATATATATTAAATATTAATGTATGTATTTTTTAAACTGGGGTTATACTTTTTATTGTCCTGGGACTGTACAGTATTACTTTTAAATCGATACTGGCAATGTACAGCATTTTTTATTTTGCCAGCAGTCTGCCAACACCAGTAAAAACAATTGGCCCGAGCCCCATCTGGCGTTATCAATCCAACAATAGCACTGTACAGTATTTTTTGTAAATCCGACTTTGGCACAGCGTAGTATTACTTTAAAATATGACACTGGTGATGTGCAGTGTTTTTTGTTTTGCCAACAGTCTGCCAACACCAGAAAAAACAATTGGCGGAGCTACATCTGGCGTTATCAATCCAACAATGCCACTGTACAGTATTAGTTGCAAACCGTGTTATCGGCCAACGTTGGTAATACTGGCACCAACGCTTTGCCAACCTTGGCCCTTTAGTATTTTTCTGACTGGGCATCTACACGAGCTTTCAAACTAGTAAAAATAATCAATATGTTCTGAACGAAACTTTTTATCTAGAGTCAAACGAGTGTTGGTACTTTGTTTTTTTTTTTTAATTTTTAACTTTAAAATTATGTATTTTCGGACTAAAACAAGATATCGGTTTGTTATTGAAAAAAATCAAAAATCTATATAGTTTTCAAATGAAATTAGTTTAAAATAAATTGGAATATATGTGGCATTGCCATTAGCAAAAAACTGGAGCCGGATCGGTAAAATTTTTAAATTATACATTTTAAAATGGTTCTATCTCGGAAAGTATAAGAGATAACCACACCCACTAAAGAGGTTTTTTAGGCCGCTACTAGCACATTGTCCGCAAAAAAATGACAATTGTTTTAATTGTTCGTATACAAAAGGTGCCCTACTTTGGGGGTTCTGCTGCCTCCCCCGTTCAACGGCTGGACTCCAACTTCCAAACTTAAGCTCGAAAATACGTTAGCTATAACCACTACAAATTTCATGGCTCTCGGTCCAGTACTTACTGAATGGCTGAATTATTTCCAAAAAATTAGCAATTTATTCAACTTTGTGATGTTACGTCGTTTTGTTTTACAAAACACGATTCCACGAAAAACTTAACCCACATATCTCAAAAAATATTTACAAAAACGACTTTTTTATTTCAGAAATGGATTTATTGCTGTTTTTTAAGCTAACACTTCACAAAAGTCTTTTATATTGCAAATATTTTTCATTTAATAACCTTTTTTGCTTCTCCTGTAAAATTCTAAAGAGTGTTGTTACGTTGGTTTGCATTTGTGGTGACGATGTGTATGATTGAATGTTAATTTGTTTTTGGTTTTTAGAGAAGAGGATGGTAATATAAAAAGAGGAAAATATGTGAAATAGTTTTTTTTTTGTATTACATATTGGTATAAAACAACAAAAATATTTTACAAAGTAATTTTGTTACTCAAAGAAATTGTACACTAAAAAAAATATTTACACTCAAAAAAAAAAAATGTTACACTCAAAAAAAAAAAATGTTATACTCAAAAAAAAAATGTACACATTAATTTTTTTTTTTAATGAAATGTCAGACTCAAAAAAATGTTGACAGTCAAAAAAATTTTACACTCAAAAAAATTTAATTGATTAAAAGAAAGTTTGTCTCAAAATAATATACATATTTCTAATAAAAAATTTGTAATGCAATTTTTTGAATTTTTTTTTAGAAAATTACTATCAAATAACATTGTGGAGGGTATTCATAGATTCGACCAAGTCGAATTTAATTTTTCTACTTGTTTTTTTTTTTCGTTTTAGAGTGAACAAATTCTTTAATGATGCTTTTAGCAACATTTTTTTTAGAAATTTGGAAAAAGTTCTGATTAATTTTTATTAAACAATAAAATGGTTGGCCCATTTATAACCCCATTGTGGTATTATTACACTCACAACAATAAAAACATGTTGTAGTCCAATGGACTATCATATGTAAAAATTAATTTGTGTCAGAGTGACATGATCAAGGACCGGTCACATTTCCTGCAGGGATATGAAATATATCCAAATCATAAAAATGTTTCATTTGATAATCAAATATACAAAAAACGTTAAAAAAATATTTTTTTTGGGATTTTTTAGTTCTTTGAGGGAGACCTAGAGTGTAGAATATGTACGTATTTTATTATACCCTCCACTCTAGTGATAGAGGGTATATACAGTGACTCGCAGCTTATTTCGTGTGTTAGATATCAGTTAGCAATCCATTTAAGATAAAGATAACAATAATAGACCTAATTATTATTAAACGAGTAATTTTTTTAAAAGTGCTGTGTAGGTAATTTATCGAGCTTTAATTTAAGCTTAATGGCGTCCAGATTGAGTAAATACTAAATGTGCTACGAGGGACGAAATGGAAATTGAAATTATTGAAAGACTTTTTTAGAAAATTTCTTAAAAATACTGTGCACTTTACGGGGCACAAATATTTTGGCAAAAAAAATATGTCACCCTCTTTAGAATTAAAAAAGAAAAAAATCGAAATTAAAATTTAAGGGGGCTGAGCCCCGGTGGACCCCCTGGAGCCAAAAAACCGCCCCACAAACATGTGCGTATGGGTACTCAAATGAAGGGTAATTACTAATTAGCTCACGATTGCAAATATGTATTTTTGGTATGTATTTTAACAATATTGTAACCCCTAAATCCATTTTAGTAACTTTCAGTTCAATAATTAAGCCATTCAGTAATTAACAACGTGAAAGGCTTGATACCCAAAAAAACTTTATTTAGCGAAGCCGCTAAATTAATTAATGGAGTTTGTAGCCCGGCTACGCAGAAAAAATTTTAAGCAAAAAAAAATTTTTTTTGGAGGACTTTTTTTTGAAAAAAAAAACGGATCAGGGCGGTTTTTTGGACCTAGATGAGCCCAGGGACCTAGCTCCCCTTTATTTTGGTTTTCTTTTTTAATTACCTTTAATTTAAGTACCCACACAAACCTGTAGGTGGGAGGGGCTGTTTTTTGGCACTAGGGGGGCCGGGGCCCAGTCCCCTTAAATTTTTATTTCGGTTTTTTCCTTTTTTAATTCCAGAGGGGGTCCAATCCCCCCCCCCCCAAAATATGTGTGCCCCGTAATGTGCACTTTTGCCAAAATACTTTTAAGTCGATTTTTATCAAGATCAAAAATTTAAAGAATAGTCCAATAAAATATATTAATTTATCAAGGAATTTTTGCAATGACCAAAACAAAAATCAAAATTTTTAAAATTCAGTCAAAGAAATTCGAATTTTTAACCTCCAATTCTTTTGACCACCAATTTTTTGTAAACAAAGGAAATGTTCAATTATTTTCATATCTCATTACCAGAGACTGGAACTTCATGCAAATGCATGTTTTTTCTCGTTAGTCTGAGAACATTGTTAATGAGATATCTTTTCGAATCAACAAATTTGCATTAAAATGGCATTGATTTGTAAGTGCATATTTTTGCATATTTTAGTAAAAATGCATATATTTGCATATTTTTGAAATAATGGCATTTTTTAGTATTATTTTGTAATATTTACGAAAAAATTCAAGTTTTTAAACATTTTTTGTTACATTTTTTTCGCAATAGTTTTTACATTTTTACATTATTTCGAATTTCAGTTTTTTTTTTTGCCATTTTGACGCTTTTTTGGTATTTAATGCAGATTTTTTTTAATCGTACCTAGACGTCCTTTTTTATGTCCTGTTGACGTTTTTTTTAGAGTTGACAAAAGAGAACTTGGTGTTTCAGTTGTCACTTTTTTCATATTAACACAAATTCCAAGAAAACACACTTCAAAGGATTAGCCTCGCTAAAATATGCTTCAATCACATCCGTAGCTGTAGAACGATAATTTTTACTAAAGAAAATATTTTTTTTTATTTTTTTTTAAATCTGTAAGACTGAATTTTGCTGTTATCTTTTTATTTAAATAAAATTAAAAAAAAAAAATTAAATGCATATTTTCTAAATTTTTGTTGCATATTTTACGATTTTTTATGCATATTTTAAGCGCTTAAAACAACGTTTTTAGATGCATGAAGTTCCAGTCTCTGCTCATTACTACCCAGCAAAAAAAATCGAAGTAGTTCAAAACGAAGTAGTTCTAAACTACATCAAAAGTAGCAATTAGTGAATATTTTTTGTTGCAAAAAAAGTTGTTTAAAATAACATCCAAATATGTCGATAAGAAGTAAAATAATATGGATACATTTGGAATAAGTTTTTTTTTTTTTAATATTTTCTAAACGTAATAAAAAGAACACATAACAAAAAGCAATGTAAAAATGTGATGTTTAAATATGAAAAATATTGTTACAAACTTTTCAAACAAATTTCGAAACTTCCTCCTTACACTACAGAACATTTAATAAAAAACTTGATGCGACTGGGACGCGACCAGTTAATTGCAATGGTTCTGATTACAAATCTGGTCTCCAAACTTTTCCATCACATTAAGTTTTTTATTATTTTTGTTAACTCATATCGGATGAACCCGATGTGATAGCGACTTAAAAATAAGTCGAGGGTATAGCTCAAACATTGCTCTTAAGGATGCTGAACTTATTTGGTTTTTTGTCTTATCCTTTTCGAATGAATTCTCAAAAAAATCCATTCAATCTTCAAAGTCAGTGAATGAATTCGATTTCATAAATCAACATTGAATGCAGTCCTTGGAATTCATTCGATTGAATGGAAAAAAATTAATGCATTCGATTTCTTGTTCATTCGATTTAGAAAATTCGAATGCATTAAATTTTTTATATTTCCACTCATTTTATATTTCCATTGCAATCAATTTTTTAAATAGATATACCAAAACGGATGAAAATTTTGGTCCATAGTATCGCCGACTCTCTTTACATACGATGACCCTAAGGGGATCTAATTTTAAATCCAAAAATATTGGTGTTCCCGAAAATTTTAAAAAGGCACATATTAACTGCTTACACTACAAAAAGTGTGAAGAGTGTTGTCGATACTATGGACAAAAAATTGGCTCCGTTTTGCTCTATCTTGGTTAGTTTTTTTAAGTTTTTTATGCAATGAATGAATAACCCATTCTATTTTTCAAATTGAATGAAAAGAAAATCGATTGCATTCGCAAGTGAAAGCATTCGATTTTTAAAAGTCGAATGAAAAAAATCGAATGCATTCGATTTTTGAAAGTCGAATGAAAAATAAATCGAATGCATTCGATATTTATAAATCGAATGAGTCTAAAGTGAATTCATTCAATTCGCTAAAATGTGATTGGGGAATGCAATCACTAAATTTTCATTCAGAATGCTAAATCGAATTAAGGAATGAAATCCTTCGAAGGTCTGCCCTTATAAGGGCGGATGATGTCTTATTCGCCAGTATCGAAAAAAACGTTTTTTGGAGACAAGACATCATTTAAAAACAGTTGGTACCCTAAAGGTTAATGCGACTGATCAAATGAGTTCTGCAGAGTAATGTTTAAGCTTTACCATCGACTTATTTTAAAATCGCTAGCACATACACTCAAAAAATTATGTTAGTAAAATCAACTGAAAATGTCAGTTAAAATAACTACTTTGTAAGTTGTTTTGGGGTCAACTACTTTTTCAGTTAAATCAACTAACAATGTTAGTTATTTTAACTGACAAAAAACAACTGACTTATGTAGTAAAAATTACTAACATTTGTAGTCAAAACAACTAATATGTAGTAAAACTAAAATAAACAATATATATTTTTTTTTTCAAAAAATTTTTCAGAAAAAAAATTGAACACCAAATTTTTTTAGTTTTTTTTTTTTTTTTTAAAAGTTGTGAAAAATAAAAAAAACGAAAATTTATTTATTTTTTTTGGAAAAAACTTTGAAAATTTTTCAGAGATAAAAAAATAAAATTAACTACTTTAAATAACTGTTACTACATTACAGTACTTTTTTGTTAGTTATTCAAAAAAACGACTCAAAATAACTAACAGAAATAGTTGTTTGATATTTTTCATACAAAAATAACTGACTTTGTTAAAAACAACTTACTACTGTAAAATATACAAACAACTAACATGTATTAACTTACATAATTTTCTGAGTGTAGTGTTATTAGCACATAGGCATCGTTAGCATCGCTTACTAAATCTACTTCCTAATGGGTTCGAAAAAGACACTTTTTAATTAGTGCAAAAATGCTTTTAAATACTGATCTTAAAGATGTAATTAAACTATACACACAAAATCTTAAACTACGACAACAGTATGAGTACTACTTTATATGTACTTCAAAAATGTTAAAAATACTACATATTTTGCGCGACATCGCTATGTTAAATTCACTAGTGTTTCAGCAGAGTTAGAACTACTTTAGCAGCAGTTGAACTACTTTTTATTAACATTTTAGTATGTTCTTTTTTTGCTGGGTATACACTTATACCCTGTTCTCACTTACACTTAAAAACCATTTTTAGCAACATTTTTCGTTTTATGCTTAAAAACCATTTTTATGACTCGTTTTACCATACATTTTTTTGTTGTAATATGTCAAAATAAAAATGTTTTTAGCTCGTTTTAAAATTAAAACGATTTAAAAC
Source organism: Pegoplata infirma (assembly GCA_963921195.1). Taxonomy (NCBI): domain Eukaryota; kingdom Metazoa; phylum Arthropoda; class Insecta; order Diptera; family Anthomyiidae; genus Pegoplata; species Pegoplata infirma. The sequence continues at coordinate 99,102 of CAWUER010000622.1, forward strand.
GAGCGGAATTCCAGGGGTTGAATTGAGTATTTTTGAATGTTCAGCGTTTTTAAAGTATTTTATTAATATTGGCAACATTGTTTATTACTAAAATGTAAATAATACAAAAAAAAATCGTGCTATTTTTTATCTTTAAACAATTCTTGAACATTATAAACAGTTATATGTATAATTAATGAATATAATTTCAATATTTTAGTATCGTTTGTTGTTAAAATGTGTACATGTTTATCAGCTGATAATGCAAATGTCAAAATAAAAACATAAAAACCAAAATAAAACGAGTGAAATTACGTGTGAACACTTTTTTTTAAATTAAAACAAATGTCGTTTAAAACCGTTTTTAGATGCTCGTGAGAACAGGGTATTAGGTGTACTAAAATTACACTGTGTCACAAATTTTCAACAAAGTCGTGACCAAATGAATCTGACACCTGATCTTTATGTAAATCCGAACGCTGAATCCGAATATGAAGTCAGAATGGTCAAAAGTATAACAGTTTTCGAGATTTTTACGAGAAAATCGAGAAAATTACCGTTATTTGCTCTTTTCAACTTATTTTTTTAAAACCAAACAATAAATTTTTTTAAAATTTTATCACTTAAAACGTTAGTTTATTTCAATACGAACATTTTGTGCCCAATAGGATCCAGATCGGTGCAAAAATGACAAAGTTACAGTAGATTAATTGAATTATCCCACTTTTCGATTTTTTTTTTTAAAAACACAAGTAAATATACAAAGCTAAATGTTAGTAATGAAAGGTGGATTAATTCACTAAATCTTCTGTAGCTTTGTCATTTTTGCACCAATCTGGGTCTTGTTGGGCGCAAAATGTTCGTATTGAAATAAAATAATGTCCTATGTAATAAAACATTATAATTTTTAATTGTTTGGTTTAAAAACAATGACTTGAAAAGAGCAAAATTGCAAAAAATTATCAAATTTTTCATGAAGTTTGAACTTTTGTCCACTGTAACTCTGTCATTTCTTAACTAATCTGCACAAGCGACCCATGGTTATTTTAGTAATTTTATTATCTTTCATTAAAAAAAAAAGAAATACATAAATCGACGAATAGCTTTGAAGATATTTGCATTTAAGTGACATCTTTTTTAAAAACACAAAAAACGCTTATTTTCGAATATCTCGAAAACTGTTCTACTTTTGACCATTCTGACTTCATATTCGGATTCAGCGGACAATTGTACATAAAGATTAGGTGTCAGATACATTTGGTCAAAAAACTGTCACGTAGTGTTATTAAACAATTAAATCTTTTCTTTGTTTACCAAAAATTATTGGTCAAAAGAATTGGAGGTCAAAAAATTCGAATTTCTTTTACTGTGTTAAAAATGTTGAGTTTTGTTTGGGTCTTTGGGAAAATTATTTAATAAATGAATATTAAATACTGGGCTATTTTTTAAATTTTTATGTGGTTATTCATAAAACCTAAAATATATTTAAAGTAGGTTTATTTGACAGATATTGCAGGAACAATTGTCAAATAAACCTACAATAAGTCTGTTATAAGTATTATGAATAAGAGCCTTAATGTTTAAGCTTGGATAAAATCGACCTAGAAAACAGGTCTTCAATAAATAAGCAATTTTTTTTTAATAAAAATTGTAACCGTTATGTCCCTGCTTAAAAGCCATTCGGACAAAATAAAATTTTTTATATATTATCGGATATCAGATCTAAAATTGTTCAATATTTTCTGGATCTATTATTTAAGTATTAATTAACAAATTTTAAAATTTTCGAGAAATTAAAATGGACCCTGTTTAATTTATTTGTCATTTTGCCCTCAATCGAATAGTTTTAGAGATATTGGGATAATTTCTTATATTTCACATCATCAACATGTTTTGCCGACCCATCACTTTATTTCGAAAATCGCCAGACATGTTAGCCTTCATTATTATATTCCACTTTATTTTTTCCAATAGATGTATTTTTGCTTTGTGGTTAAGGTAGGAGGAGTGAACTCTTCCACTCGCTTAAGCTTTAAAAAATGTTGGTGCTATGGAAACTTATATGCACTTTTACATCACGAACAATTTTTAATACAGCAGCAGTTTTTCTGCTTATTGGGAGACCAGTAAATTTGTACTTCTAATTTTCTGACGTTTTAAAAAAGCGGGAATTTGAAATCCCGCGCGGGACACGGGAAACGTTGACACAAAGCGGGACAATCCCCCAAAATGCGGGACGTATGGCAACCCTATTCGACCAAGTCGAATTTAATTTTTCCACTTGTTTTATAATATGTTTGTAATACTTTTTGTTTTACAGGTGTGAAGGCTGTTGACAAACGCGATGGTGCCGGTGCTCACAACTGGGGATCTGTTAAGGAAGAAATCGATGATATTAATAAATCTACCTCTGCAGATGCCGATGCTACATTAACAGATAAAGAGGAGTCTACAAATGAACAATCACCCGAACAACTTGCCGTTCCCGAGGAAGAAGAAGTCAAGGAATTAACTCTCGATGAATGGAAAGCTTTGCGCGGCGAACGTTCAAAGCCACAATACAACATTCGCAAGGCTAATGAGGGCGAGGACACTTCCCAGTGGAAAGAAATGGTTGTACTAACTAAAAAGAAGGAAGGTGACAGCGATGAAGAATTTGAGTATGACCCATCTATGTATCCACAACGCGTTGGACGCTTGCAACGCATCGTCGATATACAATTTAATTTCAATGACGGCCGTCGTGGTGGAGGTGGTTTCGGACGTGGTCGCGGACGTGGTCCTCGCCCTGGTGGCGATAATAAAGGACCACGCCCAGAATCGGGTCCTCCCAGGCAGCAGCGTAACTTTGGTGGCGAGAGACAAAAGCGTGGTCCCTCAAATGCTCTTAAAGTAGACGATGAACGTCAGTTCCCAACTCTAAGCTAAACATTCAACTACTTTACGAAAATTCTTTTAGCTGACAAATGGAGTTAATTTAGTCAGCTTAAAAACAAACGAAAATAAAAACAAAGCATTTCAATTGCACTTAGTCGTCCTCATTGCCACTCCATTAATTCCACCATAAATACACCTTCCTGCCCTTCATCTATTATTATTCAAAATTGAGTTTTGTTGAAATTCACACTGACATATACGTAATTATATGAAGGCGAAATTGAAAAAAAAAAACATAACATTGTTAATTTTTAATGGTTATTTTTTTATATATACTAATATTGAAAAATATAAATGAAATTAGTTGTAATCAAATTTAATTAAGTTCCATCAACGTTTGAAAATAAAAAGCTAAGTAAAAAAATCATCGCGTCTCCTCCAGCAGATTTATCACAAGAATTGTGCCGTGTAAAATTATTAATGTATCAAATGACTTATGTGTTGTTCTCACTTACAGCTAAAAACGGGTTTTAGCAACATTTTTCGTTTTAATCTGTCAATAAATATACTGTAATAGCATAAAGAAATTGCTTAAAATATTTTCTTAAAACCCGTTTTTAACTTTAAGTGACTGATTGTGAGAACAGGGTATAAGTTACAGTTTATGGTTTGTTACATCATGCATGATCATCATCGATCGGATGGAACTTAAAACACATAATAAGCAAGAAAACAAAATGAAATTTGTTTTTTTTTTTTTTGAAGTTTTACTTACTGAATAATACTTTATTATAATTAATTACTATTATATATGTATATTGCATAGAAGTTAACATAAAACTTCTCTTATTTTATCTTAAATTACAAAATCTTTTTGGAAAAGAGAAAGGCATTTTAGTAGTATTGTCTCTCTTTTTTTTATAATTAATAAAAAAAAAACTATTTAAAATAGTTAAAACCCCAAAGAAATGTTTTTTTACTAAATAAATATTCAGCCTATTATGAGTGTTATCTCGTAAAAAAGGTGTTTTTAGTTATTCTATCACAATTTTCCGTACCATAAGTGTCACGAAAATACAAAAAAAAAAAAAAAACAAAAATAAACAAAAGTAATTATTACAACAGTAACAATTTAATAACAGCTCTGTTAGAAAGTCATAGTTGTTATAATAAGGCAGATTGTAAAAAAATACTGCATACTAATTTTTTAACAAATAACAAACTGCCAAGCATTTCTTTTGAATTAAATTTGTTTTAATTTTTTATTGATCAATTTACATTGCAACTCTAATCTTGTAAATTGCGATATAAATCTTCTTTAGGGCCTTTTTGTTGGCAGACTTTAATTGTTAACATTAACAAAACGAAAAAAAACGACACGTTAACTTGCATAAATTTCTCAATATAATTTAGCTTCGTTTGGAATAGTTTTTGTAAAAATGTTCACATTTTCGATGAAATATTAATAAAATGAACTTATTAAACACAATTTAGATTTGCTTCATATACGTATTAATATGGAGCATATGTGTTCACATATTTTTCATATGTGATCACATATGAAACATGTATGTGCATATATAAACATTTTTCACCGGGCGATTAAAAATTTTCTATAGAAAATTCTACTATAAAAATTTTTTATGGAAAATTTATAATCGATCAAAAATTTTTTATAGACAATTTATAATTGATTTAAAATTTTTTAATATAATATTTACAATCGATAATAAATTTTTTGGAGAAAATTTATAACACTGCGTGACAAAACTAACCATTATTTTAGATAACACTGCGGAACACTAAAAAATAAACAAGAGTTACGACCATCATTTCTATATATTTCGGACATGCTGATTCGAATGGCGTACTCCGTTTTTCGATGTATGATACAGTTTTTTTGCAAAATGTCATTAAAGATTTGCTGATTTCGAGTCAGTTTTTTAACAAAAAAATTTGCAAAGTAAATGGTTTATAAATTTTATGACATGGAAAACAAAGATATGACTTGTAGCAACATTTCTTATGCAAATTTGGTTTAAAGCTTTTCAATTTAAGCCCTTAAATTCGCGAATTTCTTCATTTTTTAAGGTTTTCGCGAAATTACCAGCCAAATTGGTCTTTGATAAAAAACTTTCTTTTAATGAATCAAAAATGCATCCCTAACCATACGAATAGTTGACAAAAAAGAGCTATGTTACATGGACCAAGAACAATATATAGAAGAGGACAACGACGTATTCAGAGGGGGGGGCCCAACAACAACAACAAAAAATATTTTTTTTTTATATGTATGGAAAACACAAATCTAACGAAAAGAACAACAATTTTTTTTTTGTTGTTGTTGGGCCCTGAAAAAACAATCCTGCATACGCCTATGGAAGAGGATATTCAATGTTCTGACGCCAAAATAAGTTTGGCGTCTTGGCGTTTCTTACATAGGCCGAAATGAAAGGGTGTCAGGTGTTTTTTGCGTTTTGGCGTCTCGGCATTAGTTACTTAGGCAAAAACTAAGTAATATTTGCATTTTGGCATTTTTCATTCGGTGGGCCAGATTTCTTGTTTTTTTTGCCGCCCAGGCAGAAAAATACGAACGGGAGAGTGCTGGCAAAGTACCTTTTATGGTCGCTTGTGTGCTGGCAAAGCATCACAGTTAAGTACTCTCCCAGCGTCCAAAATGATAACCACGGTAAACGGTATGCCGTTGCTATTTTAAAGCGCTTTGAAAGCGCTTTAAAAACAATAAATATGGTACTATTATAGCACTTTTAGAACAAAAAAATGGGACGTATATAAATTATATACATAAGTCCATAAGACACAACTTTTTTTGGTGTTTATTTGAATAAAGAAATTTATTAAATTAGTATAAAAAATTTATTGACTCATTTATTAGGATAAAAAAATTCTGAACAAACTTCGAACAATTTTCCAAGTCCCGGAAAAAATTTGTTTGCAGTTTTCTTTGCGCTTTGGAGCATAAAAAATTTATTAAAAATGCTTTTAGGAAAAAATTTGGAAAAGTCCCGAAAAAAAGTAGTGCATTGAACCGAAACGGGTATGTATCCGGAGTTCCTCACGCAAGAAACAGGTGTTTTTATATAAAAGGTGTCAAGTTTGTAATATGTAGGTCCAGAGACTCTATGTACATAGGTCATTGTGTATAAGTGACATATCATGAGAACTATCAAGGACCGGCCACTTATCCTGCAGGGAAATAAAAAATATTCCAATTGTTATGAAAATTAATAAATTTTAATAAAAAATTTATACTTTGAACGGATTTAAATAGAAAAACATTGGCAAAGCGCTTGGAAAGCACTTTTTCGAATTCATACTACCTTCTACACAAAAAATAAAGTGCTTTGCAGAGACTTTTTCTTTGGAACGATTGGCAGTTTCTGCCTGGGCGGTTTTGAATTCAAAGGGTAAATTCAGGAAAAATGTAATTAAAATAAAAAAATATTAATAAAAAGATTTAATTAAATAAAATTAAAAAAAAAAATATGAAAAAAATAAAAAAAAAAAACAAAAATTATTTTTTATTTGTTGTTGTTTTTTTGACGGTTTTTGAATTTAAAGAGTAAATTCAGGAAAATTGTAATTAAAATAAAAAAATATTAATAAAAAGATTAAATTAATTAAAATTAAAAAAAATAATTATCGTGCTAACCCTCTACCCACTAGCCTAAAGAATAAGATGGGGCCTAGACAAATACAACCTAACATGTATAAGATTTTTTTTTATCTTTACTTTTCGTGTTTATCTAACAAAAATATTTTTAACCATTTGTCGTCATGTGAACGAAATAGCCTAGGAGGTAGAGGCTGTGGCTGTCAGTCGTAAGATCCTGAGTTCGAGCCCCGCATCTGGATAAAGCAATTTTTTTTTTTTTAATTTGTTGTTGTTTTTGTATTTTTTTTTAATAAAATTAACCAAAAAATCTATTTTTAGAACTTTTTATTTTTTTTACTGGATTAAAAAAAAAAGTGTTTTTAACCATTTGCCGTCAAGTGAACGAAATAGCCTAGGAGGTAGAGGCTGTGGCTGTCAGTCGTAAGATCCTGAGTTCGAGCCCCGCACCTGGACGGGATAAAAATTGTTTTTCTTTTTTTTTTTAATTTGTTCTTGTTTTTGTATTGTTTTTTTATTCAAAAATATAATTTTACCAAGTTCAATATAGAACAATATGGAATAAAAACAAATATTATACCAAAATAAAAGAAAAAATAGAAAATTAATTAAGAAAAAATTAGAAACATAAAAAAACCTAACAAATTATTTTCAACCAAAATTAGAGGAATTGAACCGGGTATCTACCGTTTCCTGTGGATATACCTTACCATCTCGACCAAAGGATTACAACGACCCAGGCAGAAAAATACAGACGGGAAAGTGCTGGCAAAGAACCTTATTTGGTAGTATAAGTGCTGGGAAAGCAATGCAGTAAAGTACTCTATCAGCGCCCTAATGATAACCATGGTAAACGGTCTGCCGTATAGGATTTTTTAACTCTGTAACAGAGCTGTTTTAGAGTACTTTAAAAGCAACATAACAAAGTACTTTAAGAGCAACATCACAAAGTTTTACATATTTTTTTTTTTTAAATTAGTATCGATGTAGATCGATAGTTTTAGATTTTTAAAATAATGATACCGAAACGAATCTCAAAGAAATTAAATGTTGACTTCAAAAGTTAAATAAAAATTTAACAAAATATTAAATAACATTAAAATTAAATAAATAATAAAATGAAAGATTAAATTAAAAAAAAAAAATAAAAATTAAGTAAAAAATATCAACTTAACGGGAACTACGATCACCATTTCAGTCTTTGGCGTCATTTCTGTCTTTCTAATAGGTTTATATTTTGGGAATTTCAAGCCTCATTCTCCGAAAGAATTTTTTAATGAATTAATTTTAGAAACAAATGCATTAACCAATTAAGATATGAATTTTATTTTTAATATAATACCATAATTTTAGTTCTCTTTAAAAAAAAAAAGGTATTTAAAGATAGAATGTTAAAGGCAACACTGTTAATATTACGAGAATTTTCAATAACGAAGAACGTACTTTAAAGTCCATCCGACAAAAAGTAAATAAAATAGTCCATTACTAGATATAATTAATTTTGACCTAGTTAAATTCGTAAAACTTTATCTCGGAATTGGAAAATTTTTGTTTAAAAAGTTGATTTTAAGAAATGCAGTGGCACTGCATTTATATCACACGAAAATGTTACTACGAGTATTTTAAAAAACAACCTTTTTCATGTATCTAAAGATATTACAGAAAAATTTCAGAGAAAATCTTTTAATTTATTTAATATAGGCAATTGGAAATGAATATACACAACTTTATTCATATAGCAGATGACGATGTTAATATGGGAGCGTCAATATCAAAATTTTCTGCTTTCGATTTCGAAAATAGTTTGTATTATATAAAGAGTATTATAAAGGGTCCAGACAACCCTCTTGCTCAAATTCAAAGAAAACTACATATTTTCATTGCGATAATTCAGCAAATAATATTCCTTTGGTTTATCCGATTAGTACATTTTCTAAATATTCTCTTGGAAATGTCAAAGAAACTTCTATCTCGAGAGTGATTTTTTCTTTTGTAAATATTCATGGATTTAAAGTTAGATCCACCTCTCCTGATAACGTATGTTTACTGCAAAATAGAAATGAGATAGTTGTTAAATAAATTTTTAGTAAAAAACGGTCGAAATACAAAGGTGATGATATTTTATTGAAAGGAAACATTTTTAAAGAAAACGGAGATTTTTTGAGTTTTCACTGTCATCACGAGAAATGGGATTATATAATGTTCGAGATTTTGGATAAAAAATAGTACTGGTGAAGACCTCTCCTATATGTGATTGCATACCACTTTATATACAAAAAATTAAGTACTTTACCAGAGCTTTATATTAAAATTTGGTCGAAAAAAAAACTCTGGCAAAGCACTGGCAAAGCTCTTTCCTATGTGTAATTGCATACTACTTTATATACTAAAAATAAAGTGTTTTACCAGAGCCTTAGTTTTTGTACCGTCATATTTTTCTGCTTGGGGATAGTCAAGAATTTTTTTCTTCTCATATAGTCTAATATAGTTCTAACAATTTTCTAATAATTTTTTGTGTGTTTATAACAATAACAAAAAAGCTTTAAAATTCTAAATTGAAGACAAAATAATTTGATTCAAAATTTTAAAAACAACAAAAAAAAAAACATGAAACAACGGATTTTTGATAACGTTATTTTTCTTGTTTATTAGTAGTTTTTTTGTTCAAAACATATTTTTTTGAAGAAAAAAATATTATAATACAGATATTCAAAGAATCAATTTATTTTGTAATTGAATTTATTTGAAAATATTTTTTTCCCCCGATTTTAATAATAAAATTAATTCAATTAGTTTCAACTTTTTATTAAAATACTTCGTAATAAAAAAAATGTTATCTTTTTTTCTCTGATTGTATATCCTCCGCTCCGCTTCGCTTCACTACGCTGTTGAAAATATTGAAACTAATAAATATTAAAATAAAAATTAAAAAATTTCACTTTTATTTTAAAACTGATGATGACCTAAAACCGAACAACATGTTGTGAAATGAATGAAAAATAATTACATCCCTAATATTTCTCCTGCACTTTACAACATACGTGCATATTTAATGCACTACTTTTTAATAATCTTTTTGCTACTCTGTTATCTTAATTTGTCTTTTGCTTATAATAAATCTTCACAGTCTAATAAATGAATTTAATCCAACAGGTTATGGGCCTTTGACACGCGGTTTTTTTTTATTAGACAAGTTTTTTTAAATCGTGTTTTTTCGTAAATTATAAAGTATTTTTTTCGGGCAAAAATGGCTAATCTTCCTGCAGGGTTTTCTTTGGAGCGTCTAAGAGGACGTGAAAATTTCGATACCTGGAAGAGGCAGGCAAAATCGTGCCTGATCATCAAGGGTTGCTGGAAGGTCGTGAACACCGGCGTGGTTGGTGATGGCGACGCCATTTTGGACGAACGTGCTTTGGCGGAAATAACATTGATGGTGGACCCAAGCAATTACGGACATATTGCAACGGCTACAACAGCTAAAAAGGCGTGGGACGCGTTGATGTATGCGTTCGAAGACACGGGCCTCACAAGGAAGGTCGAGCTGTTGAAGCAATTGGTCAACTTGAAACTGAAAAATTTTTCTTCAATTCAAGAATACGTTAACGAATTAATTATAATTGCGTTGAAAGTAAAAAACGCTGGTCTTAATTTGGATGATGAGTTAACCGCATCTTTAATGTTGGCAGGGTTAACTGATGATTTTAAACCACTGGTTATGGCCGTGGAAAATTCCAAGGAAAAATTAACGCTCGACACAGTGAAAAATCTTCTTCTTCAAGATGCTAAATTCGACAACCAAAATTCAGAAAAAAAAGAAGCTGTTTTCTACATGAAAAATTCTAACCAGAATAAAAAAAGAAAAAACCAATTCAATGCTACAATTGTCAGGGTTGCCAGTTTTTTTTTGGATGCCATCCCCAAATTAAAATTTCTCATCCCCAAAAATCCCCAAAAAAAATTTTCAAAATTTACTACTCGCAAAAAACACTTGCAACCCATCAAGTGCTTTTGAGTAATTTAGCCATTTTTTTAGAACGTAAACTTGGTTAACTTACGTACAAATACTTGGTGGTAGTGTCCGACCGAACGCACTTTTTCAGACCGAACCCGTACCCGAACCCGAACTTCGGCCAATTTTGAAAAGTTCGGCCGAACCCGAACCCGTAACCGAACTTTTTTGTTTTAAAAAAAAAAAGTTGTTTTTGAGACCAATTTTGATAAAAAATATTTAAAATGAAAATAACGAATCATTACATTTAAAAAAAAGTTTTTTTTAATAGCCGTACTTTAATATAGTTAAAAAAATAAATATTTTATTCTTTTTGAAACTTAAAAAAGTGGAAAATAAAGCTCAAGCTGATTTTTTTTGGAAAAAAGAAATATTTCTTTTTATAAATTCCCCGATTTGAGGTGTAAAGTAGTTGCACTGGTAATGTGGCTTACTTTAAAAAGCAAAACATACAAAAGTTCGGTGTTCGGTAAAGTTAGGCCAAATTTTGGCCGAACACCGAACACTGGCCGAACGTCACTTTTTACCGAACTCCGTAACCGAACCCGAACGTTCAGTCGGACACTACTTGGTGGTTTGTATTTTACACAGAAACTTGGCCACATCGTTTGAAGCCGCCAATGTTTCGATAAGTATTATGATCAAAAGCAACGGAAATATTTTATCACGGATGGATAACTCAGGAATTTTTAATTTACACACCAGCGATAGAGTACTTTATTGGTCCAAATTTGACTTAATCTTGTTTTATATCTTGAATTCCCTCAAAAGTTTTCTCAGCAAACATAAGGATATACCTACTATAGAAAATGTATGAAAATTTACATTTTGGTTTAAAGAAAAATAAAAGCATGATAACATGATACCACTACGATCCAGGTTTTGACACACACCATATAAAATTTTATTTTTTTCTGTATAAATGTTACATTATTCCTACGTTTGCGGTTTTTTTATGTATGCTTTAATGTCCACGATTTATGAAAAATAAAGTAGAGTTAATTTTACCGATTTTAGCATTATTTTATGATTAATGTATTTAAAAAACACTTGTTTATTTAAAATATTTCATCCCCTAAAAATCCCCGAAAAAATCAGTGTCATCCCCATGAAATCCCCGGATCCCCAAATCAAATTTTTCATCCCCAATTTCCAAAAAAAATCCCCTATTTGGGGACAAAACCCCTAAACTGGCAACACTGACAATTGTAGAGAATTTGGTCATGTTTCAAAAAACTGTCAAAACAAAAACAACAACGAAGGTAACGGTAAGCTGAAAAAAAGAAATGAAAAGAATTCACTTACATTGATTGCATCCAGCAAAGTCATGCAGGTTACTAACACACACAAATACAATAGAAAAGAGGAAAACGAAAATCATGTATATTGGTATGTTGATAGTGGTGCTAGCAACCACATGATGAGCGTTGATCGGTTTTTGTACAACAAGCATGAAGTCGAGAATAAAAGCGTCGTTACTGCAAGCAGCAATGAACTGCGTGTAGACTGCGCTGGAGACGTCGACATAACAATTTTGCGGGAAAATAAAACAGTGACAGTCAAAAGTGTTGAATACGTACCAAATTTGATGGCAAATTTATTGTCTGTGAGACAAATGACAAAAGATGGTAAAAAAGTGGTTTTCGAAGGTGAAACATGCAAAATTTTTGAAGGAAACACACTTGTGACTACTGCATCAATTCATAATGATCTTTATCGTATAAATAGTGAAGCACACATGAAAAATAAAAACGCTTTTGTTGCTAAAAAAGATTTTAGTTTATGGCATCGTAGAATGGGCCATATTTGCAATAAAAATTTGTGTAGTGTAAAAGAATCTTCCCTTGGTATTAATTTTGAAAAAGAGAGTAAAGAACCGTGCGTAGTTTGTGTAAAAGGCAAACAAACAAGAAAGCCAATACATGAAGATGGTAAAAGAGCTACAAATCTTTTAGAGTTGGTACATTCAGATGTTCTTGGGCCAATTAACACAAAATCGTTTTCTGGTGCCAGATTTCTTGTGACGTTTGTGGACGACTTTTCGAGGAAAGTTTTTTTATATCCCATAAAAAACAAATCAGATGTTTTTGATCGTTTTCTTGAATTTTTGAAGATGGCAGAAAATCAGTGCTCTTCAAAAATTAAAATCTTACGTACTGACAATGGAGGAGAATATGTTAACAAAAAGTTTTCTCAATTTTTTAAGGAAAATGGCATCGTACATCAAAAAACATGCGCGTATTCTCCAGAACAAAATGGTGTGGCGGAGCGAATTAATCGCACCCTGATAGAACGTGTTCGGTGCATGCTAATTGATAGTGGTTTGGACCATCGTTTTTGGGCTGAAGCTGCCAACACCGCTGGTTATTTAATTAATAGAGTTCCTTGTCGTAATGAAAATCGTAGTCCCGAAGAAATATGGTCTGGTCGTCGTCCTGATTTAAAATTTTTAAAAGTTTTTGGGTGTCCTGCTCTTGTGCACATACCAAAAGAAAAACGTCGTAAGTTGGACACAAAATCTATAGAATGTATCATGATGGGATACAGCTCCGACAGCAAAGCTTACAGATTGTTTAATCCTAAAAAGCCAACAGAAATAATAACGAGTCGTGATGTGTTTTTTCTAGAACAAAGTAAGGTGAGCGTTAATATTAAAAAAGATTTTTATTATCCAGAATTGCTGCAAAATTTTAATGGTGACAATTCAGGGGAGAGTGGTCATGTTGAATTGTTCCCTGAAGATGAAAATTATGCAGCTGAATTGCCACTTGAAGTCGAACCGACAGATGAAAATTATGCAGCTGAATTGCCACTTGAAGTCGAACCGACAAATGAAAATTATGAATCAGCAGAAAGTGATGAAGTTGAATGGTCATCGCCTTCTCCACCACCCGTTGACGATAATGACGAAGAATGGTCTCCAACTCCGTATGATGGAAGACAAATTCCTGTAATTGAAAATGTTCGCCGTTCAAATCGTATTGCTGGTAAAAATCGCAACTCGCACAGCTTTTGCGCAATGAAATTTGTCTCTGATGACCCAGAAAGTGTGAAGGATGCAATGTCATCAAACAACTCCGACGAATGGAAAGTTGCCATGAAGGAAGAAATCGATTCATTGACTGCTAACAAGACGTGGGTGCTGACAAAGCTACCGCCAGGTGAAAAGGTTGTAAAATCAAAGTGGGTTTTTAAAACTAAATGCGACGAACATGGTAATGCTGCTCGATGGAAGGCTAGATTGGTGGCGAAAGGTTTTTCGCAGCGCGAAGGTATTGATTTTACAGAAACCTTTGCTCCCGTGGTCAGGTATGTTTCCATAAGATACTTATTGGCACTAGCCGTGCAAAATGATTTACATATACATCAAATGGACGCAGTAAGCGCATATTTAAATGGCACGCTGAAGGAGGTCGTATATATGCAACAACCCGAAATGTTTGATGACGGCTCGGGAAAAGTTTGTAAACTGGTTAAGTCCATTTATGGCCTAAAGCAGTCCGGCCGTGTTTGGAACGAAACCATAAACCAAGAATTGATTAAAATTGGACTTGTCAGAGGAGAGGTAGATCAATGCATTTACCACAAAGTAACAGATGGTGAAATGTTGTACGTCGCCATTTATGTTGACGATGTAATGATATTCTCTAACAATTTGAAGTCCATAGAATCGTTGAAGAAAAAACTCGCCAGTAAATACAAGATGAAAGATCTGGGCGAGGTATCATCAATATTAGGTATGAAGATTACTCGAAACAAAGATGTTATCAAAATTGATCAATCGCAATATATATCGGATGTTTTGATTCGTTTTGGAATGGAAGATTGCAACCCAACTTCAATTCCTATTGACTACAACCAGAAACTATCATCGAGTATGTCCCCTAAAGATGAAGAAGGTAAGCAACAAATGTCGAAAATTCCATATATGCAGGCAATAGGGTGCCTTTTATTTGCTGCACAAATTTCAAGACCCGACATTTGTTACGCCGTAAATTTGCTTAGCCGATATGGTTCGAATCCTGGTAAACCCCATTGGGAAGCCGTAAAACGTATTATGAGGTACTTGAAGGGCACGATTGACAAAGGCATCGTTTATAAGAAACAACTTGATGACGACATCAAAGGTTATTGTGATGCAGATTGGGCTGGAAATGTTGACGACCGCCAATCCACTAAGAAGCAGAAAACCGTGGCATTGTCTTCGACGGAAGCCGAATTCATGTCTGTGACTGCTGCCATCCAAGAATGCATTTGGTTGAAACGCTTGGAAGGTGAACTCAACCCTCAATGTAATAAAAATATGATATTGTTTTGTGACAACAAGGGCGCCATACAAGTCGCTCTTAACAACAACTACTCGCCAAGAACAAAACACGTGGATATTAAAGCCAAATTTATCCGCCAGAAGATAGATGATAAAGAAATCGTTTTGGAATATCTTAGCACAGATGAGATGATCGCAGACGTCTTCACGAAAGCTGTAACACCTCAGAAGCTGAAGTATTTTGCAGATAAGTTCGGCCTTTATTAATCCAATTTATTATTCAATTAATTGTTAAAACTTTAATTAAAACTTAAATGAAATGTAAAGATGATTTTTTAAATTTTATACTTATGTAAAAGGTGCATGAGAAATGTATGTCCTTAATTTAGTAATTTGTCATTCAGGGAGAGTGTTGTGAAATGAATGAAAAATAATTACATCCCTAATATTTCTCCTGCACTTTACAACATACGTGCATATTTAATGCACTACTTTTTAATAATCTTTTTGCTACTCTGTTATCTTAATTTGTCTTTTGCTTATAATAAATCTTCACAGTCTAATAAATGAATTTAATCCAACACAACAACACCAATACAATTACAATCTTAATCCTTATAATTTTTTTTTATAATCCCTTATAATTTTTTTATTTACAAAATAATTCATATGAAAAAAAGTTGTTTTATAGATTTTTTTTACAGAGTTATTCTTTTGAATGTACACAACTAAAAAATAATTATAATATTATAAAAATGTGTCTTCCGGCTTCAGTTCGCCTTTTAGACCTTTGTTTAAAATTTCTAATATTAAGCTTTTTGCTTTTTTTCTTAACCCATCATTTTGAATTTGCAATATGTATGCTGTAATTAGTTGAGAAACAATTTCCTTTTCCTCATCCTTTATACTTTTTTCGTTTTCTTTATGAATAATTGTGATTGGTGGTGATGGTGCTGGTGATAGTGATGGTGCTGGTGATGGTGCTGGTGGTGCTGGTGATAGTGGTGATGGTGATTGTGGTATTGCTGATGTTGATGGTGATGTTTGAGTATTTTCAGTTTGGTTTTCACCAAAGGCTTTTTTATATGGTTAAGCAGCTTTATTTCATGCGGGCTTGCCAAAAAACTCAACAAATAAAAATTTTTAAATTTTGGTTTATACCGTTGGTTGGCTAATATATTGCCCATTTCAATATTAAAAATTAGCCTCAGTTGTCTAACCGCTTTTTTTGCCTCATTTTTATAATCGTCTACGCCTTGATTTTTCATCATTTCGTTAAGTATGTAGAGGGATTCTGTTCGTTTAATTAAACAATTGTAGTCCTTAGAATTTTTGTCCCATAAACATCTTTGTTTCTTATCCTTGTAGAAATCTGTTGAATAGTTTTCATAATTTTCGTTGAATTCTTCCATGTTTCAGTTCGATGTTCACGATTGCAGTAAGATGAAGTTGAAGATGTTTTAGGTTTTTATAGTTTCACTTACTAGGGAGGTCTTTCAATTGGCATCCACCGATAATGTGTTTTTTACATTGTGTTTTTAATGTGTTTTTTTATTTTATTTTTTTTGGTTCTTTTTTTAAATTTTTTTTATTTTTTATGTTACTTAATTGTTCATTTCAATAATTAAAAAAAAATATATATAAACGCCATCAGCCGGAATCGAACCGGCGATCATCGGTCTAGTAGTCAAAGTGCTTATCCTCTACACCATTCCTTATTTTCAATTGTTTCGAAAACTTTTAACTAATAGCAACTTTAATTAATACACAAATTTTGTGTTTTTTTTTATTTTCTGATGCATAAAAAAGAAAAATAAAAATTGCTTCTTTTTTTTTAATTTTCTGAAACGAATAAAAAGTGAAATACAAACACATTTATTTTTTGATTTTTTTTTTAATTTTCTTTATTTTTTTTCAAATTTATTATAAATATGTATGTATGTATATAGAAAATATTTTTTTTGTTTTGTATTGTTTTTATTTTTTGTATTTAAAAAAATATTACAAACATCATTTCTTTTCATCTTCATTTTTTTCTGCCAAACGAAAAAGGACTTCCATAATTTTTTTTTCGGCTATATCCTTTTGATTTTTGTCCATTTGAGATAGCCTCAATCCAGCTAGATTGCCCATCAATGTTGCGGACATTATTTCAGCATTTGTCAATTGATGCTGTTGGGTTTGGTTTTGCCATGTTAAAGCAGCATCACTATCAATATAACCAACCGCACCCTCATTATTCTCATCCTCCTCATCTTCCTCATCCTCTTGAAAAGCATCAGCAATAAATTCGTTTAATTCCTCTACCACTTCCGCGTCTTCATTTTTTTTATTTTCAAGTTCATACTCCAATGATGATGAAGTATCACTAAAATCAAAAGCATTCTTATTCCAACCCTTTCTTATTGCTCCTGTCTTCTTTCCTTCTTCCATTTTCTCTTTCTCATTTATCATTTCTTTTTGGACTTCCATTTCCATTTCTATTTCCATTTGCATTTCCATTTCTATTTCCATTTCTATTTCGTTTTCGTTCTCCTTTTCTTTTTCCTTTTCCTCCACTCCGCTTCGCTGCACTACGCTGTTCAAAATATTGAAACTAATAAATATTAAAATAAAAATTAAAAAATTTCACTTTTATTTTAAAACTGATGATGACCTAAAACCTCACTTTAAGGATATACAATCAGAGAAAAAAAGATAAAAGTTTTTTTATTACAAAAGTATTTTAATAAAAAGTTGAAACTAATTGAATTAATTTTATTATTAAAATCGGGGGGAAAAAAATATGTTCAAATAAATTCAATTACAAAATAAATTGATTCTTTGAATATCTGTATTATAATTTTTTTTTTTCTTCAAAAAAATATGTTTTGAACAAAAAAACTACTAATAAACAAGAAAAATAACGTTATCAAAAATCCGTTGTTTCATGTTTTTTTTTTTGTTGTTTTTAAAATTTTGAATCAAATTATTTTGTCTTCAATTAAGATTTTTAAAGATTTTTTGTTATTGTTATTAACCAGACATGGGCGATACCAATTACATTTTTTTCAATTACAATTACATGTAATTAGTAATTGAGTTTTTTCAATTACAATTACATGTAATTAGTAATTGAATTTTTCAATTACATTTACATGTAATTAGTAATTGAGTTTTTTCAATTACTAATTACATGTAATTGTAATTGAAAAAACTCAATTACTAATTACATGTAAATGTAATTGAAAAATTCAATTACTGATTACATGTAATTGTAATTGAAAAAACTCAATTACTAATTACATGTAATCGTAATTAAAACGTTCAAATTACAGTGTTTTCCATTACATGCAAAAAAAAAATCTGACAACTGACAAAGTTTTATTTTTAACAAATTAATAGTGACTGGCGAAATTCAACATCAGAAGCATTTTGGACAAGTTAAGTGATTGCGGTCGATTCTAAATATGATATTTAAAACTAGTGTAAAAAAATATAAGTCAAAAATATAACATAAAATTTGTGACATAAATATATAATTTGTGTGTATAGTTAGGTGGCAGATTCTAAACTTGAAACTAAACTAAACTTTTTTTTTCCTACTACGTTACCATGGCTTTTACTGGTGACATGTCACATGATTTAAAACTAACACCGAAATTATGTAATATTTATTTTAATAAAATAATTATATGTATTAATATTAATTAAATAATTTTAATAAAATATAATAAATAAGTGATACCAACTACATACAAAAACAAGTAAGAAAATAATAGTCGGTCAAGACCGACCATATAATACCCTACACCAGTGTTTTCCGGAAAATGTGTCCCAAGTCCAAACATGGACCGATTTGGTTTATCTTAGGTCAAATCTTTAATAAGTGTAGAAAACACTCACAAACCAAATCTGAGTGAAATAGTCTTCTATTTGTTTTTAAATTAACCGATTTAAGTGAATAGCGGGCGAAATTTTCATATGGGACCTAAGTCCAAAAATGGTGTGATTATAATCAAATTTTGATTGGGTAATTAAAGTACGTGTTAAAAATAAACAAAATTTTAATAAATCATTTCCTATTTTCATGAAATTTTAGCGATTTATGTGAATATCGGGAGGGTGGTTTGTATGGGGGCTACAAGAAGAACTGGTCCGATTGCTTTAAAATGTGAAATGGTGATTTGTGAATACAAAACACGTTTACCTGCCAAATTTCGAAAGGATACCTATTGTTATTGTTAGAGTCATTTGACTCATATTTTAAGGGGACGTTTGTATGGGGGCTAGGTCAAAACATGGACCGATTTTTGCAAATTTCAATAGCGTCCGTCGTTGTGTCAAAAGAAGCTTAAGTCTCAAATTTCAGATAAATCGGTTAAAAATTGCGACCTGTATCGTGCGCACAACGTTTACATGGACGGACATCGCTAAATCGACTCAAAAAGTTATTCTGAGTCAATCTTGAAGGTGGGTCTAGGACCAATATTTCGGGAAGTTACAAACATCAGCAGAAACTCATTATACCCTGTACCACTGGGTGGTGTAGGGTATAAAAATAGTGTTGCCAAAATTGTAATGGTAAGTAGTGATATCGTTGTTTTTACAAGTACCCAGTCAGAAAAATACAATCGCAAAAGCGCTGTGAAAGCGTTGTAAACGGTTCTACAAGCGTTCCATTTACCATCTTGAAAGCGCTTTCAGATGATCCGAATGATAACATCGATCTACGCTAGGTTTAAAGCGTTTTAAAAGCGTTTTAAAAAAGTGCTTTCAGAACGTTTTGTTAAAAGTCATGAAAGCGCTTTAAAAACCAAAAGTAAAGCACTTATAAAGAGCTTAAATACAAAAATTAAAGATATTTTCCAGCGATTGTTAACTCTTGGAACAATCCTATTGCTGAAATTCAACGAAAATTGCATGTTTTTCATACCGTTAACTCTCCAAATAAAGCTCCATTGGTATATCCTCTCTTTAAAAACAAAAAGTATTCTCTTGGCAAAGTAATGGAATCCACTGAAACAAAAGTTGTGTTTTCTTTTAATAATATTCATGGTTTCAAAATTACTGCATCCCATCCTGATAACGCTATTTCTACTAAGTAATGGAAATATTGTGATAGTAAACCAAATTTTTAGTACAAATCGATCTAAACACACATGTGATAATATATATTTAAAAGGCAACATCTTTAATGAAATAAACGATTATTTTGTCTATCCAATTCCATCAAAAAAAATAGGACTTTATAATGTTAAAAATTTACGTGAAGATGTTATTGAAGTCAGTGTGCATATTGTAGAAGTTAAATGCATTATTTGTAAATTTTATAACGAAACTATTGCTATAACTCTTTTGCATAAATGATAATAATAAAACTTAATATAGATTTACAAATTAAAAAATGTTTTATGTTTTCAAAATTTTGCGTTTTCAATGTGGTGGTAGGGAAAAATTATTTAATTTGATTAAACAAAATGTTTTTATAACAATTTGTTTAAAATTGAGTATAATCTAAAAAATACTATACTTGTATGCTCAAAAACTGCTCTAAAACCATTTAATTTTGAAACGAACATGTATTTTGTTAATAAAGTGCTTTCAAAACGCTTTTCGAAAACGCTCTCAAGGCGTTCGAATAAAGCGTTTTGATAATGCTTTTTTTTTTTGTTACAATGCTTTTAGAACGCTTTTCGAAAACGCTCGCAAAGCGTTCGAAAATAACGTTTTGAGAACGTTCTTTTTTTGTTACAGTGCTTTCAGAACGCTTTTTTTTATAACCGTCGTAAATAGAAAATAATATATTAATATAATAAATAAATTCGAAAAAATTTTGTAATTTGGTGTTTTTTTGACTAAATTTTGCGTTTTTTATTTGCATCTAGCGGTCAAAAAATTATTTTATTTGTTAGCAGGAAATCTAACGACCTTTTTTATTATCTTAAAAATTATTAATATTTCGCAGGTACAGTGAAATCAGAAAATACACACGCATTTGTTGGATTTTTTTAAAGCATGTCAGCAGCAAGCAAAATCCTACCTGCATAAGTGATCGCTTGCATAATTTAACATATAACAAAAAGGAAACAGCTACAAAGTCATAAAGACATAAAAAACCGGGATTTCCAAAAGGAATTTAAAAGACACTATTATTTTTTTACAACGCAAAATATGTGAAGACATTGCATTGAAATTCAATGGAGTGGCTGTACATCGCAATAAATATTTGAAAAATTGAAAATTTTGGCACGAAAAGGTCTACATTTTATAGGATCTTCTTTTATATGTGTGGTCATAAAAATCAAGTTGGGTTAAAAATATCGGGATTTCCAAAAAGACATTAGTATTTTATTTTTTTGCAACGCGAAATATGTAAAGAAACTACCTTTTAAAGACATTGCATTATCATTTAATGGAGCGGCTGCATATCGCAATAAATATTTCCAAAAGTGAAATTATTATTACAGAAAAGGTCTAATTTTTTTTATTATCTGCTTTTATATGTGCCATAAAAGCAGATCCTAAAAAATGTTGACCTTTTTTTTGATAAAATTTTCCCTTTTTGCAAATATTTATTACCTGAATTATTTTATTTTATCTTTTAAAGCAAATTTGTGGTTTTCAGCCAAATTTATATTCTTTCAAAGATTTTTTGTTGTGCTTGATAAATAACACTGGTTTACAAAATAAAAAAAAATTTCTGTGCACGAAACGTGACTATATTTTTTTTTATATATTAGAGACTACTAACTAAAATATCAAAATTTTTTTTTTCACGGATTCAGTAATATTAAAAATTTGTTTAGCGTTTCTTTAAATTTTTCGACTATTTTCGTTATACCTCGCGTTGTTTACATCCGATCTACTCGCGATAAAATCCATGTTAAAGAGAATTTCCAATCAAATGATAAGATTACGTTTAATTAGCATACATAATATGTCATATTATGACAAAAATACGTTATTTGAGCAATTAAATCAAAATTTGGATGGTCGACAAAAATAGAAATCGTAACAAATAAATTTTATTATGATTTCTCTTCAGAGACCAAATATAACAGTTGTTTGTGACTTTTAGTTTTAAAAAAAATATTCTAATGTATTAACAACTGTTGTATTTACACTTTTTTTGGGACGCTAAAAAACGACAAAATTACTTTTTTTTTTAATCTGTGTAAATATGTTGCAGATGGACGGGCATATCATTGACAATATGTTGGTTTAGCTTTGAAAAATACTTAGGTAAAATTATATTAAAATTCACAGGAAAAAAAAATTTTGATAAAATAATTTTTTCTTTCCAAATTGTAAAAAAACGGTTAATAATGTAAAACAAGTAAGAGTGTTAAATTCGGCTGTGCCGAATCTTTTATCCCTCCAACATGCAAAAAAAAATTGCAGGGACGTTTTTTTTTTGGGGGGGGGGGGTCTTAAGTGGTAATTGGGGGGGGGGCAAATTTCCTCTCGAATATGGTTTTAAAAATTCATTCTTATGCTTTATGCACTAAAGAAATACAAGTTTATCATTATTTAAAAAAAAAAAATATTCCACGCCCATAAAAGGGGGGGGGGCGAACCAAAAAAACGACATTATCTAATTCTCTGGGTCCAAATGCAGGACTTTAAACTTCCAATAGCATAAAAATGTTGCATTTGTTAAACAAAAACACAAAAAATCATGTAAAAAAGTGGTATTTTTCATGGGTTGGCTTAGTTCTCTAAGGGGGAACTTTTTCCCCCTTGGTCCGATTTTGCCCATTTCCGAACTTAACCTGCCTAGGAATATATGACATATTCGTGCCAAACTTCGGAAGTCTAGCTCTTTTATTTTGGACTGTATCGTGTCCTCTACAGACGGACAGACGGACGGACGGACGGACATCGCTAGAATGTCTTAGAATCGATCACTGATCAATAAAATATATACTTTATAGGGTCCTAGACCGATATTTCAATGCGTTACACACGGAATGACAAAGTGAGTATACCCCCATACTGTGGTTGGAGGGTATAAAAATCATAATAAATAACTACTTATAATATTTTTAAAGACAAAAAAAAAACATACAACTATTCTTTTTCATGGTATTCGGATGCATAATAATAAAAATTAATTTGATTCATGTTTCCGTTGAAAATGAATACTTTAAACTTTATTTCAAAACTAAAAATTTAATGAATAAATTCATTGTATAAAAGATCTGGTTTTATTTAAACCCTATCAGTTTTAGATTTTCTGTCTATTTCAGTTATGAATTCAAATTTAGTTAAACGATTTTTTACCTAAATATGTGTTAAATTTAATTTGTTTAACTAGAATGTTTGCATTCCAATTAATGTGGTGATTATTACTCGCATTGTACGGTCTATTTTGTGTATTTCTTTTGTGTCGTCTGTAGTCATTGTTAAGTTTTTTTAAAGACTACCACAAAAACTCTCGTTATCTTCGTTTGACTTGGAGTTCTTGCTTCCAGTTTGTTGCGAATGACTACAGTATTGTGTGTTATTTTCATTTGCTGGCTTTTTTCAAAAACTATCAACTGAGGAGTTTAACAATTTCAGTGGCAGTTTAGTTATTTTAACTCTGTTTTGAACTGCTGTAAATGGCACCCACAATTCTGTTTACAACTTGAGGCCAGCGCCACCTGCAGGGTCGAAAAAAATCAAATCTTTAAAACCTTGATCAGCATCTAATATGTATGTCTTAGGTTGGTAGCTCTTATGATTCCAGAGATCATGCGTTACAAACAATTGCACTAACGATTTTATGCATAAAGATTTTTGAATAAATATGTATGTGTAATTGACAATATTAGTAATTGACTAGTAAATGTAATTATAAACATGTTTCTTACAATTACATTAAAATCAATTACATTTTTCAATTAGATGTAATTAGTAATTGAGTTTTTTCAATTACAATTACATGTAATTTGTAATTGAGTTTTTTCAATTACAATTACATGTAATTTGTAATTGAGTTTTTTCAATTACAATTACATGTAATTTGTAATTGAGTTTTTTCAATTACAATTACATGTAATTAGTAATTGAAAATTTTCAATTACTAATTACATGTAATTGTAATTGAAACTGTAATCAATTACACAATGTAATCATTAACCCCCATGTCTGTTATTAACACACAAAAAATTATTAGAAAATTGTTAGAACTACATATATTAGACTATATGAGAAGAAAAAAATTCTTGACTATCGTTGTAATCCTTTGGTCGAGATGGTAAGGTATATCCACGGGAAACGGTAGATACCCGGTTCAATTCCTCTAATTTTGGTTGAAAATAATTTGTTAGGTTTTTTTATGTTTCTAATTTTTTCTTAATTAATTTTCTATTTTTTCTTTTATTTTGGTATAATATTTGTTTTTATTCCATATTGTTCTATATTGAACTTGGTAAAATTATATTTTTGAATAAAAAAAAAATACAAAAACAAGAACAAATTAAAAAAAAAAGAAAAACAATTTTTATCCCGTCCAGGTGCCGGGCTCGAACTCAGGATCTTACGACTGACAGCCACAGCCTCTACCTCCTAGGCTATTTCGTTCACATGACGGCAAATGGTTAAAAACATTTTTTTTTTAATCCAGTAAAAAAAATAAAAAGTTCTAAAAATAGATTTTTTGGTTAATTTTATTAAAAAAAAATACAAAAACAACAACAAATTAAAAAAAAAAAAAATTGCTTTATCCAGATGCGGGGCTCGAACTCAGGATCTTACGACTGACAGCCACAGCCTCTACCTCCTAGGCTATTTCGTTCACATGACGACAAATGGTTAAAAATATTTTTGTTAGATAAACACGAAAAGTAAAGATAAAAAAAATCTTATACATGTTAGGTTGTATTTGTCTAGGCCCCATCTTATTCTTTAGGCTAGTGCAGTGGCGGGTACAGCTTTTGGGTCTGGGGGGGGAAAATTTTTTTTACTTCGAAAAAAATCATAAATTCTCCTTTGTTGACGAGCAAAAAAAGGGATCCGTTTTTTTACAAAAAAAAGTGATGGAAAAGCTATAAAATCATCAAATTTATTAGTTTTTGCCGAATAAGGTTTGTTTTTCATGATCATATTTCGTTTAGATCATTTTTGTTTTAATTTTTTTTAAAAGAAAATTGTATATTTTTCGTATACATAAGAAGAGAATTTTTTAATAGAAGAAATTCTCCCTACATAGAAAACATCAGATGTTGAGACAGTTTTCGTGAAAAAATTATTTTTTATAGGGAAAATGTCTCAGAATATAAGACTAAATGTCTAAGAATCTGAAACTATTTTCGTATAGAAAAATTTTCGGATTATTAAAAGAAATTTAAAAGAAAATTGTATATTTTTCGTATACATAAGAAGAGTCTAAATCTGAGAATTTAATATAAGAAATTCTACGTACATAGAAAATATCAGATTTTGAGACATTTTTCGTGATTTTTTTTTTTTTATAGGGAACATGTCTAAGAATATAAGAATTCTTCTTAACGAAAAATGTCTCAGAATCTGAGACTATTTTCGTATAGAAAAATTTTCAGATTCTAAGAATTTTTTTCCACAGAAAAAGTCTCAGATTCTGAGACATTTTACTAGAGAAAAAGTCTCATATTATAAAGCATTACTGAGACATTTTTCCTATAGAGAGGTCTCTGATTATTAGATTTGTTTCGTACTGAAAAAAATTTTAGATTCTGAGACCTTTTTTCTATAGAAAAAGTCTTAGATTCTTTGACCTTTTTCCAATAGAAAAAGTCTCAGATTCTAAGACCTTTTTCCTAAAGAAAAAGTTTCAAATTCTGAGATCTTAATCCTAAAGAATAAGGCTCAGACCTTCAACAATTTTTCCTAAAGAAAAAGTCTCAGATTCTGAAAGCTTTTTCTTATATAGAAAAAGTTTAAAATTCTGGCACTTTTTCTCAAAGGAAGAAGTGACAGATTCTGAGACCTTTTTATGATTCTGAAATCTTTTCCGATTCCAAGACACTTTTCCTATAGAAAAAGTCCTAGATTCGGAAATGTTTTTCCTATACAAAACGTCTCAGACTTTAAGACCTTTTTCCTATAGAAAGGTCATAGATTCTGAGACCTGTTTCCTATAGAAAAAGTTTAAGATTCTGAGATATTTTTCTGAGATTCTGAGACCTTATTCCTATAAAAAAAGTCTTAGATTCTAAGACCTTTTTCCCGTTGAAAAAGTCTCAGATTCTGCGACCTTCTACCAATTCAGTTAGTTTCACCTTCTGAGACTATTTTTCAACAATAAAAAGTGTCAGTCTTTGAGACCTTTTTCTTCTTAAAAAAGACTCATATTCTGAGATATTTTTCCTTAAAATAAATCTCAAATTCAGAAATTCTGAGACTTTTTTCCCATAGAAAAATTCTTCTGCGACCTTTTTCCTATAAATAAGTTTTGAGACCTTTTTCAAATAAAAAAGTCTCAGATTCTGAAAATTTTTTCTTTAGAAAAAGTTTATTCTTTAAAAAAAAAAAATTTAAAATAATATTACAAATGTAAGTTCGACTATCATTTGCTATGTAGAACACAAACACTTTTTATATAAACCAAATTAAGATCCTGTAACATTTTTCTAAACAAAAAAAGCATATTCTAAGTAATTTGTTTATGCGAAAAGTCATAATAAGATTGACATATATTTTTCACAGAAAATTTTCAGATTGATTCACTTTTTCCTTAAAAAATTTTCCGTTTCAAAATTTTCAGATTTTTTTCTATGAAAAATTTTTGGACTTCGAAATTTTTTAGAAAATTTCCTTCTTTCTTTTTTTCTTCTTTTTCTTTCCTTTTCTTTCTTTTTTCTTTTTTTTCTTCTTTTTTTCTTTTTTTTTTTTCCTTTTTTTTCTTCTCTTCGAAATTTGGTCTGGGGGGGGAAATTTCCCCTTTTTCCCCCCCCTTGTACCCGCGCATGGGCTAGTGGGTAGAGGGTTAGCACCATAATTATTTTTTTTAATTTCAATATTTTTTCTTTATTTTTTTTTAATTTTAATTAATTTAATCTTTTTATTAATATTTTTTTATTTTAATTACAATTTTCCTGAATTTACTCTTTAAATTCAAAAACCGTCAAAAAAACAACAACAAATAAAAAATAATTTTTTTTTTTTTTATTTTTATTTTTTTCATATTTTTTTTTTATTTTAATTAATTAAATCTTTTTATTAATATTTTTTTATTTTAATTATATTTTTCCTGAATTTACCCTTTGAATTCAAAACCGGCAAAAAAAACAAGAAATCTGGCCCACCGAATGAAAAATGCCAAAATGCAAATATTACTTAGTTTTTGCCTAAGTAACTAATGCCGAGACGCCAAAACGCAAAAAAAACACCTGACACCCTTTCATTTCGGCCTATGTAAGAAACGCCAAGACGCCAAACTTATTTTGGCGTCAGAACATTGAATATCCTCTTCTATATATTGTTCTTGCTCCGAGGTATTTATAAGAGTTTACAAGCTCGATATATGTATTGCAATCATCATTATTATTGCTGTTTTTGTGTAGGCATTCAATGCTGTGAAATTTTAGTGAAATATCTGTAAACTTAATCGTGTCTGTCATGACTTTCACATCCACGTGAAAGTGAAACACTTCCGAATATTTTGGTGTCCTGGGTTTCACTTCCGAATTTTTTTTTTTTTCGTTTTACTTTCGTGTGCAAAAAGCTAACTGAAAGTAATTAGAATGGACTTTTCCCCCTATAAATATTAACTTAAAAATAAAAAACCCATGTTTAATTTATAATTTGATATATATTCTTTTTATTTTCATTAAAAAATCAACATTTTGTTAAGACTAAATACACAGAAAAAAATAGTCGAGGTAATGTTATCTAGGCTGGCTTAGGTGAATTATTTTTGTATGAAAATTAAAAGCCACGACTTATTACCTATGCCACCAGTATAATTTTACTTTACATTTTTACTAAGTGGCCATGTAAGATTTACTAATGAAAATAGGTAAAATTTCGAATATGTTTTTATTTTATTTTTAATTGTCATTGTAAATTTTCATTTAAGAAAAAGGTAAGCCAAATAATTAATCACACAAAAAAATATATTTATTAAAGGAATTTATTTATAATTTTTGCAGAATTTTGGCCGATCGTTAAATCAAACCCATAAAATGAGTTCCAGACCAAGATCTTTGATGAATCTCCAATATGTTAAAGACTATTTGTGTTTCTATCAATTGGTAAGTGATGCTCAAAAAAATGGATACAAATCATTTACTTAAATAGTGAATAACAAAATTTCTTAGGCTTCCAATTGAATGGCCAAGAAAGGGGACATAATGAATTTTCCAAATATATAACAAAGATCTAACTTATGTTACTAGCCATGTGCAAACCAAAGATGAAAGTCATACTTATAAAGATTCGGGAGCAGTTATGTCTCCAAATGTGGCAGATGATGGTAGATGTATAATCATAATGGCTATAACAATTCTCAATATAATTTCAATTTTCAATTCCAATATAAGCGTCTAACCTGAATCAAATTACGTCGCGTAAGGCGTAACGCCCAATAATTTTTCGTTTCTAATATTTAAATGTGAGTTACCTAAATCAAACGGACGTAAAAATTTCAAATTTGATGTGTTTGTTTTTGTTTTTTTTTTACGTCTTGCGCTACGCATTTGATTCTGGTTTGACCCTTAAGAGGAATTTAATGCACCTGAACGTTATGTCAACACCATGTAAAGATCTGAATTATAAATCATAGTGAATTTTATGAAGAAACAGCAAAAAAAATGTCAGAATCTCAGAAGAAAAAATTTCTCAGAATCTGAGACATTTTTTGTCTCTGAATTTTTCTATAGAAAAAATTTCACAGAATCTTAGAATTTTTATATAGAAAAAGTTTCTTAGAATCTGAGACATTTTTTGTCTCTGAATTTTTCTATAGAAAAAATTTCACAGAATCTTAGAATTTTTATATAGAAAAAATTTCTTAGAATCTGAGAAACAATGTCTTACAATTAAATGTTGTTTTTTTATTTTTAGTACCAAAAGGTACATAAAAATAAAATGTATTTATTCGGCCTTTATATATGTATATATATTCGATTAGAGTTTTATTCTAGTTCGAGGCCCAAAAATATTTCTATTTATGATATTGTCATAATAGAGTATTTTTAATTTATTGCTTTAAAAAAGTTACTATCTCATAGTATGTCTGTACTGATCAGTTTCATCCCCACTAAAGGAATCTTCAGCAGACTTTAGAGAATCATCGTTGGTCAATCAAACATCAAACCAGACATAATATTTGATATATTTCCCAAGTTATATGAGAAGTACTATTATGAAGGTCCGAAATCTGTTTTCCAACAAAATAACTCTTTTAAAGCAAAAATTGTATATATTAAATCACCGTCGGTAACTATTAATATATGTGTTGCTGTTATTTTACAATAACAACAGTGCCTAACCAAACAATAGTGTTGGTAGGATAAGTCGTACTAAACTTTGTGTTAAATGTTGTTTTTTTATTTTTAGTACCAAAAGGTACATAAAAATAAAATGTATTTATTCGGCCTTTATATATGTATATATATTCGATTAGAGTTTTATTCTAGTTCGAGGCCCAAAAATATTTCTATTTATGATATTGTCATAATAGAGTATTTTTAATTTATTGCTTTAAAAAAGTTACTATCTCATAGTATGTCTGTACTGATCAGTTTCATCCCCACTAAAGGAATCTTCAGCAGACTTTAGAGAATCATCGTTGGTCAATCAAACATCAAACCAGACATAATATTTGATATATTTCCCAAGTTATATGAGAAGTACTATTATGAAGGTCCGAAATCTGTTTTCCAACAAAATAACTCTTTTAAAGCAAAAATTGTATATATTAAATCACCGTCGGTAACTATTAATATATGTGTTGCTGTTATTTTACAATAACAACAGTGCCTAACCAAACAATAGTGTTGGTAGGATAAGTCGTACTAAACTTTGTGTTAAATGTTGTTTTTTTATTTTTAGTACCAAAAGGTACATAAAAATAAAATGTATTTATTCGGCCTTTATATATGTATATATATTCGATTAGAGTTTTATTCTAGTTCGAGGCCCAAAAATATTTCTATTTATGATATTGTCATAATAGAGTATTTTTAATTTATTGCTTTAAAAAAGTTACTATCTCATAGTATGTCTGTACTGATCAGTTTCATCCCCACTAAAGGAATCTTCAGCAGACTTTAGAGAATCATCGTTGGTCAATCAAACATCAAACCAGACATAATATTTGATATATTTCCCAAGTTATATGAGAAGTACTATTATGAAGGTCCGAAATCTGTTTTCCAACAAAATAACTCTTTTAAAGCAAAAATTGTATATATTAAATCACCGTCGGTAACTATTAATATATGTGTTGCTGTTATTTTACAATAACAACAGTGCCTAACCAAACAATAGTGTTGGTAGGATAAGTCGTACTAAACTTTGTGTTAAATGTTGTTTTTTTATTTTTAGTACCAAAAGGTACATAAAAATAAAATGTATTTATTCGGCCTTTATATATGTATATATATTCGATTAGAGTTTTATTCTAGTTCGAGGCCCAAAAATATTTCTATTTATGATATTGTCATAATAGAGTATTTTTAATTTATTGCTTTAAAAAAGTTACTATCTCATAGTATGTCTGTACTGATCAGTTTCATCCCCACTAAAGGAATCTTCAGCAGACTTTAGAGAATCATCGTTGGTCAATCAAACATCAAACCAGACATAATATTTGATATATTTCCCAAGTTATATGAGAAGTACTATTATGAAGGTCCGAAATCTGTTTTGACCAACGATGATTCTCTAAAGTCTGCTGAAGATTCCTTTAGTGGGGATGAAACTGATCAGTACAGACATACTATGAGATAGTAACTTTTTTAAAGCAATAAATTAAAAATACTCTATTATGACAATATCATAAATAGAAATATTTTTGGGCCTCGAACTAGAATAAAACTCTAATCGAATATATATACATATATAAAGGCCGAATAAATACATTTTATTTTTATGTACCTTTTGGTACTAAAAATAAAAAAACAACATTTAACACAAAGTTTAGTACGACTTATCCTACCAACACTATTGTTTGGTTAGGCACTGTTGTTATTGTAAAATAACAGCAACACATATATTAATAGTTACCGACGGTGATTTAATATATACAATTTTTGCTTTAAAAGAGTTATTTTGTTGGAAAACAGATTTCGGACCTTCATAATAGTACTTCTCATATAACTTGGGAAATATATCAAATATTATGTCTGGTTTGATGTTTGATTGACCAACGATGATTCTCTAAAGTCTGCTGAAGATTCCTTTAGTGGGGATGAAACTGATCAGTACAGACATACTATGAGATAGTAACTTTTTTAAAGCAATAAATTAAAAATACTCTATTATGACAATATCATAAATAGAAATATTTTTGGGCCTCGAACTAGAATAAAACTCTAATCGAATATATATACATATATAAAGGCCGAATAAATACATTTTATTTTTATGTACCTTTTGGTACTAAAAATAAAAAAACAACATTTAACACAAAGTTTAGTACGACTTATCCTACCAACACTATTGTTTGGTTAGGCACTGTTGTTATTGTAAAATAACAGCAACACATATATTAATAGTTACCGACGGTGATTTAATATATACAATTTTTGCTTTAAAAGAGTTATTTTGTTGGAAAACAGATTTCGGACCTTCATAATAGTACTTCTCATATAACTTGGGAAATATATCAAATATTATGTCTGGTTTGATGTTTGATTGACCAACGATGATTCTCTAAAGTCTGCTGAAGATTCCTTTAGTGGGGATGAAACTGATCAGTACAGACATACTATGAGATAGTAACTTTTTTAAAGCAATAAATTAAAAATACTCTATTATGACAATATCATAAATAGAAATATTTTTGGGCCTCGAACTAGAATAAAACTCTAATCGAATGTCTTACAATCTGAGAATTTTTCTATAGAAAAAATGTTTTAGAATTTAGGAATTTTTCTAAGACATTTTTTCAATAGAAAAATTCTCAGATTCAGAAACATTTTTTCTATAGAAAAATTCTCAGATTCTAAGAAATTTTTTCTATAGAAATAATGTCTCAGAATCTGAGAATCTTTCTATAGAAAAAATGTCTCAGAATCTAAAAAATTTTCTATAGAAAAATAAACTTAGAATCTGAGAATTTTTCTATAGAAATAATGCCTTAGAATCTGAGAATTTTTCTACAGAAAAAATGTCTCTGAATCTGAGAATGTTTCCATAGAAAAAATGTCTCAGAATCTAAAAATTTTTCTATAGAAGAAATGTCTTAGAATCTGAAAATTTTTCTATAGAAAAATTGTTTCGGAATCTGAGAATTTTTCTATAGAAAAAATGTCACAAAATTTGAGAATTTTTCTATAGAAAAAATGTTTCAAAATCTAAAAATTTTTCTATAGAAGAAATGTCTTAGAATCTGAGAATTTTTCTATAGAAAAAATATCTCAGAATCTGAGATATTTTTTCTATAGAAAAATTTTCTTGTAGAAAAAATTTTTCTTGTAGAAAAAATTTCTCAGAATCTGAGAATTTTTTTGCAGAAAAAATGTCTCAGAATCTGAGAATTTTTCTATAGAAAACATGTCTCAGAATCTGAGAATTTTTCTATAGAAAAATGTCTTAGAATCTGAGAATTTTTGTATAGAAAAAATGTCTCAGAATCTGAAAATTTTTCTATAAAAAAAATGTCTCAGAATCTGAAAATTTTTCTATAAAAAAAATGTCTCAGAATCTGAGAATTTTTCTATAAAAAATGTCTCATTTTTCTATAAAAAAAAATGTCTCAGAATCTGAGAATTTTTCTTTAAAAAAAGTGTCTCAGAATATGAGAATTTTTCTATAGAAAAAATGTCTCCGAATCTGATAATTTTTCTATAGAAAAAATGTCTCAGAATCTAAGAATTTTTCTACAGAAAAAATGTCTCAGAATCTGAGAATTTTTCTATAGAAAAAATGTCTCAGAATCTGAGAATTTTTTTACAGAAAAAATGTCTCAGAATCTGAGAATTTTTCTATAGAAAAAATGTCTCAGAATCTGAGAATTTTTCCATAGAAAAAATTTCTCAGAATCTGAGAATTTTTCTATAGAAAACATGTCTCAGAATCTGAGAATTTTTCTATAGAAAAATGTCTTAGAATCTGAGAATTTTTGTATAGAAAAAATGTCTCAGAATCTAAAAATTTTTCTATAAAAAAAAAATGTCTCAGAATCTGAGAATTTTTCTATAAAAAAATGTCTCAGAATCTGAGAATTTTTCTATAAAAAAAATGTCTCAGAATCTGAGAATTTTTCTATAAAAAAAATGTCTTAGAATATGAGAATTTTTCTATAGAAAAAATGTCTCAGAATCTGAGAATTTTTCTATAGAAAAAATGTCTCAGAATCTGAGAATTTTTCTACAGAAAAAATGCCTCAGAATCTGAGAATTTTTCTATAGAAGAAATGTCTCAGAATCTGAGAATTTTTTTACAGAAAAAATGTCTCAGAATCTGAGAATTTTTCTATAGAAAAAATGTCTCAGAATCTGAGAATTTTTCCATAGAAAAAATGTCTCAGAATCTGAGAATTTTTCTATAGAAAAAATGTTTCAGAATCTGAGAATTTTTCTATAGAAAATATGTCTCAGAATTTAAGAATTTTTCTACAGAAAAAATATCTCAGAATCTGATAATTTTTCTTTAGAAAAAATGTCTTAGAATCTGAGAATTTTTCTATAGAAAAAATGTCTCAGAATCTGAGAATTTTTCTATAGAAAAAATGTCTTAGAATCTGTGAATTTTTCTATAGAAAAAATATCTCAGAGTCTGAGAATTTTTCTATAGAAAAAATGTCTCAGAATCTGAGAATTTTTCTATAGAAAAAATGTCTCGGAATCTGAGAACTTTTCTATAGAAAAAATGTCTCAGAATCTGAGAATTTTCCTATAGAAAAAATATCTCAGCATCTGAATATTTTTCTATAGAAAAAATATCACAGAATCTAAGAATTTTTGTATAAAAAAAATATCTCAGAATCTGAGAATTTTTCTCTAGAAAAAAATATATCAGAATCTGAGAATTTTTCAATAGAAAAAATATCTCAGAATCTGAGAATTTTTCTATAGAAAAAATGTCTCAGAATCTGAGAATTTTTCAATAGAAAAAATATCTCAGAATCTGAGAATTTTTCAATAGAAAAAATATCTCAGAATCTGAGAATTTTTCTATAGAAAAAATGTCTCAGAATCTGAATATTTTTCTATAGAAAAATTTTTGTATACAAAAAATATCTCAGAATCTGAGAATTTTTCTGTAGAAAAAATATCTTAGAATCTGAGAATTTTTCAATAGAAAAAATATTACAGAATCTGAGAATTTTTCTGTAGAAAAAATGTCTAAAAATTTCCCAAAAGTTGGCAACATCACAAACTCATAAAAAAATTTCAGTAAAAATCAGCAACTATTTGATTTTCTTTTTATTTATCCTTTTAAATTTTAGGAGGACATGGACTCTGATTACCCAAAATTTTCCAAGAAAAGAATCACCATTAAATTTTACTGAAGACATCTAATAATACACCTTAAGTTTGTTGAACAGTGTTATTTAGTCGTTATTAAGTAGATAAGTAATATTCTAAAATAATTT
Organism: Pegoplata infirma; assembly: GCA_963921195.1. NCBI lineage: Eukaryota > Metazoa > Arthropoda > Insecta > Diptera > Anthomyiidae > Pegoplata > Pegoplata infirma. Next base: position 133,579 of record CAWUER010000622.1, read on the forward strand.
GTCGTTAAACTAATAAATAAAAGCATAATAAAATCAATTAATTTTTATCATTTTTTGAAAAGTGGAATTATTTATCGGTTATTAACAAAATAATTTAGATAAATTACCAAAGTTAATATATAAATTTTTACTCTGATAAACTTTGTAAAGTTTACAAAGTTTTTTTGTAATATTTCCTAAAAACATAGTTAATTTTTCGAACATATAATTTTTTTAAAATTACCTTGGCTTATAAGTAAAATTGTCTAAAAACTTTGTAGGCTCTATGTTATCTAGGAACTTAGATAAAGTTATACTATGATTTTAGGAAATATTACCTCGATTTTTTTTTGTGTGTATATGTAAAAATTATTACGTGCGCTCCGTTATCCTCGAAAAGTTATCCTCGATTTTTGACAACGCGAAAAAAATATTTTTTTAAAAAAAAGTTAGCCTCGAAAAGTTATCCTCGATTTTTTTTTTGCTTGAAAAAAGTTAGCCTCGAAAAGTTATCCTCGATTTTTTACGGCTGGTTTAATAATTTTAAAAAAATTATTTTTTTTCCTAATTTATTTATTTATTTATTTAAAGAAATAAAATGTATTTCGATGATATATATGTATATTTAAAATATCTTTGTCTAATAAAATGTTTTTGCATACAAAAAAAAAATAAGATTAAGTTGATTTTTTATGTGGGCACATCAATTGGATTGAAATCCAGGAGCAACTAGAGTGCGTACAAATTTGCACGGTAGTTTTAATGAAAGCTAATGGACCAAGGAACATATAAAACTTCCGTGCAAAATGAGTTAATGAAGGATTATTGAGAAAAATGGTCAAATCTAAAAGTCACATTAGAGTATTTTATGAAAAATCTGGGATTTCATTTTCTGTTTTCCGGGCATTATACTGAAGTAACTAGAGTGCGTACAAATTTGCACGGTAGTTTTTATGAAAGCTAATGGACCCAGGAACATATAAAACTTCCGTGCAAAATTAGTTAATGAAGGATTATTGAGAAAAATGATCAAATCTAAATGTGACATTAGAGTATTTTATGAAAAGTCTGGGAATTCATTTCTGTTTTTCGGGCATTATACTGAAGTAACTAGAGGGCATACAAATTTGCACGGTAGTTTCAATGAAAGCTAATGGACCAAGGAACATATAAAACTTCCGTGCAAAATGAGTTAATGAAGGATTATTGAGAAAAAAAGATGAAATCTAAAAGTTGTTTTAGAATATTTCATGAAAAGTATGGGATTTAATTTTCTGTTTTCCGGGCATTATACTGAAGTAACTAGAGTGCGTACAAATTTGCACGGTAGTTTTTATGAAAGCTGATGAACCAAGGAACATATAAAACTTCCGTGCAAAATAAGTTAATGAAGGATTATTGAGAAAAATGGTCAAATCTAAAAGTCACACTAGAGTATTTTATGAAAAATCTGGGATTTAATTTTCTGTTTTCCGGGCATTATACTGAAGTAACTAGAGTGCGTACAAATTTGCACGGTAGTTTTTATGAAAGCTGATGAACCAAGGAACATATAAAACTTCCGTGCAAAATAAGTTAATGAAGGATTATTGAGAAAAATGGTCAAATCTAAAAGTCACACTAGAGTATTTTATGAAAAATCTGGGATTTCATTTTCTGTTTTCCGGGCATTATACTGAAGTAACTAGAGTGCGTACAAATTTGCACGGTAGTTTTTATGAAAGCTGATGAACCAAGGAACATATAAAACTTCCGTGCAAAATGAGTTAATGAAGGATTATTGAGAAAAATGGTCAAATCTAAAAGTCACACAAGAGTATTTTATGAAAAATCTGGGATTTCATTTTCTGTTTTCCGGGCATTATACTGAAGTAACTAGAGTGCGTACAAATTTGCACGGTAGGTTTTATGAAAGCTGATGAACCAAGGAACATATAAAACTTCCGTGCAAAATGAGTTAATGAAGGATTATTGAGAAAAATGGTCAAATCTAAAAGTCACATTAGAGTATTTTATGGAAAATCTGGGATTTCATTTACTGTTTTTCGGGCATTATACTGAAGTAACTAGAGTGCGTACAAATTTGCACGGTAGTTTTTACACGCAAAAAAAAACTTGGGTGCGATTTCATAATAAAATGTTCCAATTTTACCAAGCAGATAGGGAGGAATCCCATTAAACAATATATTTTGATATTTTGCCAAAACGTTTAGGAACATCCCAGTAAACAAAATGTTAACAACATTTGCACAAAAGTGCTTGGTAAATATTGCCATTCATGTCGTATAAAAAAAAACTTAAATGCTTAATAAAAATACCCAATCTTGTTTTGTATAAAAAATAAAAGAAATTTGGTAATATTTTTTTTATTATTTTTATTATTATTCATTATTTATTTAATATTACTAAAATTAAATACAATAAAAACAATACAAAACATACAATAAAATATATACAATACAATAAAAATAAAATTATATTAAACATAAAATACACAAAACTTACATATCTAATATGTAGATATTAACAATACTGCATCTTCCTTCGGGCGTTGATCAAAAAAAAGTCGTATACCTAGAAAAAAAACAATTAAAAGTTAATTAATTTTACAAAATATTAAACAAGAACAAACAAAATTTTATACTAACCTTGTTGGAATGTATTTGTTTATTTATGTATAGTTTTTTTTTCACACGTTCATTTGGATTGACGCCTGAAAATAGAGTTATTGAATGAACTAGTTCATTTGAACTAGTTCAAATGAACTGAACATTTTTTCGTTCGTGTATTAGGTCTCCTGTGCACGCCCATGCAAAAATTTACCAAGTTTTAACGAAAATAAATCAATTTAGTAGCGGGTAATAATAAACAAGTCGTTTAGCATAATGTTTAAAAGTACTTGCAATGTGCCAAGCAAGCTTGGTAATATTTGTTAACAACATAAATATGAAATTTTAGCTTTGACAGAGGAAAACAAAACAAGGCTTGCGAAAAATGTTAAAACTCTATAGAAAAAAAAAATTACCAAGCATGATTGCATAATTTTACACACCGGATTTTTTTGCGTGTATGAAAGCTAATGGATCCAGGAACATATAAAACTTCCGTGCAAAATGAGTTAATGAAGGATTATTGAGAAAAATGGTCAAATCTAAAAGTCACATTAGAGTATTTTATGAAAAATCTGGGATTTCATTTACTGTTTTTCGGGCATTATACTGAAGTAACTAGAGTGCGTACAAATTTGCACGGTAGTTTTTATGAAAGCTAATGGACCCAGGAACATATAAAACTTCCGTGCAAAATGAGTTAATGAAGAATTATTGAGAAAAATGGTCAAATCTAAAAGTCACATTAGAGTATTTTATGAAAAATCTGGGATTTCATTTACTGTTTTTCGGGCATTATACTGAAGTAACTAGAGTGCGTACAAATTTGCACGGTAGTTTTTATGAAAGCTAATGGACCCAGGAACATATAAAACTTCCGTGCAAAATTAGTTAATGAAGGATTATTGAGAAAAATGGTCAAATCTAAAAGTCACATTAGAGTAAGTATTTTATGAAAAATCTGGGATTTCATTTACTGTTTTTCGGGCATTATACTGAAGTAACTAGAGTGCGTACAAATTTGCACGGTAGTTTTTATGAAAGCTAATGGACCCAGGAACATATAAAACTTCCGTGCAAAATGAGTTAATGAAGGATTAATGAGAAAAATGGTCAAATCTAAAAGTCACATTAGAGTATTTTATGAAAAATCTGGGATTTCATTTACTGTTTTCGGGCATTATACTGAAGTAACTAGAGTGCGTACAAATTTGCACGGTAGTTTTTATGAAAGCTAATGGACCCAGGAACATATAAAACTTCCGTGCAAAATTAGTTAATGAAGGATTATTGAGAAAAATGGTCAAATCTAAAAGTCACATTAGAGTATTTTATGAAAAATCTGGGATTTCATTTACTGTTTTTCGGGCATTATACTGAAGTAACTAGAGTGCGTACAAATTTGCACGGTAGTTTTTATGAAAGCTAATGGACCCAGGAACATATAAAACTTCCGTGCAAAATGAGTTAATGAAGGATTATTGAGAAAAATGGTCAAATCTAAAAGTCACATTAGAGTATTTTATGAAAAATCTGGGATTTCATTTACTGTTTTTCGTGCATTATACTGAAGTAACTAGAGTGCGTACAAATTTGCACGGTAGTTTTTATGAAAGCTAATGGACCCAGGAACATATAAAACTTCCGTGCAAAATTAGTTAATGAAGGATTATTGAGAAAAATGGTCAAATCTAAAAGTGACATTAGAGTATTTTATGAAAAGTCTGGGAATTCATTTCTGTTTTTCGGGCATTATACTGAAGTAACTAGAGGGCATACAAATTTGCACGGTAGTTTCAATGAAAGCTAATGGACCAAGGAACATATAAAACTTCCGTGCAAAATGAGTTAATGAAGGATTATTGAGAAAAAAGATGAAATCTAAAAGTTGCTTTAGAATATTTCATGAAAAGTATGGGATTTTATTTTCTGTTTTCCGGGCATTATACTGAAGTAACTAGAGTGCGTACAAATTGGCACGGTAGTTTTTATGAAAGCTGATGAACCAAGGAACATATAAAACTTCCGTGCAAAATGAGTTAATGAAGGATTATTGAGAAAAAAGATGAAATCTAAAAGTTGTTTTAGAATAGCTCATGAAAAATGCACATAAACAAAATTGTAATGAACAAAACCAACAAAGATGGAAGTCCATTTTCTGTTTTCCGGGCATTTTCCTGGAGCAACTAGAGTGCGTACAAATTTGCACGGTAGTTTTTATGAAAGCTGATGGACTAAGGAACATAAAAAACTTCCGTGCAAAATTAGTTAATGAAGGATTATTGAGAAAGAAGATGAAATCTAAAAGTTGTTTTAGAATATTAAAAAAAAAACACTAAAATTCGACAGATTTCCCGGTAAAACGCTGGATTCATCGGAAAAAACTACCATGGTAACCCTAAAATCCAAATGTGGTATTAATATCCAGTGAATGTTTTTTTCTTATATATTTTGCCGAAATTGCAATTGTTTACGCAAATTTATAATTTTTGCGTAAATTTTTCACTGGCACTCGAACCAGTCCACAAACAGGACAAGTAATGACATGAAGTGGTAATCACTCATTGGATATCATATTGGGTGAGTATAAATTTAGAAATAAATGGCTAGTTTTTTCAATTTTAGTTTTTTCGATTTCAGTGTGCCCTCTTGTTGCTCCAGGAAAATGCCCGGAAAACAGAAAATTTACTTCCATCTTTGTTGGTTGTGTTCATTACAATTTTGTTTATGTGCATTTTTCATGAACTATTCTAAAACAACTTTTAGATTTCATATTTTTTCTCAATAATCCTTCATTAACTCATTTTGCACGGAAGTTTTATATGTTCCTTGGTCCATTAGCTTTCATAAAAACTACCGTGCAAATTTGTACGCACTCTAGTTACTTCAGTATAATGCCCGGAAAACAGAAAATGAAATCCCAGATTTTTCATGAAATATTCTAAAGCAAATTTTAGATTTCATCTTTTTTCTCAATAATCCTTCATTAACTCATTTTGCACGGAAGTTTTATATGTTCCTTAGTCCATTAGCTTTCATAAAAGCTACCGTGCAAATTTGTACGCACTCTAGTTACTTCAGTATAATGCCCGGAAAACAGAAAATGAAATCCCAGATTTTTCATGAAATATTCTAAAGCAACTTTTAGATTTCATCTTTTTTCTCAATAATCCTTCATTAACTCATTTTGCACGGAAGTTTTATATGTTCCTTAGTCCATTAGCTTTCATAAAAACTACCGTGCAAATTTGTACGCACTCTAGTTACTTCAGTATAATGCCCGGAAAACAGAAAATGAAATCCCAGATTTTTCATAAAATACTCTAATGTGACTTTTAGATTTGACCATTTTTCTCAATAATCCTTCATTAACTCATTTTGCACGGAAGTTTTATATGTTCCTTGGTTCATCAGCTTTCATAAAAACTACCGTGCAAATTTGTACGCACTCTAGTTACTTCAGTATAATGCCCGGAAAACAGAAAATGAAATCCCAGATTTTTCATAAAATACTTACTCTAATGTGACTTTTAGATTTGACCATTTTTCTCAATAATCCTTCATTAACTTATTTTGCACGGAAGTTTTACATGTTCCTTGGTTCATCAGCTTTCATAAAAACTACCGTGCAAATTTGTACGCACTCTAGTTACTTCAGTATAATGCCCGGAAAACAGAAAATGAAATCCCAGATTTTTCATAAAATACTCTAATGTGACTTTTAGATTTGACCATTTTTCTCAATAATCCTTCATTAACTCATTTTGCACGGAGTTTTATATGTTCCTGGGTCCATTAGCTTTCATAAAAACTACCGTGCAAATTTGTACGCACTCTAGTTACTTCAGTATAATGCCCGAAAAACAGTAAATGAAATCCCAGATTTTTCATAAAATACTCTAATGTGATTTTTAGATTTTACCATTTTTCTCAATAATCCTTCATTAACTAATTTTGCACGGAAGTTTTATATGTTCCTGGGTCCATTAGCTTTCATAAAAACTACCGTGCAAATTTGTACGCACTCTAGTTACTTCAGTATAATGCCCGAAAAACAGTAAATGAAATCCCAGATTTTTCATAAAATACTCTAATGTGACTTTTAGATTTGACCATTTTTCTCAATAATCCTTCATTAACTCATTTTGCACGGAAGTTTTATATGTTCCTTGGTTCATCAGCTTTCATAAAACCTACCGTGCAAATTTGTACGCACTCTAGTTACTTCAGTATAATGCCCGGAAAACAGAAAATGAAATCCCAGATTTTTCATAAAATACTCTAGTGTGACTTTTAGATTTGACCATTTTTCTCAATAATCCTTCATTAACTCATTTTGCACGGAAGTTTTATATGTTCCTTGGTTCATCAGCTTTCATAAAAACTACCGTGCAAATTTGTACGCGCTCTAGTTACTTCAGTATAATGCCCGGAAAACAGAAAATGAAATCCCAGATTTTTCATAAAATACTCTAGTGTGACTTTTAGATTTGACCATTTTTCTCAATAATCCTTCATTAACTTATTTTGCACGGAAGTTTTACATGTTCCTTGGTTCATCAGATTTCATAAAAACTACCGTGCAAATTTGTACGCACTCTAGTTACTTCAGTATAATGCCCGGAAAACAGAAAATGAAATCCCATACTTTTCATGAAATATTCTAAAACAACTTTTAGATTTCATCTTTTTTTCTCAATAATCCTTCATTAACTCATTTTGCACGGAAGTTTTATATGATCCTTGGTCCATTAGCTTTCATTGAAACTACCGTGCAAATTTGTATGCCCTCTAGTTACTTCAGTATAATGCCCGAAAAACAGAAATGAATTCCCAGACTTTTCATAAAATACTCTAATGTCACTTTTAGATTTGACCATTTTTCTCAATAATCCTTCATTAACTCATTTTGCACGGAAGTTTTATATGTTCCTTGGTCCATTAGCTTTCATTAAAACTACCGTGCAAATTTGTACGCACTCTAGTTGCTCCTGGATTTCAATCCAATTGATGTGCCCACATAAAAAATCAACTCAATCTTATTTTTTTTTTGTATGCAAAAACTTTTTATTAGACAAAGATATTTTAAATATACATATATATCATCGAAATACATTTTATTTCTTTAAATAAATAAATAAATTAGAAATAAAATTAATTTTTTTAAAATTATTAAACCAGCCGTAAAAAATCGAGGATAACTTTTCGAGGCTAACTTTTTTCAAGCAAAAAAAAAAATCGAGGATAACTTTTCGAGGCTAACATTTTTTTAAAAAAAAATTTTTTTCGCGTTGCAAAAATCGAGGATAACTTTTCGAGGATAACGGAGCGCACGTAATAAATGCATATTTATTGACACAATTAAATTTCCGAATAAAATATCCAATAGACAAAATATCAATATTTTAGCAATTAAGCATATTTTTTCTTAAATTATAAGTTATATATACAATAAAATTATAGTTTGGAATCAGTTAAGACATTTAACTCAATAAAGGCGAAAGCCACAATAAAAAAATAAAATAAAAATAAAAACCAAAACGAGTTTTTATTTTTTTTTAAACAAAGGTAATAATATCTAACAAAACTCTTAGATTCCGATTTTTTTTTATTTAAAAAATGTATCAGAATCCAAGACTTTTTTGTAGGAAAAATTTCGGAGACTCAGACTCTGAGACTTTTTCTATGGGAGAAATGATCTCAGAAACTAAAACATTTTTTTGGGGGGAAAATTTCTTATTGTTAGACTCTTTTATGAAAATATTTCTCAGAAAATAGTCTTAGACTTTTTCTAGGAAAAAATTTTTCAGAAAACAAAACTTTTTTAATAGAAAAATGTCTCAGAATCTAGAAAATTGTTTCCAAGAGTTTAAAAAAGCATTAAAGTCTTAAATTTTTCTAATCTCAGGTACTTTCTATGGAATATTTTTTCAAACCCTAAAAATGTAGGTGTAGCAAGATCGTTTCGGTATCTTTAACCTTTTTTGTAGAAAAATAGAATTGAAACAAAAATATTTCAAAACCTAAGAAGTTTTCAATGCAAAAAACTCACTAGATCTGAGAATTTTTCTTTACGATGATTTTTTTCTAAATATAGAATTTTTTTGGTGTGAGAATTGCATAAGTATCTGAGAATTTTCTATGTGAAGGTGTATCAGAATTAAAAAGTTTTTGTATAAATTCTGATTAATTTTTTATTCAAAAATAACAATCGTTACATTTGACATTTAAAATATATTTTTAGTAGGTTTATTCTAGCTCGAGGTCATTATTTCCTTTTCTTATTTAGACTAACATAAGATATTTTCATAGAATATTTTTTTTAAAATTATTCTATGAGAGTATCACAGTTTTAAAAAGTAATGGAAATAATGACCTCAAGCTACACCATTTACAGATGTAATTCGTAAAAGATCAATTGTAATTCGAAGATTCTACTAGTAATTTGAAGATTCTATTTGTAATTCGAAGATTCCATTTGAAATTCGAAGATTCCATTTGTAATTCGAAGATTATACTTGTAATTCGAAGATTCTATTTGTAATTCGAAAATTCCATTTGTAATTCGAAGATTCCAATTGTAATTCGAAAAATATCAACTGAATTTCCATTGATATTTTACGAATTACAATTGGAATCTTCGAATTACAAATGGAATCTTCGAATTACAAATAGAATCTTCGAATTACAAATAGAATCTTCGAATTACAGGTAGAATTTTCAATTTACAAATGGAATTTTCGAATTACAACGGAATCTTCGAATTACAAGTAGAATCTTCGAATTACAATTGATCTTTTACGAATTACATCTGTAAATGGTGTAGAATAAACCTACTCAAAATATTTTTGTATAAATTTCAAAAGCTTTTCTGTATCAAAACGACTCAGAACCTCAGAAATGACTCGGATTTCCAAATCAGAAAACTTTTTGTGAACAAACATTTCTCAAACCTGACTATTTTCTATTAGAAAATTATGTCAAAATCTGGGTCTTTTGCTATCAGAAAAATGCTTTAGAACCCGAAAATTTCTTGAAGAGACATTTTTAAAAATATCAAACATTTAAGTTTTTTTTATTATAGGAATTAATTTTTAAAATTTGAAAATGTTTCTATAGAAAAAATAATAATAAACAAGAGTTGAACACTAAAAAAACCTTAACAAATGATTTAAATTCGACCTGAAATTCCCTAAAAAAAATTTTATTGACCAAAAAAACCCAAGAGCTGGATCCGCGCCTGGATAGGTATCTGCTTCTTAAAATTAGGGCTATTTTTCTATCTTGCTGCAAAAAAATATGTTCTTATCACATATTCAGATTAAGCTAACAATATATGTATTACTCGTCTTCATCATTGAATTCTAGTTCACGTCCCTCGATGTTGTGAATAATAGAGTCGATTTCATCTATAGAGTACATTTTTCGATCATGTGATAAACCGGTCACCATTTGATGCTTATTATCTTTAGGTAATTCTGGAAAAGTGTTTGCATTCCTGTTGTCTGATTTTTCAAACTAGAAAAAAAAAAAAACTATTATTAAAATAAATACCACATAATTAATTGTAAGTGTACATAAGAGGTATAACCAAAATAAGAACCTATCATAACTGTATGGCACGGTGGGGTTTTCATGATTTAAAAAAAATTTTGATTCCTTCCAATTTGAAAAGCAATTCTGTTTCTAGATGATGTAAGGAAGAGAATTTTGTTTAAGAAAGTTAAATATATAATCCCTAAAGCGCCAATCAGACGACAGACAAATCTTACAATTTGTCTAACGGCTGCACACTGGGCCGAGATGGTAGGTTTTTTGGCCAAAAGTCGCTACAGGTCGTAAATGTTAATAGATTTTTTTGAAAGAATATAAGCCTATATTAGGGCAATAAATAAGTGACTTGAAACTTTTTGGAATTGGACCTACAAGGAAAATGTTTCAGGGTGGACACTTCTATATATATAAAAATGAATGTGTGTATGTATGTGGGTATGTATGTATGTATGTATGTTCCGTATGGACTCGAAAACGGCTGGACCGATCTTGATGAAATTTTCAGGGAATATTCAGAATAGCCTGGGGAGTAACACTGTCCGGTCAGATTTTTGAATTTCTGCCTGTGGGCGGAGGGGCGTGGCAAAATCGAATTTTTACATTCCACTACTAATGACATCTATATATCAAAAACGGATTTACCGATTTTGATGAAATTTAAACCAAAGATAGTACTAACCGAGTACTAACTATATGCCAAATTAGAGCGTGATCAGACAAATGGGCGTAAAATGCCATGCTTTTTTGCCTGTGGGCGGAGGGGTGGGCAAAATCGAATTTTTACATTGCACCACTAATGACATCTATATATAAAAAACGGATGTACCGATTTTGATGAAATTTAAACCGACGATAGCACTAACTAAGTACTTACTATGTGCCAAATTAGAGCGTGATCGGTTGGGCGTAAAATTCCATGTATTGAATTGAATGTTATTTCTATGTGCTCCGCAATAACGCAAAAACTGTTGATTCGATTTTAATTAAATTTTCAGCACTGATAGTGTTAACCGAGTGCGGAACTATAGGCCATGTTATACTACGATTGGAAAATGGGGCGTGAAATGCCACGCCCCTTTTTGTACTATACTGGACGTTGTCTGCCTGTTTCGCAATCACCCACAAACAGCTGAACTGATTCTCTTGACATTTTCACTACATACAGTGCTAACTAAGTGCATATGTAGGCCATATAAGATCGTTATTAGAAAAAGGGATCAAAATTGCAACACCCTTTGTACTATACTGACCACGATTGAACAAAGAGGCGTAAATTGCCACGCCCTTTGTTTTATACTGAACGTTACATCTGCATGTTTTGAAATCACGCAAAAACGGATAAGCCGAATCTGGCACGACTGATAGAACTAACCGAGCGGGAACTATAGGTCATATGTAGAGCGCGATTCGGCAAAAGGGTGTAAAATGTAACTCCCGTTTTTCATAAATAACAAGTTATTTCCTCCTCTTTCGCAATCACACAAAAACGGCAAAAATTATGTCAATGAAATTTGCAGCACAGATAGTACTAATCGAGGATGCAGCATGGAACTTTAGACTATAACAATTCGATAAAAATGCGTTAAATAACACGCCCCTTTGTACTATACTTAACGTTATGCCTGTCTGTTTCGAAATCACGCAAAAACGGCTGAACCGATTTTGTTGAGATTTCTCTATAGATAGTGCTAACCGAGGGTGGAACCAAAGCTTACTAGCTGGACCCGGAGCCGTGCTTTAATTTTGTCCGACACTATATTTAAATTAAGATGCAATATTAAACAGTTTTATTCTTAGGGCCAGCAGCGCGGACCGGGTATAGCTAGTTTTTAATAAAATTTACAGATGTTATAGATGAAACAAATGAAGAGACACTTGTCTTTTGTTTATGTATTTGAATTGGAGATGGTCTCTGGTGCCGTTTTTTGCGTGACTCAAAAAAATAACGTGATTCATGCGTGAGCGTGAGTGATTTTCATTTAAATCACGTGATTATAGAGCGATTTTCATTTTAATCACGTGACTATATTAGGGTAATAAATAAGTGCCTTGAAACTTTTTGTAATCGGACCTACAAGGAAACTTTTTCAGGGTGGACACTTCATTTTTAATAAAATTTACAGATGTTATAAATGAAACAAATGAAGAGACACTTGTCTTTTGTTTATGTATTTCAATCGGAGATGGTCTCTGGTCCAGTGATTTGCGTGACTCAAAAAACAACGCAATTTACGCGTGAGCGAGAGGGATTTTCATTTAAATCACGTGATTTAGAAGTTTTCAAAAATTGAATTGAAAAAAGAGTTTAAAAATAACGTGATTCACGCGTGAGCGTGAGTGATTTTCATTTATATCACGTTAATATACCGTTTTCTAAAATTGATTTGAAAAAAAAGTTTATCAAAAAATTATTCTTTCTATCCAAACTTTCCAAAAAAGTTGCCCGCTTGTGCCCGTTTTCAAAAATGGAATTTAAATAAAATTTATAAAAAAACTGAAAAAAATTATTTCTTTTTTGAAAACCCCCTTTTAAAAACTCATCGTTATAGAAAGTTCCACAGCCTTTCAAAAAACTGTCTGGGCCAGAATTATCCTTTGTATCAGCACTTTCCAAAAAAGTTACCCGCTTGTGCCCGTTATAAAAAATTTAATTTTTTTTTTTTTTTTTAAAACCCCCGTTTTGAGTTTTATCGTCATAAAATGTTCCACGTCCTTTCAAAAAACTGTCTGGGCCAGAATTATCCGTTTTATAAGCACTTTCCAAAAAAGTTGCCCGTCTGTGCCCGTTTTCAAAAATTTAATTCTAATAAGAGCTTATAAAAAATTGGATTTTTTTTTTTTTTTTTGAAAACTCCCTTTTTAAACTCATCAAAAGTTCTACACTTTTTTAAAAAACTGTCTGGGCCAGAATTATCATTTTTATCCCCACTTTCCAAAAAACTTTCCCGCTTGTGCCCGTTTTCAAAAAATTAATTGAAATAAGAGTTTAAAAAAAATTGGAAAATATTTGTCTTTTTTTGAAAACCCCCTTTTTAAACTTATCTTCATAAAAAAGTTCCACGCCCTTTCAAAAAACTGGTCCAGAATTAGCCTTTTTAACCCCTCTTTACAAAAAACTTACCCGCTTGTGCCCCTTTACACAAATGGAATTAAAATACCAAAAATTAAAAAAAAAAATAAACTTTTTTAAAACTTATTGTGATCAAAGGTTCACGCCCTTTGAAAAAACTGTCTGGACCAGAATTATCCTTTTTATTCGCACTTTCCAAAAAATTTGCCCGCTTGTGCCCGTTTTCAAAAATTTAATTGAAATAAGAGTTTATATATTTTTTTTTTGTAAACCCCGTTTTTAGACCCATCGTTATCAAAAGTTCCACGCCCTTTCATAAAACTGTCTGGGCCAAAATTATCCTTTTTATCCCTACTTTCCAAAAAGTTGCCCGCTTGTGCCCGTTTACGCAAATGGAATTGAAATATTAAAAATTTGGAAAAAAATATTTTTTATGAAAACCCCCTTCTTAAACTCATCGTTATCAAAAGTTCCACGCCCTTTCAATAAACTACCTGGGCCAGAATTATCCTTCCTACTTATCCACACTTTCCATAATAGTTGCCCGCTTGTGCCCGTTTTAAAAAATGGAATTGAAATAAAATTTATAAAAATATTAGAAAAAAACATTTTTTTTTTGAAAACCCCCTTTTAAAAACTCATTGTTATAGAAAGTTTCACGTCCTTTCAAAAAACTGTCTGGGCCAAAATTATCCTTTTTATCCCTACTTTACAAAAAACTTACCCGTTTACACAAATGGAATTAAATTAAAAAAAAAAATTAATTTGTAAAAACCCTTTTTTTAACTCATCGTTTTCAAAAGTTCCACACTCTTTCAAAAAACTGTCTGGACCGCCTAACCGGGTACTTATTTTTTTTTTTCAATGTATTGAAAACAAATTTTAATACGATAAAAAAAAAAAACTATTTTTCGTGTAACCGGGTTTTTCTCTTAACCGGTTTTTTTGTGCATTCGGGTTTTTGGGTAACCGGGTTTCATTTTATCCCGTATTAATATAGAAAAACACTATGTATGCACTTTAGGAAAATCTTGAAAATTGTTAATTCATAAAATTAATTTAACCCGAGTAAAAATAATTTAATGTGATCTTATATATTTTTATATAGTCATATTATTTCATATATGATCATGTGTGACACTATGTCTTGCGAGATAAATTTAGTAGTAGTAATGTGTATGTTCTAGGGCAAGCAGAGGAGCAGCAGAGGAGCAGCAGAGGAGCGGCAGAGCTCCAGGCAGAGCTACGGGCAGAGGATCAAAATACGAGCAGAGGATCAGCAGAGCTACGGGCAGAGGATCAAAATACGAGCAGAGCTACGGGCAGAGGATCAAAATATGAGCAGAAGATCAAAATATGAGCAGAGGATCAAAATACGAGCACAGGGTCAAATTATGAACAGAGGTAGGGCAGAGGATAACAAAAAAAAAAAATGTTAAATAAATTAATAATTTTTTTTAGTATACTTTGTTATTGTGTACAATTGTTTTTGTACTAAATATCAGATTTCGTCTTAAGTGTATTTTTTTATTGCTTTTAAAAATTGATGATATGTAATTTGATGATCTTGTGTGTATTAATAATTTCCCCTTATGCAACATCGATACGCTTTTTTGTTCACTTCAATGATACATTGAAGTCTTTCAGAACTCTAACAAATAAAACATTTTTTTTTATGTGATAATAAAATAAATATTTTTTTTTAATTTAAAAGTTTATCGATTAAATACATGTACAAGATTATTATACTGTTTGATAAGGTTTTCTATGCGATTTTTTCTCATGGTATAAAATAAACATTCACAAGTATCTGGACCCATGACATTATAGTTTTTTGACCAAACACAGTCAGCAAAGTGTTTTCCATGAATTGATTCGACTGAGCTTCGGTTTTTATTACAATCCAATATGTAAACAAATTCATTAATAAGTTTTAGATGTTCTGGAAAAATAAATCCATTGAAGTCTTTCAAAAATTTTGTAATATGCACACTTGACATTTTATATTTGTTTATAAATTTATTTATAAAATACGCGGCAATGGCTGTTTGTTACTTAATCGTTCAAGAGAAGTCAATAGACTGAAACATTAAAAAGTTCTTAAAATCTCTTAAAATTAAAAAAAAAAAGATATAGATTTACTAAGTTGGCAAATCCTTTTGTGTAAAGTTGCATAAATCTTTCGATCCGTATTTTTTATCAACTAAATATTTAAAAATTTGTGATTTGGTTAAAAAAAAAAAGTCATAAACTATTGCTCAAATAATATTAAAAAAAAATCGTAAATCACAAAAAAATATTTATAATTATTTTTTTAAAAATGGAGTGTAAAACATGTGAAAAGAAATTTTCTTCAAAATTTAATTTAAAAAGGCATATTGAAAATGTCTGTAATAAAATTAGTAAAATACGAAGATTAGAAGATACCAGATCTTTACAACATAAATCGGTGTTAATTCAATCAGTTGATAGACCGACTACAATTGTTTCCACATCACCTTCAACAAGTACAGCTGTGATACCTTCAACAAGTGGAAATGTCAGACCTCAACCTACCAGAAGATGCGATGCGTGTAACGTAGACATTCCGAATGTGAATTGGCATTTACACATAAAAACAAATGCACACAAACGCAAAATTACAATTACATATGATGATAATTTTCATGTAATTAATCAAGGTTTTGAAAATAGGATTCAAACCTTAGTTTACAAAAATCGTAACGAAGCTAATTTAATACCTGAAGTGTTCCTGACAGAAGTTCAAAGTCTTCTTACAGCAAAAATTAATCAACTCTTAAATCTTCATAGTGCTGTTAAATTTAATATTGATCTCTTTGGAATGTACATCAAATTAGATAATACAGATGAGGAAAAATCTGTTTTAGAAATAAAAAATTTCCAAACGAAAATGAGAGCTAAGTATATACAACATCAACGAATTCAACGATTTTTATAAACTTAAAATAACAAATTTATTAAAAAAGATGGAAGAGTTCCAAGAAAAAGATAGTGGTTGGACACTTATACAGTTAATACATTTAGAAATTAATATTAACAAATATTCTCCACTTAAAGGGTCAACATATATACCCTTACCAATAAAGTTACAAAAGAAAAGAGCATGTATAAATGTAAAAAACAATGATGTTTACTGTTTTAAATGGGCTGTTATATCAGCTCTAACAGAAATTAAATATAACATGGAACGGACTGCTAACTACAAAATTGATATTAATTTGTCAATTATACCTATTAATAAATGGAATTTAAACTTTACCGGTTTAGAATTCCCATTAAAAATTGTAAATATAAAGAACTTTGAAGAAATGAATCCAGAAATCAGTGTCAACGTTTTCGGGTTCGACAAGGAAATCGGATTGGTGATTGGTCCTTATTATAAATCAAACATAATAAAGGAACATCATATAAATCTTCTCCACATTCAGGATGATGAGGCAACCAATGCGCATTATGTGTGGATTAAAAGTTTATCAAGGTATGAGTATTAAAAACAAAATATATTTATTTTTAAAATAAATAAAATATTTTATTTCTTTGTTTGAAACAGATTAATGGCACAACAAACAACGTTGAGTACTAGAAAACTACATTACTGCAACTATTGCCTTCAGCATTTCCACGAGGAAGAAAGGTTGAAAAAACACCACAAGGAGTGTAACAAGACTGTTGCATATTTACCGCAACCCGACAAAACCATAGTGGAGTTCAAGAACTACAAAAACATGATGGATGTACCTTTTGTAGTGTATGCTGATTTTGAATGTGTTTTAAAACCTGTGGATATTTCATCCCCTATAAACAGTAAGTCGACTTCGACATTATATACGCAGAAACATATTCCATATGCGTTTACATATTATGTTAAATGTAGTTTTGATAGTAGTAATGACAAGATGTGTACTTATAAGGGTTTAGACTCACCTAAATTATTCGTAGAAAATTTAGTTAACGACGTTAAACGTCTTTATAATAAGTTTTTAAATGTTAAAATACCCATTAAAATTTCACCACAAGAAGAAATGGATTTTAACAATAACAATGTATGTCATATTTGTGAAAAAGAAATTTTTAATAGTACTGATAAACATAGTGATCATTGTCATCTAACTGGAAAATACAGAGGTTCTGCACATTTTAAATGTAATAGCGAGTATACAGTTCCAAATTTTATACCAGTAATTTTTCATAATTTTTCAAAATATGACTGTCACTTGTTTGTTAAAGAACTAAATGAAATTTATTGTGGTGAAAATAACATTAACGTTATACCTTTAAACAAGGAGTTATACATATCACTGTCAAAAAAAATTCCTACATGTGATAAAAATCCTAGTGATAACCAATCCGAGAAAGATGAAAAAGAATTTATACCGAAAATCCAAATAAGATTTATAGATTCTTTGAGGTTCATGGCTTCGGGCTTAGACTCATTGGTAAAAAATTTATCACGTGATGATTTTAAAAATGTAAAATTGGAATACCCTAATGATAATGAATTTGATTTGTTGTTAAGAAAAGGAGTTTTTCCTTACGAATATATAAGTTCAACTGATAGGCTTGATGAAACTTCTTTACCAAGCATAGACAATTTTTTTAACAAGCTAACTGATAAAGAGTGTTCTACTGAAGATTACGAGCATGCTAAAAATGTGTGGAATACGTTTAGGTGTTCCACGTTAAATGATTATCTAATGTTATACTTGAAAACGGACGTATTACTTCTTACAGATGTTTTCGAAAACTTTAGAAAAGTTTGTAAGAGTATATACAATTTAGATCCTTGTCATTACTACACTGCTCCAGGCCTTTCATGGGATGCCATGCTGAAAATAACTAAAATTAAATTGGAACTATTGACAGACATTGAAATGATTCTATTCATAAAAAACAGCATTCGCGGAGGAATTGTACAATGTTCACAAAGATATTCTAAAGCCAATAATCATTACATGTCAGACTACAACAAACATTTACCGTCGAAGTATCTTATGTATTTGGATGCAAATAATTTATATGGGTGGGCAATGTCGCAGCCATTACCTGAAGGTAAATTCGAATGGTTAGAAGACGTTGATAATTTCAATGTAAACTCGATTTCATCCGATTCAGATATAGGATATTTCTTAGAAGTGGATTTAATCTATCCACCTGATATTCACGATATGCATAATGACTTACCATTTTGCTGTGAAAATAAAAAAACTCCTTACGCTAAAGAATCAAAGTTAGTTTGTGATTTGAATGATAAAAATCGGTACGTTATTTATTATAAAAATTTACAGCAATGTTTAAAACATGGCTTGAAACTGAAAAAAATTTACAGAATTCTAAAATTTAAACAATCAACATGGCTTAAAACATACATTTCCTTAAATAATAAGCACCGTACAGATGCTAAAAGTTCATTTGAAAAAGATTTTTTCAAACTTTTAAATAATGCTGTCTACGGAAAAACGATGGAAAACGTAGAGAAAAGAAAGGAAGTGAAAATAGTAAGCAATTGGGAAAATGTTGGAAAAAGATTAGGAGCTCGTGCTCTGTTAGCAAGACCTAACTTTCATTCAAGCCTAGTGTTTAATGATCATATGGTTGCTATACAACTAGATAAAACTCATACTAAGTATGACAAACCAATTTACCTTGGTTTTATTATTTTAGAATTATCTAAGTACAAAATGTATGACTTCCACTATGATTACATAAAACCTAAATTCAATGAAAACATAACACTTAACTATATGGATACGGATTCGTTTATCTATTCGATAAAAACTAACGACTTCTATGATGATATCCGAAGTGATATAGATGATCGGTTTGATACATCAGAGTATGATGTAAATAATTCTTATAACATTCCTCAAAAAAATAAAAAAGTTTTGGGAATGATGAAAGATGAGAGTAATGGTTTAATTATTAGGGAGTTTGTTGGGCTAAGATCAAAAATGTATTCCATACTAATGGAGCATGGTAAAGAAATAAAAAAAGCAAAAGGAGTTAAGAAAAACGTTTGTGACAAATTAAGTTTACGAGACTATAAAAATTGTTTATTAAATGAAGAGATCTATCATGGACAAATGTATGTCTTTAGATCTAAAAAACATATAATATATACCACCCATCTTAACAAGGTTGCTTTAAGTTACATGGATGATAAAAGATATATTAGACCGGACAAATTAAATACATATGCATGGGGACATTCAAAAATTATAGAAAATCCTATTTCAAATGACTCTACAGTTACTGTAGATGATCACTGTATTTTAGAGATTGATGATAATGATATAGACAATAGCAATAATTAAATAAGAAAAATCTGTTAATTAAAAATGTAAAATTATAATAGTTTTTAAATTCTAGTGATAATATTTAAACTATACTTTAAGAACGTATTTTATGAATTATGTAAAATAAAAAGAATTAATTTATTAAAAACATCAATGCGTTTTATTTATTATATCTTTTAAAATAAAATACGTTACAATTGTTTAATTTTATGGTTGACAAATTGGTTTAATAAAACATAATTTTCTTAGGTCATATGTTTCATGGTTGTAAGAATAACATCTAAATAAAGCTTTGGAGATCAAGAATTCCTCTTTTAATCGTTCCCATTTCGTTTTAAACAAGCTTGCGTACTTGTGCTGTTAGAGGTTTATATTCAATTAATCGATCATGAATTAGAATGCAAAAAGCCGATGTATTTATTGGAATGTTGTTGTTAGTTTCGAATTCAATCTTTATATCGATAGGTCCATTTTTGATTGTCTCATTTTGATGACTTACATCAATTACAATTATCGGTGCTTTGTTTTTAAACTCTTGACAGGTTAAAAGTGGTTGAGCTTCTTTCATATAATAGTTTTGTTGAAATCTGCTATACATTTCGTATAAAATAGCAAAACGTTCATCTTTAAATTTAATATTAAGGTCATCATATGGATATGAATCCGAATTTAAGTGCACTTTGAGATTATTCAGGTCGCAATGAACAAATTTTTTATCATTTTGAAAGCCAATCAGTATAAAACGAGGTCGTTCTCTATTTGCAGATAATTTAACATTCCAAATGTGGTTAGTTCCAACTGTTAGTTGAGGGTTATGATGACAATCCCAACTGCGAAATGCTATTGGCAAATTGTTTCCACTATTTATAATTTTTACGATATTTAATTTACTTAAATCGGATAGTTGTACGTGTGGTATTCTCCAAGAAATATTTGTAATGGTCATTTCTGGTTTTCTGTAGCTACAGTCGAGTAAACCAATCCTTCATCACTCTTGCAACGTTGTAGAATCAATTCATGTTTACAATTTAAAATTACTTTGTTAAAATCTTCAGCAAATCCTAATAACAATTTCAGTGGTATGCAAAAGTTGAAATTACCATTTATAAGATCTAGATCATCCACTTTATTCCAACCAGCATTTTGCATTGTAATACTTTCCATGGCTGTCAATGACACATAGTTTTTAATTGCGCTTGCTGTACCAAGATGTCTTGTGCGATCAATTTCAATGCCATTAAGCTCATATCGAATTTCATCAAAAAGACTTGCAACAAAATTATTTTTAATCTTAAAGTTGGTTGTAGACGCTATTAATTTACTGTTGGTACTATCTACAACTGATCCCTCAACATAAATAAAACTTTCACTTGGTAAAAGATACAAATCCTGATTTTGTATTGATATTCTGATCTCATCATTGTTGTTAAATGATTGTAAGTAGGGAGTATATGTATGATAATCTTTTTTTATAATACTATCATCTAAAAGTGGAGTTTCCAATATGTTAATTATTGAACTCATTTTAGCCGTAGATTCAAAGATTTTAAAAATTGTTTGTTTTCTTCTGTTAAACTTTTAAGAAAGTTACTTGATGTTGATTGCTCCACTACTGGCAATCTAATGTATGGGTATTCAGTAACTAAAGCTGTTTTATTGTAAATTAACATTATGCTTTAGGTCTCAAATGTAAACGGAGTGTAATTTCTTCTCCTCGAAAATTAATAAGATTTCCAATTTGATCAATTATGCGTACTGATAGTGAACTTATCTCTTTGCAGTTAAGTGGTAAATAAATCAAATTTTTCGGTAACTCGTCAATTTTATAGCCCGGTGGAACACTTATTGCAAATTCATGCAAAGTGTGTGCTTGAGTACTATTTATATAAGAGTTGACAACAATATTGCACTCCACACGCAAAAGATTTACTTTGAAAATGTTTACAGGTTGATCAGAAAGGTGGTTTATACCCGGCTTTAATACACCTTTATTGAATCCAAACAATTCTCCTATAGAGTTCTCGTGGTTAAAGTTCACTGGATCATGGGAACTTTTTATTACAACTTGCATTGTGTTGTTATTTGGTTCTATTTCAACTATCTTTTTAATATTATTTGCTTCATATTTATCCTTAATAAGTCTAACAATATCTTGTAATTCATATGATCCAATAGGTAATTCAATGATATCATCTCCAATGTGAAACAAATTATTATAAATATCAACATTTGGTATACTGTTGTACGAGTGAAAGTCAACTAGTGCACACTCATAATCTCCTATCAATTCAATAGGAGGAAAGTATGTTGCTGATAATTCTGATGAGTTTCCGCTCAAAGTTAATGTAATAGACATATTGGATGTTACACATTAAATAAATTAAATACAACGAAACATTCTTTATAAAGAATAAATATTCATTTATTAATTAAATTGGGATATGTAAAATATAAATTTCTTAATAGATAATTTTATTATTTATTTTATTTTCCATGCTTGTTATTCAAAGGTTTAATCAAATTAATATCCTTTTATACTTTTAAAATATTATTTTCTATAATATTTCATTTTTATTAATCCAAGAGTTGTGTTGATTTGAGAACCCTAACCACTTAACTAATACTTGATTATCCTTAGTTTTTAAAATTTTTTCAACTAAATAGGTGTTGGGAAATCTTGTTCTGGAAAGTTCTTGATCATAAAATCCACCTTCTATTGGATTTCCTTGATAATCTTCTAAGATATATGTTGTAGGATAAGTGTTTTTTAAGAATTTAATTTTAAAGATTTCATTGGTCCAATTTGGTGTATATCCTTTTTCAAACACATGTTTATATTTACTGATGCGTACATGTTCACCGATATGATATTTGGATGGTGAACGAATTTTTAGATGATTGTATACGGTACACTCAAAATAATAACTCTGTTAAAAACTCTGTAAAATGACTGTAATCTCAATTCGACAGTTATTTGACAAAGTTATCTGTCGAAATACAGATTTTAATAATATACTTTGTATTTTCTTGTAACCGAAAAACAAAATTTTATCTGTAATTTTACTTTTTACTTTGTAATCTCTATTTTAGAGATAATAAACAGAGTTTTTTGTTAAAATACAGATTTTATAAAATACTTATGTTTTTTCTCGTAACCAAAATACAAAATTTCAACTGTATTTTTATTTATTGCTCTGTAATTATAAACCCTGGAAAATTTTACGAGGATGTCGTGTAAAATTGGAGGTACTCGTAAAAAACTTTCACAAAAATAAAAAAAAGTAAATTTACAATTTTTAAGCATTAAAGCGGGCAAATTTACTCGATGGCATTTTTCAATTGTCAACACCAGATTGGCTATTTGACCAGAAATCAAATAGTAAATAAAATAGTCAAATTCTGGTCGCTTTTATCAATATTTTACAGATAATTCTGTTAATTTACAGTTTTTTTTATCGAAATCATTTTACAGAGTTTTCTTTGTAAAATAACAAAAAATCTTGCTGGTTGGAAATCTATGGTATTTTCTGCTGGCTCAGCAGAGTATCTCTGTAATTTAACAGAGTGATTATTTTGAGTGTATCTAATAGTATTTTCTCATTTCTATGGTTAACGTTAAAGGGTGCCATTTTAATTGTCCGGTGAATTCTCCTGTTGTATGTATTAACCAACTTTTTATGTAGATCAATCCAATGGTAAGATCCATTATAGCTAAACTCTTTCCACATCATACCCTTAAGAGTTCTATTGAAACGTTCAACAATTGATGCTTTCATGATGCTAAAAGTGGAGTAGTGGTTGATGTTATGTTTTTTCATCAATTCATCAAAGTGTTTGTTAAAAAATTCTTTGCCATCATCTGTCTGCAGGTTTTTTGGTATTCGCCCCAATTCAAATATTTTTTTCATAGCATTTAAAACATCCATTGAAGTTTTAGTTTTAAGAGCTTCAGTCCAAGCATATTTAGAAAAGGTATCGATAACAGTTAATAAATATCTGTAACCTTTGTTGTACCCTGAATAGTTTCCCATTTCAACTAAATCAGCTTGCCACAAATCATCAATTCCCTTAATTATAACTCTTCGACGTTTAAAATTTTTTTGTGCTTGTTTATGTAACTCATTCACTAGAATTCTTTTTGTATTCATCATCGGTGGTATACTTCAACTTAATAAAGTTTTCATCATCTTCATAGCCCGTTAAATACTTTATTTTAGAAATCTCTGTTTTAACCTCTTTATTGTATATGGATAAGTTCTCAACAGCTGCGCAAAGTTCATTAAGTTTTTCATCATAGTTTTTTATTGATGATAAAAAGTTTGCTTGGACTTGGTTGATTTGTGCGAGAAGAAAGTCTTTTGTGACGACATCTTTTTCTTCCATAGGAGATGACACATTTTTAATCCTTTTGTTTTGGACATTAATATTGTTATCCCGGTCCAACACGAAACCAAACATTTTGGGACCATTTTGTTTTAAAGTATCGTTGAAAAAACTAAATTTGTGGTTAAAAAAATGTCCGAACTTATCGACAGACATTTTTAAAATGGATGTTTTTTACCCACTCACAGTATTATATTAGCTTCTCGCAATTCTTCAATGATGGATATAATTTCATTATTGTGATTAGTATGACCTGCAGCTTGGGAACCAATTAAAAGCTTAAGTCGATCTACTAACTCGTTTGGATCATCCCAGTAAATATAATTTGGTTTATTTGGATTTAATTTCATTATACCGCTCCCAAGATGAGTGGTATTTGATTTTATTATTTCTGAAGCAGATTGTCTGTTAGCTTGAAGTAGCTTTCTGATTATGTATCTATATTTATCGCTTTTTGTTCCTTTTATTTGCCCAATGGAAGAATAATCTCGCCTGTGTGCATTAGTGTTGACTAAAATTGTTTCGTAAATTTTTAATTCAGAGGCATCATAATTTTTCGGATGTTTATAAAATAACAATTCAAAAAGACCTGGAGTATGTGCCCAATTTTGGTTACCTATAACAATTTTATCCTCCGTCAACTTTATATCGCTATTACCAAACTTCCATTCACCAGCGGAGTTCTTGTTTGGACCATAGACTTTATCCAGTATGTTTTTACTCTCTAAATTTGATAAATTTATGATGTTTGTTGTATTATTGATTTCATTCGAGGAGATATCCTGATTAGTGTAAAAATGATCTTCAGTTGTGTTATCAATATTCTTTGATGAATTAATATATGTGCTATTTCCATTGTTTTTCATGGGAGTACTTGATTCCAATTTCATTGGGAAATTCTTAAACATGAAACTTGCATCATTTTCCAATTCATTCTTTATTTCATTCTTAATTTCATTTCTTTCCTTCTTAATAATATGATTGTTTTTTTCTGAATCATCAATAAAGCGTTTAAATGTTTTTTCTAATACATAATTTGTATCAGATTCACCCATTTTTATACTTTGAAACTTTTTCTTTAATTCATTTCTTGTCTTTATTAATTCTTTTAATACCTTCTCATTCATCTTTTATCAGGTTTAAATCAGATCAGGTTTGATCAGACCAGGTTTTTAAATTGATCGGGTTTTATTAGACCAGGTTTTTATCAGATCAGGTATCAGGTTTAATGTATTTCAGAAACAGCTTTGAATTGAACCAGTACTGGTGCAATAATGTTGAATCTCTTCAAGTGATGTAAACCAACTAATGTGATTTTTGTTAATATAGTCATATATATCTCCATCAATACTACATGACAGCATCATGGATTTTAGAGAATCTTTCTTCATAAATTTTCAAACGATGATCTTTTAATAATATATGATTTAATATCACATTTGTTCGTTGTATTCGAAATTTAAAACGTTCGTGATCTCGAGCAAACATTTCCCATTCACCTTTTCGTGCAGTACGGTAGGCAAAGTTCCATGTATACATAATATGAATTATAGGTTTATCATTGAAACATATTTTTTTAATATTTAACTCCATTATTGTTCCTTAATGTTTTTAAACTGTTAATTTTTTTCTCAAGGGAATTCATTTTATACTTCAATAAAAATATCAAGCATCTTTCTATATCGACCATCATTCAAATCATTATCCTTGATGATTGTTAAAAATCCATATTTATCTTTCCAACATTCTCTACATATTTCACAAAAATTTACAAAGCTCATATCTGTTCCTACATGATCATCGTATACGTGTCGCATATTCCTTTCATCCTGTTTAAACATTATAATCATATTGGCATTATCTCGAACTAAATGCTTAGGAATACGCGTGTAAGATTGACATAAAAAGAAGGTATCTATTTGCTTATGTCGAGACATACAGAAAAACGCTCGTATATTATTTTGTTTCTCACACGCAACATCATCAAATATAAATATTGAGTTGTTTCTACACACAAAAAAAAATTTTAAAAGTTGTTCCAGTTTTTGGTTTAATTACAACCTATAAAGTGGTTTTGGATAACTTACCA
Organism: Pegoplata infirma; assembly: GCA_963921195.1. Classification (NCBI taxonomy): domain Eukaryota; kingdom Metazoa; phylum Arthropoda; class Insecta; order Diptera; family Anthomyiidae; genus Pegoplata; species Pegoplata infirma. Next base: position 159,577 of record CAWUER010000622.1, read on the forward strand.
AAGTTTTTGCTCTAAAAAACTTAGGTAAATTATCCAAAACCACTTCATAGGTTGTATTATCCCCAAAACGGACACAATTTTTTTATATTTTTTTTTTGTGTGTAGCTTTATCAGGAGGTATAACCGACTCGTTTTCAGAAAATGTAAAATAACCCATGCCTTTTATTGGTGTAATCAATTTTTTCAAATATTCATATTTTGGTTGATAAAGTGATTTTGAGTATAAATAGATGTTCTCAAATTTAAGACCGTTAGGACTTTCAATCAATCCGACCATAACGTTTGTCTTTCCACAGTTGGAGGGACCTACTATCAATGATCGAATAGAATTAGGTAATAATGAGCTGTGTTTTACTTTTGAATGATTTTCATTCGTTGAGTAGTCCACATTTCTAACTTTTATATTTTTATGTTGTTTAATTAAACGCATTTTTACAACTGACAAGAAAGTTTGAATCACCACCATTTATTAATTTTCAGAATTTTTATAAAATGGTTATATTCTATAATCGATACCTCAATCGTAAATCAATTGTCTCTGGAAGCGGATTATTAAATCGGGCGATAAATTCTCTCCCGTTTGAACTTCATTTACCAGGATATCAGTTTTGCGGACCAGGAACAAAACTTGAAAAACGTTTAAGTCTGGGTCATAAAGGAGTTAATCCGTTAGATTCTGCATGTAGAGAGCACGATATTTCATATTCAAAAAATAAAGATATAAATAGCAGACATCAGGCTGATAAAGTACTTGAAAATAAAGCTTGGGAAAGAGTTTTAGCTAAAGACAGCAGTATAGGAGAAAAAATAAACTCATATTTGGTTACCAACGCAATGAAAACAAAAGTAAAATTTGGCATGGGTGTAAAGAAGAAGAAGAATGAAAAGCGTCAGGGCTTGAAAAGGTCTTGCGGAACAAAAATATTTAACTCAGCTATAAGAAGTGCAACAAAAATTCTTAAACAAGAAAAACCTGAAAATATTTCTAATGCAATAAAAATTGCACGTAAAGCTATTACCAATTCGTTCAAAGGAAAGAAGTCACAAGTTATAATTCCACGAGTTATTAACGTTCCAAAAGTTGGTGGATTCTTGCCTCTTATACCAATCATAAGTGCTCTGGCGGCTTTAGGTAGTTTAGCTGCAGGTGGAGCTTCTATTGCAAAAGCTGTAAACTCTGCAAAAGATGCAAAAAAACAACTTGATGAGGCCAACAGGCATAATAAAACAATGGAAGCCATAGCAATGGGAAAAGGTCTTTTTCTTAAACCATACAAAAAAGGTTATGGAATTGTATACAATACATCATCAAAAAACTTATAAATTTGCTACCTAAGAGGGCTCTAACTGATGTCGACTTGCAGAAGTTTACAAAAAATTTACCACATTTCAGAGGAGTCTTTATGAGAGATTCGCTTCCAAAATTTCCTCGAAAAAGAGAATGTGGTATTATAAACTTAGATTCTTCAATCGGAGCCGGTACACATTGGGTAGCATACTATAAAAATAAAGAAGACAAAGAATATTTCGATAGCTTTGGAAACTTGCAACCACCATTAGAATTGATAAAATATTTAGGCAAAAATATTAAATACAATTATACACAACACCAAAAGTTTAATACTTTTAATTGTGGTCATTTATGTCTACACTTTTTATATACAATTGAAGGTTAATAAAATAAAAAATTAAAAACATTAAGGAATTTTTATTGATTAATATGAAATATTATTTTACAAAAAAGTCTATGCATCATATGAAATACTAATGTATTTGTATTTAATATTTATTGTATTTTTATATGTATGTTCAATATTTTTGACGTCTTCCCGCACATGGCATACATAAATATGTTGTACTATATACTGCATAATTGAAAAATACATGCTGATTGTACATAATATTGAAACGTCTGTAGAGGCTGTAGAGGATAATGTAAACAATTTGTTTTTGATATCAAATTAGCAATTAAAAAACACTTCAAGCGAAAACCGATATTTAGAAAAATAAATAAAATATAATTGTATACAATAACAAAAATATGTCACTTTAAGCATTGATTATTTACAACATTTTTTTTTTTTTTGTATACAATTGTTGATGAATATATACAATTGTTGATGAATTGTTGATTAATAAAACAAAGAAAAAAAGGATAATGTCAGCAAATTTTTTTCAAGACCAAGTTGTTCTTTTATGGAAAACTAGTCTGTAGAGGCTGTAGAGGATAATGTAAACAATTTGTTTTTGATATCAAATTAGCAATTAAAAAACACTTCAAGCGAAAACCGATATTTAGAAAAATAAATAAAATATAATTGTATACAATAACAAAAATAAAATGTCACTTTAAGCATTGATTATTTACAACATTTTTTTTTTTTTTTTGTATACACTTGTTGATGAATATATACAATTGTTGATTAATAAAACAAAGAAAAAAAGGATAATGTCAGCAAATTTTTTTCAAGACCAAGTTGTTCTTTTATGGAAAACTATTTTCAAAATCATTCCAAAAAAATGTCTTTTACGTGTCAGATTTGTCGTAACACTTACGTTTACAAGTGCAATTTAAGACGTCACGTTCTAAAGGAACATAATTTTAGCTTTAAAAAAGCTAAAACATATCAGGAGGAGGAAATGCATCAGTATCTAAATGATGGCGAGGATGAGGTGCTTGTCCACGCCATGGATAATAAAGCTAAAACATATCAGGAGGAGGATATGTATCAATATTTAAATGATGGCGAGGATGAGGTGCTTGTACACGCCATGGATAAAATTTTTTCGGATGTGCTCGTCCAAGGTACGGATGATGGTTCAAGAGCTCTCATAAGACCGGGAGATCTTATACCAATCGAGGAAATATTCAGAGCAGAATCAGATGATGAGGACTGCGTGTTTATTAGCATAACTCGCACAGTTAGAATTTCTGATTAAATTTTAATAAAAATAATTAAAATGTATTTATTTTTTTATTTTTTGATAATAAATAAATTTTACAATAAATCCAAAAAATTAATAATTTTATTTTTTTATTTCTAAGTATATTTTAAATCAAAAATGGCTAGACCATTAGGGCATACTCTTCCTTTAAACGTTATAGTCCAATTTTTATCGTTCATCATAGTTAAGTATGGATCTTGATTAATTAAACTCTTGCTTACTCTCTGAGGGAGGTAAAACCATTTATTATTGTCTAAATAGACAACAACTTTTGTACCATAATTAGAATCCTTCCATTGAAATTTTAAAATTTTAAATTCATCGTTTTGAGTCAAGTCATCAATTTTGGTATACTCCGATTTGATACCTTGAGCAACGTTAATAATATCCTGGTAATCCTGAAAAAAGGGAGAAAAAAAATAAAACAAAAATAATAGTAAAATATTTTGTAATTAATTAATTACAATTTTTTAACTTACCATTTTTATTTGCAATTCACAAGTCGAATCAATTTTTAACAATACACTATTTTGTAATAATCATCGCCTTTTTATACTTTTTTTTAAGTGAGAAAAATTATTCTAATAATTGAGAAATTATATTCTTCGAATAACAATTCAGAAAATACCATATTAGAAAATATCAACTAATAAATACTCTCAAAACAGGTGAGAAAACAAATCAAAAAATACTAATTTATTTAACATATATTTTTTTTTTTTTTTATCCTCTGCTCATATTTTGATCTTCTGCTCATATTTTGATCCTCTGCTGATCCTCTGCTCGTATTTTGATCCTCTGCCCGTAGCTCTGCTCGTATTTTGATCCTCTGCCCGTAGCTCTGCTCGTATTTTGATCCTCTGCCCGTAGCTCTGCTCGTATTTTGATCCTCTGCCCGTAGCTCTGCTGATCCTCTGCTCGTATTTTGATCCTCTGCTGATCCTCTGCTCGTATTTTGATCCTCTGCTGATCCTCTGCCCGGAGCTCTGCCCGGAGCTCTGCCGCTCCTCTGCTGCTCCTCTGCTTGCCCTAGAACATACACATTACTACTACTAAATTTATACAATTAATTTTGTTGTGCGATTTTTTTAAGATATCGCAATACATAACTATATGTTGTAACATCTGGTCCCATGAATCGTTGCAAATTTCTAAGTGTTTTATATAAAATTTTATATGCCTCCATTATTTTTTAAGTTTTTCCAAGAACATACCCGAGTAAAAAAACTAATCTGGTGCTTTATTTAATCATATCTAAATTAATCTGGAACGAGCTCTACATTGATCTAATCTGATCTCAAAATTGACTGTATCAGAAATTATCTAAAATTATCTTATAATATCATATATGATATTAATAGATTTATTTAGATCCGAATTTTGGTCTAATCCAGTTGTGTAAAATTTTATCCAATTATATTAAACATTATATAAATTGATATTTCATATCAATTTGTTTAAAAAAATTTGGAATACATACAAATTTTTTAAAATAAAACAAATATTTTGTATGCAGTGATTGAATTTATTTGGGTTTCTTTTCTTTTATGTAATAAAAAAATGTTAATTTACTTAAATAAGAATAGTACACTCATTGTTACTACAAAATTAGAAAACATGTAAAAAATTAAATTCGGCATTTCCGAATGTGTTAACACCCTCCAATTTAAAAAATATTGTTTGTAAAAATTCGTAAACATTAATTGTAATTCGAAAAAAATTAAATGTAATTCGAAAAATATTAATAAAATTTCAGTTGATATTTAGAATTTATCTTTTACGAATAACAATTGATCTTTTTCGAATTACAAGTAGAATCTTCGAATTACAAGTAGAATCTTAGAATCACAATTGATCTTTTACGGGGGTGTCACAGACTCAATTCCGTTTGGAAGTGATATAAGTGGTTTGCTTGTAAAACGCAAAACGAATATTTTTTTTCGGAATGAAATCACTTTTAAAAATAAAAGTGGAATTCAATAGCATGGAAGTGGTTTCATTACGAAAAATTATTTTGTTTGACGATTTTAGAGGAAAACTTTGAAACCACTACCGAACGAAATTGACTCTATGACAGGCCCCTTCGAATTATATCCGTTAATGGTGTAGTGAAGGGTATACAAATAAATAATAATTTTAACACTCTCCAACCACAGTATGGCGCATACTCATTTTGTCATTCCATGTGATCAGTGATCGATTCCAAGACATTCTAGCGATGTCTGTCTCTACCTCCGTCCGTCTGTGGAAGACACAAGGTTGACATAAATATGTCCCACACAAAAAGTTCCTCCTTGAACATGATTTTTGCACTAAAGGAATACAATTGTATGTGTAATTAAAATTAATATTTTATACGGCCACAAAAGGGATCGAGCCGAAAAAATGGCATTTTCTAATCCCCTGGATCTAAATTCCGTATTTTGAACCTTACGAACTTACCAGCCTATGATCATAAGGCATTCATACAGCGACAAGGGCAGCTAAGAGTAAAAAATCACCGTGAGCGCAGGGTTCTTTTTGATTTTTGGTCCAATTCCAAACAATAATGTTGTTTTTACAATAGAAAACGTTTTGATATTATTTAGAAAGTTTTAATAAAACAAAAACAATGTTAATTACCTTTTTTCTTTTACGATTGTAAATATAGTGGTCGATTACGGCCACTGGCCGTATTTATTTAAATAATTAGTGTTTCTTCACAATACAGCAGCAGACAGCAAAATTTTTGCATATATTTTGTTGTTGGTGCAACAACAAAATACATGTAAAAATTTTGCTGTCTGCTGCTTGCTGCTGTATTGTGAAGAAACACTTAAGTGTTTCTTTGTTCACGCAAAAAAATCCGGTGTGTAAAATTATGCAATCATGCTTGGTAATTTTTTTATGGAGTTTTAACATTTTTCGCAAGCCTTGTTTTCCTCTGTCAAAGCTAAAATTTCATATTTATGTTGTTACCAAATATTACCAAGTTTGCTTGGCACATTGCAAGTACTTTTACACATTATGCTAAACGACTGGATTAATATTGCCCGCTATTAAATTGATTTATTTTTGTAAATACTTGGCAAATTTTTGCATGGTCGTGTAAAGGTGACCTAATACAGTACGAAAAAATTTGCAGTTCATTTAAACTAGTTCAATTGAACTAGTTCGTTCAACAACTCTATTTTCAAGAGTCTATCCAAATGAGCGTGTAAATAAAAAACTATCAGCCTTACCACAAGAAAATAAAATAAATTTAAAATGAGCTTTTAATTTTATTTCCATACAAATTGTTTTTGTTTTTAAAATCGACTTTCAAAAAATGTATTGAAAATTTGAAATTTAAAATAAAACTTTTGTTAAAATAGACTTTTTGTTTTCTTGTGGTAAGGGCCTATATAAACAAATACATTTCGACAAGGTTAGTATGAAATTTATTTGTAACTTTTGTTTACAATTTAATTTTGTTAAAATTGTTTTTTTCCAGGTTTACGACTTTTTACGGCCGATGGAAGATGCCGTTTATATTTTCACACATTCACACGGTCGCAAACCTTAAACAAGTTGTAACAGAATAAAAACGTTATGGACACGGAACAAAGACTTTTTGTGAACGCCGTATTAGATATGTAAGTTTTGTATTTATTGTATTTTATATTGTATTATATATATATTATTGTATGTATTGTTTTATTGTATTTAATTTTAGTTATATTAAATAAATAAATAATAAAAAAAATAATACTAAATTTCTTTCATTTTTTATACAAAACAAAATCGATTATATTTATTAAGCATTTACGTTTTTTTATAAGACATGAATGGCCATATTTACCAAGCATTTTTGGACAAATTTAGTTAAAATTTTGTTTACTGGGATGTTCCTAAGCGTTTTGGCAAAAAATCAAAATATATTGTTTAATAGCCTATTCACATCTACCGAAAATATTGTAGATTTTAGCTCAAATCTGACTTATACGGGGTTCACACTTGCTGTTTTGAAGTGTTTAAGAGTGAGATGTTTAAAAAAGTCTTTGTTCCGTGTCCATTACGCTTTTATTCTGTTACTGGTGTTTTGTTGAACAACTTGTTTAAGGTCGCAAGTGTGAACGCCATATTAAAAATCTATGCCGTTTACATATACATTTTTTGACGTTAAGCGAGATTTTGTTTTAGCAACCCTGTTTATTTTTGTAAACAAAAAAAAACTCAATCGGAATTATTCATAAACAGCATTTATCTTTGGCCGGAAGATGGAATTTTTTGTTTAAAGAGAGTATCCAATGACAAAAACACCAAGAAACCTCTATTTGTCTACACTGAGGGAAAAAATCGTCGTCAAATCAAACATTTTTGTACTCAATGACAAAAACACCAAGAAACCTCTATTTGTCTACACTGAGGGAAAAAATCGTCGTCAAACCAAACATTTTTGTACTCATTTTTAAAATTCTAAAATTTTTTAAACAAATTTTAAAAATGAAGTGGACTTTTATAATATTAAATATGTTTCGGTGTTGATTTTAAAATTATATTTTTTAAATTAAATATAAAAAAACTCCTTTTTATTTAATGATGGTGCCATGATGAAAATAATCATTTTGATTGTAAACAATTGCAAAATGAGTTTTCAACAACTTTAAAAACGACGCCTCAAAAATGACGCAATTATTTTAGAAAAGTCTCATGGTGAATCAAAAGTGAAAACTTTTCAACTTTCATAAAAAAGTAAAAGAAAATCAATAAATATTTTCTTAAAGTAAAACAATAAATTGAATTTGTGTAATAAGTGATAAAAGTTAAAAGTAAATACATACATGAATAAAAAAGGGTGTGGAAATTAATGTGGAGTACCTGTTTGCAGAAATTAATGTGGAGTACCTACACTCAAAGAATTATGTAGGTAAATTCCAGTGAATATTCACTTAAAACAAATGAAATTTTATTTAAAAACTATTCCACTGTTTTTTCATTTAAAATAAAAAACACATTACAGTCAATTTTAAATGTTAATTTAATGACTAACCAAAACATTAAAAAACTAGTGAATATTCAGTTATTTTGTATTGAAAAACAGTAAAACTATAGAAGAAATTTTTTACTGCCGAAATTTAATGTAACAGAAAATTCGTTTTTAACACAGTAAATTATTTTTTTTAAACTACAGAAACAGTAAAAAAATTAAATCCTTTATAAAATAAGTGATTTTTCTTTTAAAATGACTTTACTGATTACTTTTTAAAATAACCTACAAACAGTTAATGACATAATTTTCTTAGTGTATAATCCAGAAGAAAATTAACATTTTATGAAAGCCATCCCGGAGTTTTTTTGTATTGTTTTATTTCTATTTTACCGTGGGTACTCTGACAAAAACACCTACGTGTATTTATTGAAGAGACTAGCTAATTTGTGAACTTTTGTGTTGAATTTTAAAGTTCAACTTAATAAAAAAAGTAGATTGGCGATATTATTTACATGTGTATGTAAAAGGTGTAGCTTTAAAGGACCGCGAATGGACAAAATTAATCTAATTCGAAGACGTCTTTACCAATTTTTAAAATTCACATGGGTGTTTTTTTCGGAGGAGCGACGATATATTATATTATTTCTATATATAGGAAAAATGCGTCCTTATAATTATTCTGTGGTAAAGAAAAATAAATAAAATGTTTATATAAATATAAAAAGTCTAATTGTTTTATTTATATTGAAAATTTAAGGAAACAAAGAAAATTATATAAATAATTTCCAATATTTAATTCAGACATGGGCGTTAATGATTACGTTGTGTAATTGATTACAGTTTCAATTACAATTACATGAAAGGTAGGTCATACATTTGGCTCCCCTAGGGGCACTTTAGGGTAAGTTACAGACATGGGCGTTAATGATTACATTATGTAATTGATTACAGTTTCAATTACAATTAGATGTAATTAGTAATTGAAAATTTTCAATTTTACTTGTAATTGTAATTGTAATTGAAAAAACTCAATTACTAATTACATGTAATTGTAATTGAAACTGTAATCAATTACACAATTGTAATCATAAACGCCCATGTCTGATTTAATTTGATTACATATTTGATTTGAACATGAAAACATTCTCAAATCAACGTTGTTTCATTCCATTTTTAAAATTTTGGTTGTTACTCAAGCCATATTAAAAGTGTCGATAAACATTTTCAAATTGAGAAAAAACAAAGTTTGTTGACTTTTGTCACTGTTTTATTTTTAATTTGAGATTGTTTTAGCTTGATTTGAGAATTTTTTTTCTTAGTGTAGAGATGCTTTGTTGATATCAAGATTTCTTAACCTTTTGGTCGGTGAAGGGCCGACATCATGGAAAGCGGATAGCACATTTCTTCTATGGCTCTAAATAAAATCCAATAATACCCATTATAACTATCAATAAAAACACGTTTGTGTTATATCCGCCATTGTTTTAGTTAAGTTTTTTGATATATTAAAAATATAATTTTTTGCAAATATTTCTAATATAACAACCCTGCTTTTCATATCTCATAGTTAAATAAACTTGACACAAGACATTATTATTTTTTATTATCTAATTGGTGATATTGGAATGTTTCTAAACTTAAAACGCTGTTTAATATATGTTTGCATTAGAGTTTGCAAATAATCGAGATATTTCATAATCGCGATTACGATTAAAAAAATAGCCGTTGTCGTAATTTTTTAAAATGGGGAAAATTTGAGCTCTTTGCATAATTTAATAGGGTATTGAATGTAGTTTTCAAAAAAAAAATTTTTTCCAAAAATATATCGACCCTTCCATGAAAAATTGCCAAAAATCCTACTCTGAATCACAATTTTTTTACCTCCAACCACGTTATGGGGGTATACTCACTTTGTCATTGCGTGTTTTACGCATCGAAAGATGAGTCTAGGATTTCACATAGTATATATGGGGTATTCAATGCCAAATCGGACGCTTGGAAAATTTTTAATTTTATATTTTTTCAATTTTTTAGTACTCCTCAAAACCCCATTCCAAGTAAATTTTGGGATCTTTTTTGATAATCCGTTAAAAAGTATTGAATTAAAAAAAAAAAACACGATTTTTTCTGTTTTTTACTTATCACTTCTTTAAAAATGCCTCAAATTCGAAATAATTTGTTGAAATTTTACTTTTTTCTTCAAAGTGTTTTAATAAAGATTGGAATTCAACAAAAAAAATCAAAAACAGCTGAATATATTAATTACTAGGGCAAGTACTTTCATGAATATGCATATTTTTACACGGCACTCTAAACATAACATAAATCGAATATCTATCCGAATCAATGAATTTGCAACAAAATGGCATCGATTTGTAGTTGCATATTTTTGCATATTTTGGTATAAATGCATATTTTCATATAAATTGCACTTTTTTTAATTTTCATCAACATTTTTTTAAAACTTATTGTTTAACCTTAACATAATCTTAAAATCAATTCACTATTTCCTGTGAAAAAATATTTTTTTTCTTAAAGAAATGATATTCTGACGCATTTTTTATTGAAATTTGTTTTTGAAAGTAAAAGTTTTAGATTTTAAGAAATGTTTAATTTTTTTTTTTTTTTTTCTAAAACACTTTACTAATCGAAAATAAAAATGTCTTTGAATTTCAAAATTTCTTACAGGAAAATGGTCCCAGAAGTGCCTATACATCAGTTTTTTTTTTTTTTTTTCTAAAATTATACTTTACTCTAACTTTTGTAATTCCAAGCAAAATCGGTCAAGAAGTTAAAACAAAACCTGGAAAATTAGGGGTTTTATTCCGAATTCACTTGTTGAAAAAATGCTGAACTTGCTTTGGTAAAGTGCGTATGATACCTGCTTTTTTCAAGTAACTTGTTGCTGCATTTATTAGGGTTTTTCTATAAAAATTTCGATAACTTCAACCAAAAATTTTGAATTTATCGAAATTCCCATAGAAAAACCCTAATAAATGCAGCAACAAGTAACTTGAAAAAAGTAAGTATCATAAAGGCATAAGCCACAAAAATATGTTACAAAGTATTTTTGTGACTTAAAAAAACCTAACACTAAAAAAATTAACCTCAAATCATATTATTTTTTTTTTTTTTCAAAAACTACTAAAAAATTTTCAATGAAAAAAAAAATTCGAGAAAATTTGTTCAATTAAAAATTTTTAATTACAAAATGTGACAGCATTTTTTTAACATGTGCTAAGTACTGTATATGGCATTAAAGAATTCGAAAAAAAATAATTTATGTTAACAAAGCGTTGCTTTTTAGTAAAAACAAAAAAATTTAAATGCATATTTTTAAAGTTTTAAGTGCATATTTTTGATTTTTAGAAGCATTTTATAGGCACATATTTTCGATTTTTAGATGCATGAAAGTACTTGCCCTATTAATTACCATAATCCCACGATCTACTTATATTAAGTTTACCAAGAAAAATTAAAAAAAATCAAATTAAAAATTTTAAGAAAAGATTGAAAAAAAAACAAAGAGTGCTATCATTTAAAAATCGCATATTAGAACACTTTAAGAAATTTTTAATAAAAAAATAAAAATTAAAAAAAAAAAATAAAAAAAAAAATTTTACCATTTTTGAATTTGTTATGATAAAAATACGGAAAACGATAGTTTTTTTTTGAAAATTTGATATCTTTGGAACGGGTAATTTAAAAAAACTAACTTGGATGGGGGTTTAAATAGGTTTTAAAAAAATTTAAAAATAATTAAAAAATCTAAAATAAAAATTTTCAAAGTGTCCAATTTGGCACTGAATACCCCATATACATTTAGGGAAATCCTAGACAGATGTTTCGGTGCGAAACTCACGGAATTACAAAGTGATTATTCGCCTATATATTGTGTTGAATAGTAAAAAAATTAGATTCAGAGTAGAACTTTGAAATTTTTTCATGTCGATATATTTTTGCAAAAAAAAAAATTTTGGAAAACTACATTCAATACCATAGTGAATTGTGCAAAGAGCTCAAAGAGAAAAATCTTTGCATTTTGATTCTACAAAAAAATTGTTATGAAAGTTAATTGCGAAAAACTTTTATTTTAAGAGTTACAGCCAAATTAATCTATAAAGGTTTTTTAGCCCATTTTTGGGGTCAAAAGTTCAAACCGCTTGGTCTGTTTGCCACCTAGAAGTCCAATTTTTGGATAGATATTATTTTTTACTCCCAACTCAACCGAAAATGAGCGGGGAGCGATAAAAAATACACTTTTGCACATTCCATACATTTTGTGGGTGCTCTAATAGACGTATTGACTCCTTTGCATTCTTGCATGTTAGCGTCCAACCTGAATCAAATTACGTCGCGTAAGGCGTAACGCCCAATAATTTTTCGTTTCTAATATTCAAATGTGAGTTACCTAAATCAAACGGACGTAAAAATTTCAAATTTGATGTGTTTGTTTTTGTTTTTTTTTACGTCTTGCGCTACGCATTTGATTCTGGTTCGACCCTTAAATTTCTTGATTATGTCTCGTAAATACAATTCTTGATCTACTCAAAGTTTACCAGCTTCTCTATTTCGCGTAATCTTCATACTAAGAATAAAATTTGCATTACCAATGTCTTTCATTTTGAATTTCGATTTTAGAAAATTCTTTATGTTTTCTTTCATTAACGTGTTATTTGAAAATATTAAGCTATCGTCCACATATATAGCTACATAGTATGTATTTCCTTATTTCCCCTTCTACATAGTAATATATGCATTAAAGGTGTCCTAACGACTAAGGTAGTTTTTCAAAATCACTTTTTAATCTGTTAGGGTCCTAAATTGTAGTTTAGTATCTAAAAATTAGTGAGCCAAAATTTGGGGACAATCGGATAAAAATAACTCGTGCCGAAAATGGATTGAAATTTTGGGACACTCTTTTGTGATGAAAAACCCCATTTTTTCTAGTTTTTTGAAAAATGTTGGTACTATATAGTATTTTTTATAATTTTTTTTAAATAATATGAAAATGGTAATAAATTACCTTTCCAAAAAGCTTAAAAAAATTCAAATCGGAAAAAAAGTAAGCATTTTACACATACATGCCCCAGGACATTGCACGGTTTTTAATGCCAAAATTTGAAAATGTTAAAAATTTCTAGGCAAAAATAAAAAAAAAAATAAATTTTACTTTATAATGTTATTAAATACATGTTATAGATAAAAACTAACAAATATGGTAGTCTAGCTTTTTATACCCTCCACTTAGTGATAGAGGGTATATATAAGTTTGTCATTCCGTTTGTAACTCATCGAAATATCGGTCTGGGACCCCATAAAGTATATATATTCATGATGCCCGATCGATTTTAAGACATTCTAGCGATGTCCGTCTGTCCGTCTGTCTGTCTGTGGAAAATGCTCTCGCGGACAAAATATTGCACAGAGAGGACTGAAACTTAACATATATATTGGAAGTTCTCCCGAGAAGTTTGGTATTGCATTTGAGCGATATCGGTTCAGCGGTTCAAAAGTTATGAACGAAAATGTAAGCACACCTCAAAAATTTTAGTACATTCAACATAACCTAAAAATACAAAATGCTTTAATTCGGCTTCTGGTTGACATATGTGAACATAATTGAGCACCAAATGGTATTTAAACAAGTACGAACATATTTTTTGACAAAAAAAGAAAAAAATCGCGGATTTTTTTTTTAACCAAAATTTTTTTTCGTGGAAATTTTTTTTTTTAAATTTTTTTTTCAAAAGTAATTTCCTTTTAAATAAAGTTGTTTGCAATAATCTTTTGAAATTGTGGAGGGTATCACTACATTCGGCAAGGCCGAATTTAACTTTTTTACTTGTTTTAATTTGTCGTGGGTAGCGATATAATTTCCGCGGATTTCAAAGAAAATGCGTTTTTCTATGATAATGTAGCAAATATGGAAAAAAATGTTTTGTATTGTACTATACCAAGTGTAAAACATAAATTCTGTAAATTTTAAGAGAAATAGGGAATCTTTAACCCCTTTTCATCGAGGTGAAATCACAAATTTGGGACATTACATATTTCTATAATACAAATCAAATTTCAGACAAATCGGTTAAAAATTGCGACCTGTATCGTGCGCACAACGTTTACATGGACGGACAGACAGACAGACGGACGGACATCGTTAAATCGACTCAAAAAGTCGATCGGTATACTTGAAAGTGGGTCTAGGACCAATATTTTGGGCAGTTACAAACATCAGCACAAACTCATTTTCAAAGTACTAAAATTAGTAACATTTACTGCTTTTGAATAATATTAATAAAAAATTTTAGTATTGGTTACCAATTCCTGCACTAGGTCCTTTTGGACTAAAATTTAGTTAAATTTTTAGTATTGAATACCCACGTTTTTTTTGGGTGCAGCTAAAAAAGTCGTTATCGTACAAATTTTTTTTTGAAAATTGGGGAGCATTTTTTCTTAATATTTTATGCAGAATCTGAAAATGCACTCCGCCCTATTATGTATGTTTATTATTCACATTTTATTTTTGACTTTCATAGAAATTTTAAAAGTTACAAAGCGTTATTTTCAAAATTTATGGAAAATTTACGAAAAAATGTAATGTAGGGTACCCAAATAAGCAAAAAAAAGCATAGTCAAAACTTATAGCACAGACTAATACAGACTCTACATAAGTGACAGGTGTCAAAAAAGTATTCTTTAACCACAGACTATAAACAGACTCGACAGTAGAGTTTTATTAGAAAAAATGGGGAAAACCAAGCGATTTTAGGATAAAACAGAGCGGTTTTTAGTCCGTTTTACGCTAACATGGCAACACTTTCTACGACTTAGGAGTGAGTGAAACAACAAAAACCGATCTGGCATCTATTTTTCTTATGGCGCGTTATATCAGTTTTCTCTTTCTAACATAATTCGTAGAATAATTTGAAAATATTAACCATATGGTTCAAAATTACTTTTTTGACACCTGTCACTTATGTCGAGTCTGTATTAGTCTGTGCTTTAACCATATGAATAATATTTTCAAATTATTCTACGAATTACGTTAGAAAGAGAAAGCTTATATAACGCGCCATAAGAAAAATTGATGCCAGATCGGTTTTTGTTGTTTCACTCACTCCTAAGTCGTAGAAAGTGTTGCCATGTTAGCGTAAAAGGGACTAAAAACCGTTGTGTTTTCTCCTAAAATCGCTTAGTTTTTTCTTAATTTTTCTTGTAAAACTCTACTGTCGAGTCTGTATATAGTCTGTGCTTATAGTTCATGCACACAAAAATAAAGCTTGGACATTTTTATTTAAAAATGTTACCTCAATATTGAAGAAACTCGCGGTTATTGACGATTTATAAAGAGAGTTAAAAAACGGTCGGCAAAACCGGTTTTCAGCATAAAAATCAGCAAAAAAACCCTGATACACATGTGTGAAAATTCTTCGTTTAACCCCTGTGTTTAACAGTTAAGTAACAAGCCCTTTAACATGTTTTCCTATGATCAATTCTTTGTTCAAACTTACAAAAATAATAACTTACTTACCAAAAAATGGCGATATTCCGGAGATATTGATTCCAAATAAAGTATGCGATCCTCGATCATTTTGAGACGCTGATGAACATTTTTCATTTTAGTATTTGGCAGATTTAGATATCCCTCAATATTCTCAAATCTTTCCAAGAAAGATGGATGAACATCTGTTGAAAGTTCTTTATTATCATGGTAAGTAATGTCTTCAGTTTTAACTTTATAGTTAGAACCAGCATCACTTCGATCAAGCGGGATCATTAATTTGTCCAATGTGTTCAAGTAGTCGGGCCGAACTTGTGGTCCAATGTTGTTTTCAACTCGTCGCACTGTACCATAAAAGCAGCCAAAAATATAAAAAAGATTATATAAAAAAATTAATAAGGAAAACATATGAACTAAAAAATTTAAAAGAAGTAATAGGCTATATTCAGCTATGCCTAATATTTAAGGCCTCTGTTCTGTCTTTCACAACTTTTCAATTCACATGAAAATTTCCGAATCACATGAAATCAATTTACTGATTTGTTGATCACGTTTTCATTAGAATTTGAAATCTAATAATTAAAATTTAAAAAATTATAAGGAAAAAAGTGCATTCGTTTTACTTTTATTAAATTTTATTTATGTGAAACAAAACGAAAAATAAATTCGGATGTGAAATCTAGAACACCAAAAAAAAAATTCGGAAATTTTCATTTTCACATTTTTTATGTGAATTACTTTTTTGGAACAGCGGCCTATGTTTTTTTATTTATTCAGTCTATAGATTAAAGTCCAAATTCATAAAAAAATAAAAGCGTTTAATAACAGGTTTTTTAATCGAATTTCCATACAAAATTTGTTTTATAAACCTCTTATTATCATCTTTTAACTTTTATGAATTTGAAGGTACATAAATCCTTACAGAGTATACAATGTTAATATATGGAGACCTTAGAACAACAAGGTTCTATTTGCACCAACACTACTGTTTAAGTACAAATACTTAATTTTCTTCAATTTTGTTAAATTTACCCCTTTGGTAATACTTGATCTCTTTTTGGGTTAATACTAGTTTTACTCCCCTGATTTACATCCTTGTTGGGAATATTAGAACGAGTAATCGTTACTTAAGCTTTGTTTGCCACCTACTTTCTACTAGTTTTTCTTACTAGTTAGACATAGTTCGCTATAAATTGTCGTCAGCACTACGTGCAATATTACTACTTTCTCCGAAGGTAATTTATTTTATATAAATAAAGTGAGAATTAGTTCTCTTATTTTTTAATCAAAAACTTATTGTTTTATTTCATATTTATCGCCTCACGGGCAAACAACTACTATTGACAAAACTAAGGTTGAATATTGTTAATCGCTTTACTAGGTCCGTTTTGACTAAATTTAAAAACGGTTTTTGAATAATTTGAAATTAGTCCTTCAATTTTATTATGTATTTAAAAATATTCGCGCTACTATATTAGTTTTTGTACAATTTGAGTCTCAAAAAGCAGATAGAACTCTGTTGCTCAACGATGAGGCACATGAATTTGGACAACATGGTTCTAACTGCCAATTAGAACTTTGTGTGTCTGTAAGAAATAGTATTTTGCAGATAGAACCATGTGTTATTTGGATTTATATCCCAGCAAAAAAAAATCGAAGTGGTGCAAAAAGAATAAGTGATTCACTACATACATAGTAGCTATATGTGCCGATCTTCATATTCCATAAGAAGTACTTTTATAAGCACTTCCAAAACTGCTAAAAAAATGCCAATAATAACAACTTTCACCAGTTCTTTCCTCAATGATTTAGAAGTACCATTTTCATATGTGTTTACAAATGCAATTGAAAAGTACAAATTTGTGGCACTTAAGTATTGGATTTGTTTTGTTGAATATTTTTTTTTATAATTTTATCTGATTTAATAAAAAGTTAAATTTTATAAATGAATTAACTTGATATGCCGCAAAAGCGAATTTGTTATGTAAATTATGTTATAAAAAAATATAGTTTCCAGATTTTTGTTAAAATTACCAAATGACTCAAGAAGTTCTAAAAAGATAATATACGATATCTGATTTAAAATGAGAGAATTACTTTTTTTTATCTCTTCATTTTATTTATTCGATGTTTTTTTTAACTACATGTATAAAAACATTTTTTTTTATAATTTTTGGAGTTGTTTTGTAAATTATGTACAAAAAAAAACAATAAAAAGTTTCCAGATTATGGTAAAAATCAAATGACTTAAAAAGCGCTTAAAGGGCTAAAAAAGATAACCAAAAAAAGGTGGTAGCCTTTAAAAAAGGGCTGAATTATAGCCACAAAATGACTAAAAACTCTTCTAAACATTAGGGTATATTCAATTAATCGAGGTTTTGGTTTAATCGGCTAATCGGGCAAATAATTAATCGCACTTAAAAAATTATGTTAGTAAAATTAACTGAAAATGTCAGTTAAAATAACTACTTTGTAAGTTGTTTTGGGGTCAACTACTTTTTCAGTTAAATCAACTAACAATGTTAGTTATTTTAACTGACAAAAAACAACTGACTTATGTAGTAAAAACTACTTACATTTGTAGTCAAAACAACTAAAATGTAGTAAAAATAAAAAAATCAATATATAATTTTTTTTTTTTTTCAAAATATTTTTCAGAAAAAAAAATTGAAGACCAAATTTTTTGCAAGTTTTTTTTTTAAAAAAAAAGTTGTGAAAAATAAAAATAACGAAATTTTTTTTTTTTTGGAAAAAAACTTTAAAACTTTTCAGAGATAAAATAAATAAAATTAACTACTTTAAATAACTGTTACTACATCACAGTACTTTTTTGTTAGTTGTTCAAAAAAACGACTTAAAATAACTAACAGAAATAGTTGTTTGATATTTTTCATACAAAAACAACTGACTTTGTAGTTGAAA
Organism: Pegoplata infirma; assembly: GCA_963921195.1. Classification (NCBI taxonomy): domain Eukaryota; kingdom Metazoa; phylum Arthropoda; class Insecta; order Diptera; family Anthomyiidae; genus Pegoplata; species Pegoplata infirma. The sequence goes on from CAWUER010000622.1 coordinate 177,900, forward strand.
ACAACTAACTACTGTAAAATATACAAATAACTAACATGTAGTAACTTACATAATTTTCTGAGTGCGGGGTTGAGATTTAATCGGTTAACCGAATAATAAAAATTTTAATTGAATATAAAACTAAGAACTCTATGTACTTTTAAGAATTTTATTAATTTTATTTAAAATAAATCTTTATCCGATATGGCGAAGCTCTATAATGTTAGCCCAAATAAAGATTTTTTGTATGGCACCCTGAAAATTTACCCTAAAATGGATACCCAAATTGATGCCGGGCTTAGATGCACCTCTAATAGAGTTTCGAATTCGGTACTATTATATATCAACAAGACAAATTGGTTGGTTTTCAAATTTGTTTTCTTTTATTTTTTAGGGCCGAAATTGCAATAATTTTATCGGTCGATATCTCCGTAATGAAAAAAGATATCTTAAGGATTGCAAAAGTAATTTGAAGAATAAGTGAAGTATTTTTAGATGTGCTAAACTAATTATACATCATAAAATAATTCTCGGTTTTATAAGGTCCCGAACATTGCGAATATCTGAGTTAATGCAGTACTGTCAATCGAAAATCTAAATATCTCAAAAAAAGATAAATCACTTCTAAGGCCAGATTCGGATTAAGCGCATGAAAAACTATTAGAAAAATATATACATCCACATTTAATTAATAATTCCTATTAGCTAAACTAAATTATTAAAAACATCGATTTAATCTTAACAATTTCAAGTCTAAATATTACATAATAAATATTATACATTGTTAAAAATATCGTTTTGGTTTTAATTATTATTAGTGTAAATACTAAAAAAAAAAATCTTAAAATCAATCCCAAAAAGTCATGAAATATGTACTTATCAAGAAGTGATGAAAAAATCACTTCTAAATCACCATATAAAAATTACATAATCACATCCAAAATGCCAAGAAATATATACTTCTAAAGAAGTGATGAAAAAAGCACTTCCAAAAGGTCAAGTTATATTAACATCCCGATCACTACTTCAGAAGTTGTGATAAAGATGTTAATATATATGTACATACTAAACACTAGTGATATTGTGTGTCACGCCCATATAAAATTCATCAGTGTTTCAGCTGAAGAAGAAGTACATCTGGTTCATAAGTTGTGGTGAATTTTGTAGTGAATGGTAAGCTCTTTTTTTGCTGGGATATCACGAATTCCAGCAAAGCACACACAAAAAATATAATTTCTGACCTTAGTTCTTTTAATTTTCTTTATATTACCAGAATGCATTCTCTTTAAAGCCAACTAAACATAACCATTTTAAGTTTTTTAAATTTTAAAAAATCGCGATTTTTCGCGAATTTTATTTTCTTCAAAAATTTAAAAAATAAAAAAAGTATGATACTTTGGGAAAGCATCACAGTTTAGTACTCTCCCAGCGTCCAAAATGATAACCACGGTAAACGGTATGCCGCACAGTGAGACAGCCCTATAGTAACCGCGGCAAAAATTGTGTTTTGGCGTGTCGTCCAATTTGGATGAAATTTTCACAGTATATTAACAGATATATGAGTAACAATTCCCTGAAATTTCAGCCTCATAACTTCATTACTTTTTGGTCTAGAGCAAGTCAAAGTTGAGGTATGTCAAAGCGCTTGAAATATGTTAGTTCAATATGCAACATTCAAAAGCTTACTAAATAAAAAATACATAATAAATATAACTTTAAAGTATTTTTTTAATTAATTTAGTTGTTGTAGAATGAGTAGATGAAAAAATAAATTTAAAAAAAAAAAAAACACAAAAAAAATTTCTTAACAACAGAATTGTGGTGTAAAAATTGAACATTTTGCATTTTCAATGGACTAGGAAATATAGAGCAGCCCCTCGCCCTAGGTGAAGACTTATATCAAATGAAAGATTGAAGTCTCAGCTTTCATTTAAAGTAAAGGAACTATAGCAAAAGTTTGCAAAAGTACTTTAAACATACAAAAAAACACAAAAAAATACAAAAAATATGCAACGCGCACATTCTGTCGCTATACGTATGTTAGCATGCTAGCATGTTATTTTTTTTAATTGTTTACACATACTCCCTTATTGTTTATTATTATTTTATTTACATTATTCATTTGATTGATAATTTTTTTGAAGGTCATTGACTTTGGGTTAGATAGTTGCATAATTTTTAATTTAAATTGATATAGCAAGCTGTTGTTCTTATCGAAGTTGTGTTATGATCACTTTCTAATGTGGTTAGTTTAATTGTTATATATTGAATTTAGATGTTGCATTATTTATTGGGTTAAGTAATAATGAGTGTTCTTGTAATGATCTCTTTTGATAAGAGATTAGCATTTCTCTAACATATTGAAAAAATTAGAATACCATGATGATATTAAAAAATTATTGATAGAGTGAAAAAAAAAATTGTTCTTTTTTATTGCATTTCCATGGGAGGTGGGCGTAATAGTGGGCGTGTTATTTTTGTTTTTGCATGAAACATTTGAAATGATATAAATTACAGTAATATCAAATTTGAAGGTTGTACCTAAAATGTTTTAGAAAATATGGCACTTTTTATGTTGGGGTTGTATGGGTGGTGGGAGTAAAAGTGGGCCAAAGTTCAAAATTTTTTCCGATAATGTTTGTAACAATATAACATTCAAGTATACCAAAATTGAAAGTTATACCTTAAGTATTACGGACAATACGGCATTTTACAAATTTCGATTGTATGGGAGGTGGGCGTAAAAGTGGGCGTATTTTCATAATTTTTTTTTCAAAAAACTGGAATTGTCTAAAAAGTAACCTGTGCAAAATTTCAGAGCTCTACAATGACTCCTTGTATTTAATGCCGGCGTTGTCTCACTGTGTGCCGTTGCTATTTTAAAGCGCCTTTAAAACGCTTTAATAACATAAAATATAGTACTATTATAGCACTTTTAGAACAAAAAAACTGGGACGTATCTAAATTGTATAAGTCCCGAAGACACAACTGTTTTTGGTGTTTATTTGAATAAAGAAATTTATTAAATTAGGATAAAAAATTGATTAGACTAATTTATTAGGATAAAAAAATTTTGGACATACTTTGAAATATTTTCTAAGTCCCGGAAAAATGTTTAAAAGTTTTTCAAGTCCCAGACACAAATTTTTTTGGCTTTATTTTTATACCCTACACCACTCTGTGGTACAGGGTATAATGAGTTTATGCTTATGTTTGAAACTACCCGAAATAATAGTCCTAGATTAACCTTTTAGCAAAACTCCCGAAAAAAAGTGATGTATTGAACCGAAACGTGTTGTGTTCCAAAGGGATAGACCCAGTGACATTTCACATGTGATTTATCCGGAGTTTAAGACACTTCCTCACAAAAGAAACGTGTTTTTATATAAAAGGTGTCAAGTTTGTAATAGGCATTGTGTCTAAGTGACATATCACGAGAACTATCAAGGACCAATAACTTATCCTGCAGGGAAATGAAAAATATTCCAATTGTTATGAAAATTAATAATTTTTAATTACAAATTATACTTTGAACGGATTTAAATAGAAAACATTGGCAAAGCGCTTGCAAAGCACTTTTTTCATACTACCTTATACACAAAAAATAAATAAAAATAAGTGCAGCTTTTTTGGGCCTTCGGCTTTTTCCACCTTTCGTAATTTTTTAAAGAACTACTTATGACATTTTTCCATACAAAAAATAAATTTTGTGTTTATTCTGTAATTTTATCAAAAAAAGTATGTAACTTTGAAGAGCCATATCTTTGAAGGTATTTATTTGATTTTTACGATTCAAAAAGCATTTGACTCTAACAATTGTCCTTTTGTATATGCATTTTTGACGCAAATGCAATTTTTAAATGCATTTTTTAAAACTTTATCCCCCTTAAATTTTTTTGAAAACATAGCATTTTTTTAAAAATACTTATATAGTTTTTACATACAAATAATATATGTTTTTTATATCACCGGCCCAAAAAAATAGGTACCCAATTTTATGTAAAAAATTATAACTCTTTTAGAGCAAAATTGTACACTCAAAAAAGTATGTCGGTAAAATCTACTACAAAAGAAGTTGTTTTGACTATATTTTGTTGTTGAAAAGGCGTCCACTACATATTACGGTAAAAACAACTGAACACGTTGTTCTTTTTTACTTTTGATGATCAACTGCAAAATGTAGTAAAAACCACTACAAAAGACGGTAAAAAAAACATGCCAAAACTACTACTGATTCAATAAAAACAACTGTTTATATACAGTTGTTTTTACTACAATTGCCTGAAATTTTATTTAAAAAAATTCTAAAACGTTTAAATGATTGATATTTATTTATTTAAAAAGCAATACATTTCAGTTGGTTGTATAGAGTAGTGACATGAAATGACAATTTTTTGGTGTATTTATCTGGAATTATAGAAGAAAAAAATTATGTTAATAAATGTTAAACAAAATAAATTGATTGCATTTACCTTTGTATTTTAATAGTTTATTTCAAATTTTCACAGTTTCTAATCAAAATTTGTCTGGAATAAAAAAAATGAAATGCTTTGGTGATTGATTAATAAAAAAAAAGAATTATTTTGCAATGTTTCAAAAAAGTATGTACCTGTTCTGTTGTTATGAAGAATACAAAGAAATAAAGATGGCACCCACATAACAAAACACAGCATACGTTTTATTTTGGTTTTTTCCCGAGTGGTTTTACGCACGCTTATGTGAGCGCTATATTATACACATTTGTTATCTCATTTATCCACTTATTTTCTTTCGCTTAAGATAAATATTTTTCCGAAAACATATTTTTTGTTAATATTAAATTTAATAAATTATAATTTAATTTATTTACAGTCAAACTCGGTTATAACGAACTCGGTTATAACGAATTCTCGGTTATAACGAACTAATTCTAAAGTCCCGACATTTTGGCATCAATTTCCACACAAAATACTTCTTTTATAACGAACTCGGTTATAGCGAATCCTCGGTTAAAACGAACTGCTTATTATGGTCCCACGAATACAATTTCATGTGTATTTACCTTTTTATAACGAACTCCCATAAATATTTTTTAATGTGCGCAAACATGTTTATATAACTCACAAAATGTTGACAATTTTTGGTTTATATTATAATTTTGATAAAATTTATTTATATTTTTAATGTTTTCTTCTCAATAAGTAGTTTATTTACGAAAAAAAAACATAAAATAAAACAAAATTGGATCTACTTTTTTGGAAATAAAATTAGGTTGATATAAAATATACCCCGCTTATAACGAACTTCGCTTATAACGAACTATTTTTACTGGTGCGTTATAACCGGGTTCGACTGTATATATTATTTGGTATAAAAATAATTCCTCCCGCATCCCGCACGACCAACTCGTTAGACACATTCGTTTGCAATAAAAATTTCTAGAAAAAAAAACGAGTTAAAAAAAAAACTAAAAACAACTACATAAAACAACTATTGCTACAATGTTGTAAAATTTTTTATTTATTTTTTGAAACTACTACACTCAAAAAATTATGTTAGTAAAATCAACTGAAAATGTCAGTTAAAATAAATACTTTGTAAGTTGTTTTGGGGTGAACTACTTTTTCAGTTAAATCAACTAACAATGTTAGTTATTTTAACTGACAAAAAACCACTGACTTATGTAGTAAAAACTACTTACATTTGTAGTCAAAACAACTAAAATGTAGTAAAATTAAAAAAATCAATAAATAATTTTTTTTTTTCAAAAATTTTTTCAGAAAAAAAATTGAAGACCAAATTTTTTTAGTTTTGTTGTGAAAAAAAAAAATATTTTTATTTTTTGGAAAAAAAACTTTGAAAATTTTTCAGAGATAAAAAAAAATAAATTAACTACATACTTTAAATAACTGTTACTACATCACAGTACTTTTTTGTTAGTTATTCAAAAAAAACTACTTAAAATAACTAACAGAAATAGTTGTTTGATATTTTTCATACAAAAACAACTGACTTTGTAGTTGAAAATAACTAACTACTTCTATATATGATATTGTCATAATAGAGTATTTTTAATTTATTGCTTTAAAAAAGTTACTCATCTCATAGTATGTCTGTACTGATCAGTTTCATCCTCAGTAAGGAATCTTCAGCAGACTTTAGAGAATCATCATTGGTCAATCAAACTAGAGATGGGACCGTAAGTGACTTTTCAATCACGATCACGCACGCTCACGAAAAAAAAATTGTAATCACGCACGATCACGCACGAAATTTTTTTTTCTGCTCACGCTCACGCACGCTCACGTGAGTAGAAAAAAAATGTAATCACGCTCACGATGTAATCACGATCACGAAATACTCACGAATTAAAATATGTAAACAAAATGTTTGTCATATTTTTTTATGCATTGCCCATATTTTTTTATGCATCCCTGACACACATGACATCCCCATGACATCTCTATATACCGAGTTGAGGACAGTTTCATAAAAAATTTCAAAATTTCCTCAATCATATTCAGCAGTTGTCAGGGGGTGCTGACATTCCCATGATATTTCCCCTAAGTCGTCTTTGTGGAAATGTCTGATATAGGTCATATGAAAATGCCAAAAATCTTCGTATTTCAATTAGTTTTTACTTCCATCCAATTTCCTTTATAAATTATCTTTATCATATTAAGAAATAACTTTTCGACTTTCCGATGTTTCCGATGTTTTTCTCAGAAATTGAAAAGTTCCCAGATTCAGGGTCGTCTAAAAGTATGGCGCTGGGCACAAAGAATTTGGGGACCTGCTGGAAAGTAAAAAGTCGCACGACAAAAAAAAAAAAACGCATTCTTGTGGTACAAATTAAATTCATGTTATTACCCGTTTTAAGAAAAAGAAATTAAAAAAAAATATATTTTGGGTAGGGATATTTTAGCTTGAGTTAATTTTTCTTTACTTATTAAAACCATGATATTCGTGAAAAGAATTTGGTTGTAATAATGTCTCAGAATCTGACACATATCCTGTACAAAAAATGTCTCAGAATATGAGAATATTTTTATATAAAAAACGTCTTGGAATCTGAGACTTTTCAATACGAAAAATGTCTCACTTTTGCATACGAAAAGTGATTCAGAATCTGAGACTTTCTATTTTGGAAAAACTTCTCTGAACTTTAGACTTTTAAAATCTCAGAATCTGAAACTTTTTGTGTACGAAAAATATTTCACATTCTGAAACTTTTTATGTAGCAAATATTTCAATGGTTTTGAGACTTTTGATATATTACAAGTTTCTCCTATAGAAAAAGTCTCAGTGTATACGAAAAATCTGTTAGATTCTAAGACTTTTTCTGTAAGAAAATAAGAAATTTTCTTTTAAAAGAAATTAACAGTATAACCGAATTTATTTGCATTTCAGGCCCCTTAGGTCGAGGGCCCTGTGCACGTGCCTAGTGTGCTCTAATGGTTAAAACGGTACTGCCCAGATGTAAAAGTTCAGTTTGATTGTGAAGACATTTCACGCAGAGAAAAAATATGGTTGCGACATGATCGCAGCAACTATACTATGATCTCTAAACCCAGTTATGATTGCAGCAATCAAGTTATTGTTTTTAATATTGTATTTAATCATTTATATGGTTGCTTTAGACATTTAATAGTCGCTTCAATCATGATAAAATAATTGCAACACCCAAAAGTACAATATGGTTGTTGTAACAATGTTATAGTTAATTATATTCTCGACACACCAAAAATTTTAACATAACATGATTATAACAATCATTAGATAATCACAACTTAATGAAAATTGATTTTTGCAAACATTGTCAGGTTTATTCATCAGTTTAGTGTTTTGCCAGCAAGCAGTTAGTCGCAAAGACGCCACTTACAATTAGTACTTTAAAAAATTAAAGGCAATTTGAGTTCAAAAATTGGATCAACGCAGAAGGAAATGAAATACAAAAAGCTACTTTATGTATGTTGTTTTTTATTTGGCCAATTTTTATTTATCTGTTTGTATTTTCTTTGTTAAGCTAATACGGCCTATAATCTTTTATGTAATTAAAAACACAATTTTAATACATTTTTTCCCGACGTTTCGTCGATTTTTTGTCGACTTCTTCTGGGGATCGTCTATTTAATAAAAACATGACATTAATTAACAATTTTTTACCAAATAACATTTAGAACTTACATTTTTTTTATATATTATTACATTAAAAAACAAATTTTAAAAACAAAAATTTACATTTAACATATATAATACAAAAAACATAAAACATGAATTTATTTTTAAAACACATAATATTAAAAATTGTATCACAGTTTATTTGATGGCTACTCTATAACTTGCACATATATTGTTGGTGTCTTCTTTCAAATTCATTGTCTTTTTTATGTTTTGCTGAATTCTCAAGCTTTCCTTCGTAAATCTCTTTCTCATATTTTCCTCCTTGTCTAATATTCTAATACGTTGAAAATCTGGTGCGTGGTGTGAATTGATCATATGCATGGCTAGTGCTGTTGTTTCTTTCTGCCGCGTGATATCCATCTTGTGTTCTCCTATCCTTGTTGATAAAGCTCTCTTTGTTGTTCCTATATACACCTGATCACAAAGTTCTTCGTTATTTCCTTTACATCTTATTTCATAAACAACGTTATTTTGTTGTTGTTTTTCTACTGGCGCTTTTATTTTAGTGAATATTGCATTTGTTGTTTTGTTCGGCTTATACGCAAAACATATGTTATTTTGTTTCAATGTTGTTATCATGTTTCTGTTGTCAGTAAGGCCAGGGATGTATGGTACACTGTAAAATTTTTTGTTTTCTGTTTCATCAGTGTTGTCAATTTTCTTATTTTTATTTAATCGCCTAAATACGTCGTCTATTAAAGAGTTTATTAATTTTTTAGGGAAACTATTTTGTATCAATATTTCCTGTATTATGTTTATATTTTTGTTGTGGAATATTTCGTCACTAATTTTCAGTACTCTCTCTATTAAATTTCTCGCTGTATTTATAATCTGACTTCTGGGTTGTGTGGCGTTAAAATTCATAAGTCTGCCTGAAGCTGTTTCCTTAGAGTACCAATTAAAAATAATGTTATCCTTATTTTTCCGTAGTTTTGCGTCGAGGTATGCTATTTCATTATTTTTTTCTATTTCGATGGTGAATTTAATTTTTTGATGGTGAGAATTTAAAGTTTTAAGAATTTCGTCCTTATCGTCCTTATTAATGATAGCGAAAATGTCGTCTACATATTTTGCTATGTATTTAATATTGATATTTTTATTTTTTAATTCTATTATTGCATCGTCCAGCAAATTATCAAGAACAATATCCGCTATTGTAGGAGAGAGCGGGTTGCCCATTGGCATACCAAATATCTGATTAATTACTTTTTTACCATAAACAAAGTAATTATTGTCCGTTAGACAGAACTTCAAAATTTCTAAAAATGTCGGTCTAGGAATGTTTGTAAATTTCTTTATTGTTAGCCATTTTTCCATAATATTTTTAATGGCTGTGTGTACCGGAATATTTGTGAAAAGTGAGATGACATCAAAAGATACTAATATATCATGAGGCTCAAGTTTTATATTGCACAGATGATTTTTTAATTCAAACGAATTTTTGATGTTATATTCCCTAGATATAATATGTTTAAGGATATTTCCTAAATATTTGGATAAATTGTAACATGGCACTTGTATTGATGACACAATTGGCCTAAGAGGGGTTTCCGGTTTATGGATTTTTGGTAATCCGTATATTCTTGGGGCAACAGCCGCATGACAAGTAAGATTACGTTTTTGCCACATATCAATGAATCCATTCTTTTCCAAGTTTGATATGATGTTGTTATTTTGTTTTTGAAGTTTTTGGGTTGGGTCAGTTCTTAATGTTCTGTAAGTATCTCTGTCTTCTAGAAGATTTTCCATTTTCTGTTCATAATCTTTTTTGTACATGGCTACCGTTTTGTTGCCTTTATCTGCCTTTATTATAATCATATCTTGGTGCTTTTTTAAAAATTGTTCAGTTTTTTCAAAAACAGTTAAAATAAATTTTTCCCTGGGAGTATTTTTAATTTTTCTTTTAAAAACAGTTATAATATTTGCCAGCTTAGTTCTTGCTATATCCTTTTCTTTGTCTGCATTTTCGTCCATGTCTTGGATGCATTGTTCTATATCCGCGATTATATTTATTGGTGAAAAATTCTTATCAGTTACTGGTAATGCAAACTTCTTTCCTAACGAGAGTATCCATTTACATTCCATAGGTATATTTATTGTTGTTTTATTTTCAAACCAATGATTATTAAAAATCAGTCCGTGTGATTTAAACTGTTTTTCTTTAAGTGTATTTAATTTAATCAGCTGTTTTGTCCTCACTTCTTCTCTTATGTGTTTTGTTCTGTCCGTTTGTTTGCTAATGAAATTTTTGTAGTCATCATCTGTTACCATTTCTTCAATACCAGCACTCATGTGATAAATTTTTCTTTTTGTTAATTTGATATTTGTGGTTGTTTGTGAAATCTCCAAATTGAGAATTTTTTTATGAAAATTATGTTCTATCTTACCCAATTGGTTTACTATTGTGCGGCATTGAAATAATTGTTTAACCTGAGTTGTAGTGTTTTTTGTATGTGTTGGAATTATACCATAACTTCTACACGATAATAAAAATGTTAACCTTTCTTGTTGTTGTGCTAATCTTCTCACTTCGTTACAATACTCCTTCATCACCCTGCATGTTCCGTCGTCGTATTTGAGTTGTATATGTTTAAAAAAACCCTTCATGTTTTGTTTGGTAAAGTTGTAATGTTTAGTATCAATTAAATAATTTATTTTCGGCAAGCTCTCCGATATATTGCTATGTTGTTTTTTATTTGGCCAATTTTTATTTATCTGTTTGTATTTTCTTTGTTAAGCTAATACGGCCTATAATCTTTTATGTAATTAAAAACACAATTTTAATACATTTTTTCCCGACGTTTCGTCGATTTTTTGTCGACTTCTTCTGGGGATCGTCTATTTAATAAAAACATGACATTAATTAACAATTTTTTACCAAATAACATTTAGAACTTACATTTTTTTTATATATTATTACATTAAAAAACAAATTTTAAAAACAAAAATTTACATTTAACATATATAATACAAAAAACATAAAACATGAATTTATTTTTAAAACACATAATATTAAAAATTGTATCACAGTTTATTTGATGGCTACTCTATAACTTGCACATATATTGTTGGTGTCTTCTTTCAAATTCATTGTCTTTTTTATGTTTTGCTGAATTCTCAAGCTTTCCTTCGTAAATCTCTTTCTCATATTTTCCTCCTTGTCTAATATTCTAATACGTTGAAAATCTGGTGCGTGGTGTGAATTGATCATATGCATGGCTAGTGCTGTTGTTTCTTTCTGCCGCGTGATATCCATCTTGTGTTCTCCTATCCTTGTTGATAAAGCTCTCTTTGTTGTTCCTATATACACCTGATCACAAAGTTCTTCGTTATTTCCTTTACATCTTATTTCATAAACAACGTTATTTTGTTGTTGTTTTTCTACTGGCGCTTTTATTTTAGTGAATATTGCATTTGTTGTTTTGTTCGGCTTATACGCAAAACATATGTTATTTTGTTTCAATGTTGTTATCATGTTTCTGTTGTCAGTAAGGCCAGGGATGTATGGTACACTGTAAAATTTTTTGTTTTCTGTTTCATCAGTGTTGTCAATTTTCTTATTTTCTTTATGTAATTTATTTATTGTGCGGTTTAAAAATAACTTTTCATTTTAAATAAAAACTTCAAATCGAAAATATTAAAGTGTTTTTTGTGCATTTTTTGTTTACTGAATGTGTTATAATTGCTGACAATAATTTTAATTTTGTAACAAATACGTTACGATTGCAGCAAATATGTTATGATTTTGTCAATAACTTTATGGTTTATACAATCATTCAATGTTAGCTGACAAAAATTTTATAGTTGATGAAATTTTTTAGGAAAATTCCATAAGTTTATTGCACATCATTGATATAAAACGCAGGTTGCCACTAAATTAACCAAAATTAATAAAAATGGTTTCATATTTATAAAAACAACATTTAAAAACAAAAAATAAATTATTGGTGTGAACTTTATCAAAAAAAAAGTAATGAAGAATTTCTATAAACGTGTGGTATTAAAGCATAATATATTTTCTCAATTTAAAAAAAAAAAAATATATGTATATTAACCTGGAATCATATTATGATAATTATGTAACATTTAAGCCATTATTGCCGCAATCATATAATGATTAACATTCCTTGTTGCCTTCAATCATATTAACATTATTGCTACAATTATATTTCCAATCATAATATGACGCTCTTAAATCATGATCACCGCAACCATGTTTTTTTTCTGCGTGTTCCTTATAGATGTCTTAGAGAATTTTTCACACTCTTAAAACAAACATTTATTGATGACAATGTTAGGACATGTCCTCAAGAACTACCTATTATATGTCAGAATCTGAAGGCATTTCCTTATGGAAGCACTGTGCAAATTCCCCAATGACACATTTAAAAAACTTATTAAATTTATATTTTTTTAAAGACCATGAAAAAATCAAGAAAACGTTACCGAACAAAAAAAAAATCTGGAAAACAATTAAAATCACGAAAAACTCACGCAAGAATTTTACTCACGCACGATCACGCACGAACTTTTTTGTGTTACTCACGCTCACGTGAGTAGAAAAAAAAATACTCACGAATCACGTGATTCATGCGTGATTCACGTGATTCACGTTAATCACGTGATTGGCGCCCATCTCTAAATCAAACATCAAACCAGACATAATATTTGATATATTTCACAAGGTCCGAAATCTGTTTTCCAACAAAAATAACTCTTTTAAAGCAAAAAATGTATATACATACTAAATCACCATCGGTAATTATTAATATATGTGTTGCTGTTATTTTACAATAACAACAGTACCTAACCAAACAATAGTGTTGGTAGGATAAGTCGTACTAAACATTGTGTTAAATGTTGTTTTTTTTTTTTTTATTTTTAGTACCAAAAGGTACATAAAAATAAAATGTATTTATTCGGCCTTTATATATGTATATATATTCGATTAGAGTTTTATTCTGAAGATTCCTTAGTGGGGATGAAACTGATCAGTACAGACATACTATGAGATGAGTAACTTTTTTAAAGCAATAAATTAAAAATACTCTATTATGACAATATCATATATAGAAATATTTTTGGGCCTCGAACTAGAATAAAACTCTAATCGAATATATATACATATATAAAGGCCGAATAAATACATTTTATTTTTATGTACCTTTTGGTACTAAAAATAAAAAAAAGCAACATTTAATAACTAACTACTGTAAAATATACAAACAACTAACATGTAGTAACTTACATAATTTTCAGAGTGTACAAAAAAAGTAGTTTGAGATTTTTTCATACACAAACGACCGAAATTGTAGTTAAAAACAACAACTACTACTTACTACACCATAGGCGTAGGACTCGATTTAGCCCACCACAGACATTTTTCCATTTAGCCCACCCAGACAATTTTCCTTTTTTTGTAATTAAACTTTGATATGCTAAAATCCAAAATTGACAGGAATATTTATCCAAAATTTAACAAGTAGCAATAAGCCTTCCTATTAGTTCCTGCTAGTTGTGAAAGAAGTTTGTTAGCTATGCGTAGAATAAAAACATGTTAACGAAGTGCAATGCTTCAGGATCGATTTTCAAATTTGAAAATTTAAAATATTAAAAATGAAATAGTTAAATATAAAATAACTTCAGAAGAAGTACTAAGCATATTTTGTATAAAAAATAGAAATATAACGTTTTTATACTAATTACACTTCTCTACAAAAATCTTTTTTTTTTTGCACAGAGTTCTAGGGTACTTTTTCAAAATTATTTTGGCCTCCTAAACACGAATCTGTCATCGGAAAAGTTGTATCAAATTGCCTTCTCGATTGGTCCATACAAGTTTCATTTTGTATTGTATTATACGTACACACAAAAAAAAATCGAGGTAATATTACCTAAAATCATAGTATAACTTTATCTAAGTGCCAAGATAACATAGAGCCTACAAAGTTTTTAGACAATATTACTAAAAAGCCATGGTAATTTTTCAAAAATGATATGTTCGAAAAATTAACTATGTTTTTAGGAAATATTCCAAATAAACTTTGTAAACTTTACAAAGTTTTGCACATTAAGAATTTATACATAAACTTTGGTAATTTATCTAAATTATTTTGTTAATATGCTAATAATAAATAATTCCACATTTAAATAAAAAAAATAATTGATTTTTTTAGGTTTTTATTTTTTAAAATATTTATTTTAATAACGCATTACAATTGTTGTGTATATTTAAAGAATATAATTTATTTGCAAAAATACATTGTTATTAAAGTAGCTTATTAACTCACTTTTTTTTGAGAATTTTTCAATGATGGGTACCAATACCTTTTCGATACCAATACCCGTTAATACCAATTCAAATTGAAAACCAATACCAATTAAAAACCAATACCTTTATTTGTGCGATACCAATACCGATAAAAAACCAATATCGATTCCCCACTACCAATACCAATTAAAAACCAATACTTTTATTCTTCAAAACCAATACCAATAAAAAACCAATACCAATTCATTTTTTTCTACTTTCGTATCGGTTTTGTTTCGGTTTTTTGTATTCTTATTTTCGTTTGTTTTAATTATGAATTCAAAAATTTTCTTTCCATCACATAATTGGGTTTTACCTAGGGTTGCCATCCGTCCTCTTTTCCCCGAACACCGTCCTCTTTTTTAGGGCGTCCGGGGCAGTCCTACTTCTTTTTTAGAAAGTGTCCGGGGTTGTCCTACTTTTTGCACTTTTCCCCATAACATTTTTTTTATTACTTTTAAACTTTTGAATTATTTTCATCGCCGTATTTTCGCTTATCAGCAGTAATGTCAACTTTTTGAGAACAAAACGCTCAAAAATTAAAAAAAAACCCTTCAAATTAATTATATTTCGAGTCAAAATTCACTCTAGGTAGTGCGAAAATAACTACGTTAGCATCAATTCTTATCAGCTGTTCTGTGTCTTAAAGTTTGCTCTCCGAAAAAAGATTTGTATAACAAAAATTTCATTTACAAATTAAAAAAAAAATAATTTTAAGAAAATTCCTTTGAATTTCCAAAAATTCCATTTGAATTTCAGAAATTTCCAATTGTATTTCAAAAGTTTCCAGTTGTATTTTAAAAATTTCTAAATGCTTTTCAGAAAAATCCGTTTCAGAAATTTCCAATTTAATTTAAAAAATGTCCATTTATATTTCAAAAATGTCTAAATGCTTTTCAGAAAATTCCAATTAAGTATATTTCAAAAATTTCGATTTCTATTCAAAATTTTTCAAATGCTTTGCAGATATACAAATGAAATTTTTTTAAAAGCATTTAGATAATTATATTTTGAGTAGGTTTTTTTCTAGCTCGAGGTCATTAAAACTATGATATTCTCATATAATAATTTTCAAGAAAATAATTTTTCTGTTTAAAATTTATTTATGTTGGTAATTTTTTGCAAGACTTAATCGCCACGTGTTCCGGGATCCCATTGTCAAGATTATTTAGCAAAAATAAAAACCCTATACTACAAGTAGCAAGGGTAGGGTTTAATGACAATCGTTAATGATCAAACTAAAATAAAACTGCATATTCGACTCTATTCCCATTGGGAATTAGAAGTTGAAAATTGTACCATCGTAGTAAGGTCACGATCATCAGCTAACCAACCAACAAATATTAAAAACAGACAAATCCCGAAACTCGTGTCGATAAAGTCTTGCAAAAAATGACCAACATAAATAAATTTAAAACAGAAAAATAATTTTCTTGAAAATTATTATATGAGAATATCATAGATTTAATTAGTAAAGGAAATAATCACCTCGAGCTAGAAAAAAACCTACACAAAATATAATATTTTAAAGGTCGAGCACAAAAATTTTTATTGTTTAATAAAAATTAATCAGAATTTGAACATTTAGATAATTTTTAAATAAAAATTCAAAAGTAATTTTCTTAAAATCATTGAGAAAATTTTGAAATGGAAATGTTTAAAATACAAATGGAATTTTCTGAAAACCATTAGAAAATTTTGAATTACAAATAGAAAATTCTGATATACAATTGAAAATTTTTGTATTATAATTGGACATCTTTTTAAATTAACCAAACATTTTTGAATTAAAAATGAATATTTCTGAAATATAATTGAAAATTTCTCATATATAATTGGAAATATAGTTACAAATTTTTGAAATATAATTGGTATTTTCTGAAATAAAATTGGAAGATTTTCTTTTATGTATTTTTGTGATTTTTTTAGTGGAAATGAAAATTGTTTCCTTAATAAAAATTCATTTTTTTTTGCATATTGTGTCGCGCAGTTTACTTTTTTAAAATTAATTTATTAAAAAAAATTGTCCTCTTTTTTGGGTCAAATGTCCTCCTTTTTTGAGGTTGGCGTCCTCTTTTTCTCAAAATGGAAATGGCAACCCTAGTTTTACCTGACTAACGAA
The DNA here is from genome assembly GCA_963921195.1 of Pegoplata infirma. NCBI lineage: Eukaryota > Metazoa > Arthropoda > Insecta > Diptera > Anthomyiidae > Pegoplata > Pegoplata infirma. The sequence continues at coordinate 194,474 of CAWUER010000622.1, forward strand.
TTGCTAAAGATGTTCACAAAAGATGTTACATCGATCAGTAATCGTTAGCATGCAATGTCACATAACAAAAAGGAGTTAGCTATTTGAATTTTAAAAGCCATAAAAACATAAAACATTTTTTTTTGTCACGTACCATATCCTTATTTTTAACCCAATTTGATTGTTATGACCCCTAATAAAAGTAGATCTTAAAAAATTTAGACCTTTTCTGTGATAAATTTTTGATATTGATAATTGATATTAGGTTTTACCTGACTAACGAATTGCTAAAGATGTTCACAAAAGATGTTACATCGATCAGTAATCGTTTGCATGCAATGTCATAAAACAAAAAGGAGTTAGCTACTTGAATTTTAAAAGCCATAAAAACATAAATGAAATATTTTTTTGTCACGTTTTTTATGACCCCTAATAAAAGTAGATCTTAAAAAATTTAGACCTTTTCTGTGATGAAATTTTTTCTTTTGCAAACATTGTTTATATTTGATATACATTAAATGTCACTGCACTGTTCTTTGGGTTGTAAAAAAAAAATACTAATGCCCTTTTTTGGAAATTCCAATCAAGCAGTCGTTGCAAAATTTTATGTCACAACACCAGAATTCAAAAAATGTTTTTTTTTGTTTTATTAGAGGCACACTGTGCCGGACACATTCATATTATATAAGAATTTATTTTAGTGTGTTGTTTACACTTGCTATTTTTGAGAGTTTAAGGGCTACGTGTTTAAAAAAATCTTTGTTCTGTTTCCGTTACGTTTTATTCTGCAAAATGATGTTCGAATTCATTTTTAACTACCCAGGCAGAAACTGCCAACCGTTCCACAAAAAAAGTCTCGGCAAGGCACTTTATTTGTTGTGTATAAGGTAGTATGAAAGAAGTGCTTTCCAAGTGCTTTGCCAATGTTTTCTATTTAAATCCGTTCAAAGTATAATTTGTAATTAAAATTTATTAATTTTCATAGCAATTGGAATATTTTTCATTTCCCTGCAGTATTAGTTATTGGTCCTTGATAGCTCTCGTGATATGTCACTTAGACACAATGCCTATCACAAACTTGACACCTTTTATATAAAAACAAGTTTCTTTTCTGAGGAAGTGTCTTAAACTCGGGATACATCACATGTAAAATGCCACTGGGTCTATTCCTTTGGAAAACAACACGTTTCGGTTCAATATATCACTTTTTTCGGGACTTCTGCTAAAAGGTTAATCTAGGACTATTATTTCGGGTAGTTTCAAACATAAGCATAAACTCGTTATACCCTGTACCACAAGGCGCTTTAAAATAGCAACGGCATACCGTTCACCGTGGTTATCATTTTGGACGCTGGGAGAGTACTAAACTGTGATGCTTTCCCAGCACACAAGCGACCATAAAAGGTACTTTGCCAGCGCTCTCCCGTTCGTATTTTTCTGCCTGGGTAGTTTAATTATTGGGTTTCCCCATACAATTTAAACGTCAAAATAAACCACCGTTTTATTTTGACAGATAAAGTGTTTAAAATTGCATGGGGAAGACACATAATTAAACTAGTTTAAATGAATGCGAATATGGTATTACTGGTGTTTTAATAAACAAGGTCGTAAGTTTGAACCCCATATAAGAAAACAATTACCAGGGTAATCGCAATTACCAAAAGATCTAAAATCGAAAAAGGGGCCTCCACGATAACCTATTTCGATCACCTTTTTCAAAAAATATTTATGTATGAAAAGGATGAATTTCAGGTATATTTTGTAACGAATTTTAAGTCTTAACTTTCTGCAATTAAAAAATATCTCCCCTTGGCCACCGCAATTTATATGTGCATTAAATGCAATGTTCATCAGCACAGAAATTGTTTAAAGAAAAAACGAAAACTTTGCATTTTATTATTTTAGGCTTTTAAGTATTGGGGTATACTCACTTTTTCATTCCGTGTGTAACGCATCAAAATATCGGTCTAGGACCCATAAAGTATATACATATATTAATGATCCGTGATCGATTCTAAGACATTCTAACGATGTCCATCCGTCTGTCCGTCTGTAGTTAACACGCACAAATATGTCGTATATTCCTAGGCGGGTTAAGTTCGTAAATGAGCAAAATCGGACCAGGGGGAAAAAAGTTCCCCCTTGAAGAACTAAACCAACCTCTAAAAAACATAATTTTTTACATGACATTTTTATGCTACTAGAAGATCAAAGTCCTGCATTTGGAACTTGAAATTTAAAAAATTTTGTTTTTTTCGGTCCGCCCCCCTTTTATGGGCGTGGAATATTTTTTTTTTAATTATGATAAACTTTCATTTCTTTAGTGCAAAAATCATAAGAATGAATTTTTAAACACATGTTAGAGAGAAAATTCCCCCCCCCCTCCCCCCTTCAATTGCCACTACCGACCCACCCCACAAAACAAAAAAAATAAAACAACCAATCAGAAAAAAATAAACACCCAAAAACAATGACTTCAGCGACTTAAAATTTTAAATATAAAGTCGATTATAAAAAATATATTTTAAAAGTCGATTTCATCGATTTTTTGAGGACTTGTGGTGAGGCTGTTTGAATTTTAATTTGGTTATAAAAACTAAATTTATAATATAACAAATGCTATTTACATCATTAATAAGGGGTTCAAATACCCTTGCCTATTAATTTTTTTAAAGAAAAAATACTGAAAAATGTCCTTAATATTAGAGATGGGCGCGTGAGTGATTTTTGACTCACTCACGCTCACAACAGGAATTTTTGAATCACGCACACTCACTCACGAGCATATTTTTTCTACTCACACTCACTCACAATCAAGTGAGTAAATTTAACACAACTCACACTCACGTGCACTCACGCAAGCTTCGCTCACATTCACAAAACTCTTATTTATACAAAAAAAATTTCAAAAAACTTAAATTTTTAAAAATCTTTCAAAATTTTAAGCAAAATTTAAAGTTCAGAGAAATTTTACATTTTTTTTTTTGCTTTTTTCGGGATGAAATCTAAAGTTAAGCCAAATTTTACAATTTTTTTGTACATTTTTTTGTACGAAAGTATATATGAAGAGAAAATAAATCACGCAAAAAAATCGACTCACGCACACTCACTTACGCAAAAATCTTACCCACGCACACTCACTTACGCAATTTTTTTCTCCACTCACACTCACTCACAATCACGTGAATAAAATTGAATTCAGTCACACTCACGCGTGAATCACGTGAATCACGCTCTAATCTGCTCATGAGCCCATCTCTACTTAATATAAGAAAAATAAAAAATAAATCGTTATTCAAAAATCCACCATGTCCGATCGATGGCTTAAAATCAAAACTAAACTCGGTTAAAAATTGCACATAAACGTATATTTTTCTCCACTGTGGGGCGGACAGAAGGACGACGTACGTTAAATTAATTAATATTAACGACAAAACCTTTTGCATACAAATTCCAAAACCGATATAAGATAAATACCAATACTTATTAAAAACCGATACCGATTCGAGGCTAAAACCAATACCAATACCCAATACCTAAATAATTCAAAACCAATACCGAAACCTATACCAATTCAACAAAAAATGAAAACCAATACCAATACCAATACTAATATAATTTTAAAAACCAATACCAATACCAATACTTTTATCGAATTGGTACCCATCCTTGGAATTTTTCTATAGAAAAAATATTTCAGAAACTGATAATTTTTATACAAAATTTTTCTGAAGAAAAATGTCTTAGAACCTGAGAATTTTTCTATAGAAAAATATCTCAGAATCTGAGGATTTTTCTTTAGAAAAAATATTTTAGAATCTGAAATTTTTCTATACAAGAAATGTGTCAGAATCTGAGAATTTTTCTTAAGAAAAAATGTCTAAGAATCTGAGAATTTTTCTATAGAAAAAATGTCTCAGAATATGTGAATTTATCTTTTGAAAAAACATTTTGGAATCTGAAAATTTTTCTTTACAAGAAATATGTCAGAATCTTAGATTTTTCTATGGAAAAATGTCTCAGAATCTGAGAATTTTTCTATAGTAAAATGTCTCAGAATCTTAGAATTTTTTCTGTAAAAAAATGTCTCAGAATCTGAGAATTTTTCCATTAGAAAATGTCTTAGAATCTGAGAATTTTTTTAAGAAAAAATGTTTTAGAATCTGAGAATTTTTCTATAGAAAAAATGTCTCAAAATTTTTCTAAAAAAAAATGTTTTAGAACCTAAGAATTTTTCTATATAAAAAAGTCTCAAAATCTGAGAATTTTTCTATATAAAAAATGTCTCAGAATCTGAGAATTTTTCTATATAAAAAATGTCTCAGAATCAGAGAATTTTTCTATAAAAAAATGTCTCAGAGTCTGACACTTTTTTTCTATAGAAAAAATGTCTCAGAATCTGAGAATTTTTCTATAGAAAAAAATTCTCAGAATCTGAGAATTTTTCTATAGAAAAAATGTCTCAGAATCTGAGAATTTTTCTATAGAAAAAATGTCTCAGAATCAGAGAATTTTTCTATAGAAAAAATGTCTCAGAATCAGAGAATTTTTCTATAGAAAAAATGTCTCAGAGTCTGACACTTTTTCTATAGAAAAATGTCTCAGAATCTTAGAATTTTGCTATAGAAAAAATGTCTCAGAATCTAAGAATTTTTCTATAGAAAAAATGTCTCAGAATCTGAGATTTTTTCTATAGAAAAAATGTCTCAGAATCTGAGAATTTTTCTATAAAAAAATGTCTCAGAATCTGAGAAATTTTCTATAGATATAGTGTCTCAGAATCTGAGAATTTTTCTATAGAAAAAATGTCTGAGAATCTGAGTATTTTTCTATAGAAAAATTTTTCAGAATCTTAGAATTTTTCTATAGAAAAAATGCTCTAGATTCTAAAAATTTTTCTATAGAAAAAAATTTTCAGAATCTAAGAATTTTTCTGTAGAAAAATGTCTCAGAATCTGAAAATTTTTCGTAGAATCTTTGAATTTTTCTATAGAAAAATGTGTCCGAATCTAAGAATTTTTCTATAGAAAAAATGTTTTAGAATCTAAGAGTTTTTCTATAGAAAAAATGTTTTAGAATCTAAAAATGTTTCTTTTCTATAGAATGTCTCAAAATCTAAGAAATTTTCTAAAAAAATGTCTCAGAACCCGAAAATTTGTCTGTAAAAAAATGGTTAGCTTTTAATGAGTTACCAGCCCTAACTTAAAACAGTGACTGCGCGTTTATATAGTATATTTGAGAAATTTCTCTCCATATGCAACTACTAATTGTACCATTCTTGATGATTCCAAATAATTTGTCTAACTCTCTTTGTTTGAAATGTATACATAATTCTGAATCTGCTATCGAATATGTAGTATTTAAAATCTTCACCATATTCTTGATTGGAAAATGATCTGAAAACCCATACCACCTAAAATCGAAAAAGAAACATTTTTATTTATGTAAAAGTTTCAGATTTACAATCTGTTTGCATTGAAAATAATTCATACCTTATATTTCCATTAGAATCTTGTAAATTCACCCCCAAATAATCCAATAAATATTAAATTTCTACAGAAATTGTAAAGAAACTGCAATTTTTTTTAAATTATTTTTTTTTTGACATTCGAAAATGAAAACTCAAAACGAAACTCATGAAAAAATAATTAAAATAAATTCGAAATTTTATCTATTTTCATTAGTAAATTTTACATGGCCATTAGGTGAAAAAGTAAAGTAAAATTATACTGGTGGCATAGGTAATAAGTCGTGGCTTTTAAGCTTCATACAAAAATAATTTACCTATGCCAGCTTAGATAACATTACCTCGACGTTTTTTTTCTGTGTATCCCTCAAAACCGACACATTTTTTAATATTTGAAAAGTTTATTTTAAAGTTATTTATATTTTTTTTATTCGAATTCCCAAAAAATTAACTATCTTTTGCAAGAAATTAGGACTCGTTACGATCAAGGATACCATCAGGACTTTATAAGGAAGTTCATAATGTATTTTTTTTTTGGTTATGTCCTTATAAGTATCCCAATTTTGCAAGAAACTTCCTGTTCAAAGCAGATATGTAAAATAGACACTCCAGTAAAAAGAACCTCGTGCTAAAATCCCAAATCCATTAAGTATATCCAGAAATATTTGCAAAAGAAATCAAAGTTATGAACCAAATTTGCATATTTTTTTCATACATTTTTTCGTACCAGTTTTTTTGGTAAAATTAAAAAAAAAAAAATACCAAAAAAACTAAAAATCTCGAGAAGGCGATTCGATACAACTTTTCTGATGACAGATTCGTGTTTAGGAGGCCAAAATACTTTAAAAAATGTATTTTATACCAAATTCGCATTAATTTTTTTAAACATGTTTAACCACTTAAACATGTTTAAATTTAAACTTGTTAATGTACATAAACATGTTTAAGTGCTTAAGCATGTTTAAAAAAATTAATGCGAATTTGGTATTACATGTCTGTGCAAAAACCGTGTGTGTTATTATTTATATATTTTTATATATCGTCAGCTTATTATTGTTTTGCTCCATACGCCAACAACTCGGTTTCGAGAAAAACGATAAAATAGGTTTACCACAAATTTTCTCGAAAAGTAATCGATGGATTTTGTTTTAATGTTTACCATTTATTGCTACATATATTGTTAACAAAGCTTCTAGTTTTCAGACTTTACATACAATAGATCAAAAGATCTTAAGCTTTTAAGAAAATAAGATTTTATGGTATTATGCTCCATATCCAATTTTGCTTACACATTTGGGACTTTTGTGTGATATGGAGCAAATGAGTTCTCAACGCCAAACAAATAACAATGAAACAAAAAGAGCTAGATCGAAAAAACTGGGTATTTAGAGCACTTATATAGTCAGGTTGCATGGTATTAAAAATGGGATGATCGGTCAATGGACACGCCTACCTCCCAAACAACCTAAATGGCAAATATGACATTACTTGAAATGTTTAGAAGTTACGGTATTAAAATTTGGTACGTAGAATACCAACATAATTAATCTTCATTCCAAAAATATGGAAGATCCGTTAAATAAAAAAAAATAATTAATCTTCATTCCAAAAATATGGAAGATCCGTTAATTTTTAAATAATCTAGAGCCTTTTCTATAACGCAAATTTTCAAAAAACGTCAAAATCGTGTGTTTTTTCTTAGAAAATGCTGGATATCTCAAATTTGAAAAGATGTTTTAAAAAACAGACTTCGGAATAAGAAAGAGTATATTTATATTATATATATTCCATTCCTAACTCATTTTTGACTTCTGCCCACCCCAGAATAATGGTCTAGCTACCCTTCTGTACACTCATAGAAATATCTTAGTAGAAAAATTAGTAAACCCATTGAAGATCAAGTTTTACAGAATTTAACAAAAATCAATATTGATATTACAAAATTCAATAGTTGAAAATACATACATAGTTGGAAAAAATTGTATAAAATATAAGTATACTCATAGAAATATCTTAGTAGAAAAATTAGTAAACCCATTGTAGATCAAGTTTTACAGAATATTGCCGTATTCAACAAAAATTAATGTTGATATCGTTGAATAATCAGTAAAGCTGAATCAACTATTTACAACGCTTATACAGAATTCAATAGATAAAACCAAAATAGAAAAAACAACCCTGTTCGTTCATTTTTGTATTATGAAGTTGGTAGCAATGTGAAATTTTTTGTCTCTTATAAAATTATTTTATGTGTTTGTTTCTTATAAAAATATTTAATATTATAAAAATTAATAAAAAATAGGATCTGATGATCAGATTCTGATCTGTAAATATTTGGTAAGTAATAAAATACATTGATTACTTTATGTATTCATACTATATTATAATTTTTTTTGTTTTTTTTTAAGGTTTTTGATTTGGTGTCATTAGAAAACTGGAGAATGGCTTACGAGTAGTGCATAACATAAATAAACGAAGTGTCTGTGAAAATCTCGTATTTAATTATTGCAGCTTAAAAAGCCGGTGATAATTCTAAAAAATATTGTGATTTATACTTAATAAAAGAATATTTACAAATAACAACAAACTTTTTTTTATTAATAAAATTTCTTATATCAACAAAAATATGAGTTGAGTTTACAAAAAATACGAGTTGATTTACAAAAAAACGAGTTGATCAACTTTTACAAAAACTGACAACAATTTTTATTGAAATCAACATAAATATTTGTAGGGTCAAAATCAACAATGATTTCTGTTGAATTTACAACGATTTTCTTTGGGAATACAATGATTTTTGGTTGAGTGTACATGAAATGTGCAACGCTGTTTTTTGCTGATCGCCATTTGTAAATTTTTGTTGTCTTGTACAGAAGGGATGTTTCTCAAAAAAATCTTTTTTATTAGAAAATATTTGGTGAGTAATTAAATATATTTGTTATTTAATTCATTATAAAAGCATTTTTTTATTTTTTTTAGCAATTTGTGATTTGGAATCTTTCTAAAAACTCTAGAAGCTAATCCCCAACAAAAATAAATCGAGATTTTGGCGACACAGCATCTTTTTATAGCATACCGAAGCGCATCCAAAGAGCGCTCTTGAGGATGCAGTAAAAGTAAGGGGAAAAAATTAAAATTTTTTGTTAAGATTTTTTATATAAAACTTTAAATATAAAATTATATTTTGATAAAATTTCACACATGCTTTCCTTTTAAATATATTTAACACTTTTTGAATAAAAAACCATGAGTTTTGGACAAAGACACATAATCCCAATGCATCATTATTGCGCATTAATCAGCGCTGCAAAGAGTGCTTCAATCATAGCACCTTTAACACATTTTGAATGAAAAAAAAAAAATTGAGTACACCATTTCCACTTTAGTTTCAGAAAATACAAATCATATTACAAAAAATGTCCAGTCATATTTTAGACTCTCCAATTATATTTAAAAATGTCCAATTATATTTCAAAAATTTCCAATATAATTGAAAATTTTTGAAATGTAATTAAACATTTTTTGGTTATAAATGGTAATATCTGAAATATAAATGGAAGTTTCTAAAATATAATTTGAAATTTTCAAAATATAATTGGAAACTTTTTAAATGTAATTAGATCTCTTAGGCGATATTTCTTCCAAATGCTTGCAGGAGGTTAACTGATTTTCAGAATTAGTCAATTGTATTTAAGATTTTCAAATTGTATTCAGAAATAGTCAATTGTATTTCAGATTTTGTAATTTGTATTTCAGAAATAGTCAAATGTTCTTCATCTTTATTCTGCTTAAATAGCTCTACAAAGATACATGAATTCACTGCATCTTTATAGCGATTTTTTCAGCGCTCTAAAGAGATGTGAATTCAGAGCATCTTAAGAGCGCTTTTTCGGTGTATCCAACTAGCGCTCTAAAGCAGAGATCCCCAAAACACCTGTGAGGATGCTCTCTTACTAATGAAGAGAGCATGAGAAGGTAATTAGTATTTTTTTTAATAAAAACATTTAGTCTTGTTTGGGGTCATTCATGTGAGGAGGTTTTGTAGTCGCTCGTTTTTTTCCAGGGTTGCCACTTTCATTTTATATAATACCCATGAGCAGGTTGTGTACACTCATAGAAATATCTTAGTAGAAAAATTAGTAAACCCATTGTAGATCAAGTTTTACAGAATATTGCCGTATTCAAAAAAAATTAATGTTGATATCGTTGAATAATCAGTAAAATTGAATCAACTATTTACAACGCTTATACAGAATTCAATAGATAAAACAAAAAAAAGAAAAAAACCCTGTTCGTTCATTTTTGTATTATCAAGTTGGTAGCAATGTTTGAAATTTGTTTGTCTCTTATAAAATTATTTTATGTGTTTGTTTCTTATAAAAATATTTAATATTATAAAAATAAATAAAAATAGGATCTGATGATCAGATTCTGATCTGTAAATATTTGGTAAGTAATAAAATACATTGATTACTTTATGTAGTCATACTATATTATAATTTTTTTTGTTTTTTTTAAGGTTTTTGATTTGGTGTCATTAGAAAACTGGAGAATGGCTTACGAGTGCATAACATAAATAAACGAAGAGTGTGTGAAAATCTTGTGTTAAAATATTGCAGCTTTAAAAGCCGGTGATAATTCTAAAAAATATTGTGATTTATACTTAATAAAAGAATATTTACAAATAACAACAAGCTTTTTTTTATTAATAAAATTTCTTATATCAACAAAAATATGAGTTGAGTTTACAAAAAATACGAGTTGATTTACAAAAAAAAGAGTTGATCAACTTTTACAAAAACTGACAACAATTTTTATTGAAATCAACATAAATATTTGTAGGGTCAAAATCAACAATGATTTCTGTTGAATTTACAACGATTTTCTTTGGGAATACAATGATTTTTGGTTGAGTGTAGTATATTTTTACTAGACAACACTGACAAAATGTTTAATATAGAGTGGGAAAATGCTTTTTTATTTGCCGAAAATTACTTTGGCAAAGCTGAGTGCTTAGTATGCCAACTAGAGCGGGAATTCCCGGGAATTTTCGTTTCTTTGAAATTGTTGAGTTTTCGACTTCTATTGATTACACAGTGATACAAAATCGAACTTTCGGAATCGGAATGGGATGAAACCAAAAGCAAATGAAAGCTGACGTTTTCCATAACAAAACCCACAAGGCCTTTTTTTTAGGTCAGAGCTAGATTTTATTTTACACGCATTTAAAGTTGGTGATTTTAAAGCATTTAAAGTTTGTGTGTACTAAACATATCCTACTTTAAAGGCCCCTGGTTGTGCCCTTATTGAACATGTAGGGTCCAGTTTCCAAACTTAAGCTGAAAATTACTTCAGCTATGACTGGTATGAATTTTGCTGCAATCGGTCCAGTACCTATTTACTGAATAGCCAAATTATTCAAATAAACCACTAAACACCGTTGCGTATGATTGTTATTTAAAGGCAATTATTAATATAAAACACTGGACACCGTTGCGTATGATTGTTATTTAAAGGAAATTACAATATTAATCATTCGCCACTAATACAATTTTCAAGCATTTATTATTATAATTATAATAAAAGAGCACTACTTTTAAATTTCATTTGCTTTTGGTTTCATCCCATTCCTATTTTGGGTGTTGCACAGTGTTATTTTGTATGTGGTTTTTTAAAGATTTTATTAAAATTCTTGATAATTGATGGCAGAAACGTACGCAGGGACCAGGAGGGCCCAAAAAGTATTCCAAGAAAGACATTCTAACTAAAAAATGTCATAAAATCTGAGACTTACGAAATGAAAAATGCCTCACAATATCTAAATCTTCGATAGGATATAATTATCAGAACCTGATCATTTTTTTCAGAAGCTGAGAAATTTTCTTTCTGAGACCTGCATTAGAAAAATTTGCAGCATGGTTATTTGTTTCTATAAAAAATATTTATGTCTCTGGACATGATTCTTTTTAAATCGATAAATTGATATAAAATCTCTGTAAGGAATGACTCTGAAATTAACGGGGGTTTCTTCTAGAAACCAGAATTTTTTAATTTTTTTTAAAACTTTTTTGGGGTAAATTTTCTTATAATTTCATTTCTTTGAAACATTTACAATCAGTTTCAGAGACATAATTGAGAAATTCCTCTGAATCAGTTTCATTGTGTTTTAGAGGCAAAGCGTTGAGAACCAATTGTTAAAATGAGCTGAGATGAATTAGAATAATAGCACATTCAGACTAGCCTTGAAACCCCGTTGAAAATACGTATTTTCATTTTGAAAACTTTACCGTTCACACTCGAAATTTGTGACACTTATTACGTTTTCAGAATTCACCGAAAAAAATTTGCGATCAAACTGGCATAAAACCCACACAATAAATTAAATTACGCGTTTGTTTACAATCCCTATTAATATTATAAATCTGATTGTTGGTTTGTCTGTCTGTCTGTCTTTCTGTCTGTCTGTCTGTCTGTCTGTCTGTCTGTCTGTCTGTCTGTTCCGCAATAAGTACAGAACGGCTTAACCGATTTTCATGAAATTTTCACCACAGATAGTACTAACCGAGGCGGGAACTATAGGCCATAAGCGAACGCGATCGGACAAAGGGGCGTAAAATGCCACGCCCCTTTGTACCATGCTAAAGCTATATCTGCCTGTCAGACAATAACGGAAAAACGACTGAACCGATTTTCATGAAATTTTCACCACAGATAGTACTAACCAAGGCGGGAACTATAGGCTATAAGCGACCGCGATCGGAAAAAGGGGCGTAAAATGCCACGCCCTTTGTACCATGCTAAAGCTACATCTGCCTGTCCGCAATAACGGAAAAACGGCTGAATCGATTTTCATGGAATTTTCACCACAGATAGTACTAACCGAGGCGGGAACTATAGGCATTAAGCGACCGCGATTGGACAAAGGGGCGTAAAATTCCACGCCCCTTTCTACCATGCTAAAGCTATATCTGCCTAGCAGACAATAACGGAAAAACGGCTGAACCGATTTTCATGAAATTTTCACCACATATAGTACTAACCGAGGCGGGAACTATAGGCCATAAGCGACCGCGATCGGAAAAAGGGGCGTAAAATGCCACGCCCCTTTGTACCATGCTAAAGCTATATCTGCCTGTCCGGCAATAACGGAAAAACGGCTGAACCGATTTTCATCAAAGTTTTACCACAGATAGTACTAACCGAGGCGGGAACTACAGGCCATAAGCGACCGCGATCGGAAAAAAGGGGCGTAAAATGCCACGCCCCTTTGTACCTAAAGCTTTATCTGCCTGTCCGGCAATAACGGAAAAACGACTAAACCGATTTTCATGAAATTTTCACCACCGATAGTACAAACCGAGGCGGGAACTATAGGTCAGAAAACTCCGCGATCGGAAAAATGGGCGTAAAATGCCACGCCCCTTTGTACTAAACAGGAACTATGTCTGCCTGTTCCGCAATCACTGAAAAGTGATTTAACCGATTTCACAGAAATTTTTACCACAGATACTACTAACCGAGGCGAAAACTATGAGCCACAATAGAGGGCGATCGAAAAAACGGGCGTAAAATGCCACGCACATTTTTGTTACACTGAAAGCTGTTTCTGCCTTTTCCGCAATTACGCTTAAACAGCTAACTTGATTTTTATGAAATTTTCACCACAGATAGTATTAACCGAAGCGAAAAGTATGATCCACAATAAAGGACGATCAAAGAAAGGCGTAAAATTCCACGCCCCTTTATATTACATTGAAAGTTATTTCTTCCTGTTTCGCAACCACGCATAAACGGCGGAACCAATTTTACTGAAGTTTTTACCAAAGATAGTACTAACCGAGCCGGAAACTAGAAATTATAATAGAAATAATGTCGCGCCCCTTTTTACTATATTGAAAGTTTTTTCTGCATGTTCCGTAATCATGCTTAAACAACCATACCGATTTAAAAAAATAAATAAAATAGCACGCCCTTTTTATTTAATTGAACGCTATTTCTGCCTGTTCCGTAATCTAGCATAAACTGCTAAACCGATAGCATGAAATTTTTACCGCAGATAGTAAGTACTTACCTAGGCGGGAACTATAGATTAAAATAGACGCGTTTGGACAAAGGGGCGTAAATTGACACGCGCCTTTGTACTATACTGAAAGTGTTTCTGCCTGTTCCTTAATAACGCTTAAATGACTAAACCGATTCTAACAAAATTTTTTCCATAGATAGTACTAACAGAGGCGGGCACTTTAGTATGTGCAACTGCCACGCCTTTTGCAATGTACTGAAAGTTTATTCTGCCTTTCCATAATCACGTTTAAACGGTTATTATAATTTTTATGACAGTTAGTTAGTACTTATTGAGGCGGAAACTATAGACACGTCCAGACAGAGGCGTGAATTGCCACGTCCCTTTGCAATACATTGAAATTTATTTCGGCCCGATCCGTACACACGCGTTGACGGTGAAACCAATTTTAATTAAATTTTCACCACAGATGGTATTTACCGTGGCGATCGGGAAACGGGGCTTAAAATGTGGCACCCCTTTGTATTAAATTAAAAAATAATTTTTCCTGTTAAACGATATGCCATATTAGCCCGCGATTAGACAAATGGGAGAAAAATGCCACGTCAATTTGTTATATACAGAACGCTATTTCTGGCTTATTTGCTAACATGCAAAAACGGCTTAACCAACTCCTATAAACACTACTGTTAGAACTAACTGAATGCGAATTATTTGCTATATCAGAACCTGAAAACAGTTGAGCCGATTTCAATGAAATTTCCAACACAAATTGTGATATAGCCAATATTAAACAGCGATTGATAAAAAGGCATATAATGGCACGCATCTTTGTACTTTAGTGAGAGTTATGTCTGCTGAGAAAATTTAGTTGCAATTTTCTTCACGTGCTAACCAATAGGGGAACTATAGGTCACATGAGACCAACATTGAACTAAATGCGTTAAATGCCACACCCACTTCAACTACAGTGAAAGTTTTGCCTTTATTGATGTTTTCACTACATAGAGTTCTAACCGCGGAGGGAACTATAGGTTCCTTTTAAAAGCCATTAATGAAATACATTAATATTAGGTTTGTTCCCATGACGGAGGAACACTTACACACCATGTTCCCGACGCTAAGCAAAATCGAAAAAAAAAAAATCGACCAAACCTCATGAATAGGTTTATATTCACCAGTGAAAAGTCACGAAGAAGTAAATAAATTGACTAATAAAAAACTCATTCATTACATAATATTTTTTTAACCCGGGCAACGCCGGGTGCAAAACAGCTAGTATTTTATATATTTTTTTTGATTTAAGCTTTTTTTTATGAAAATATTCAAATATTTTTAATTTTTTGTTTTTGACACTTTCTTTAATTTCTTTTCTTTTATGAAATTTAAAAGGTTTCGATCGAATATTCGTTGAAACCTCATAACAAAAAGGTTTTAATTTGTAGGGGAAAATACGTATTTTCAAATGAGGTTTGGCCCGAAACCTCGTTATACGGGGTTTCGATGCCAATGTGAATGCACTATAAATGATGAATTTGTATTATTAAAACAGATAAAGCGATGTGAAATAACATATTCCCTTAAAAATACTTTTAAAAGACTTCGATATATCTGGACCGTTTTTTTTATAAAAACTGTGAAACAAAAATTGTTGTTTTTTTCTCGAAACTTATTTTTTATAGGGTACTAAATAAGATTTTTATGGTGTTAATAAACATAATAAATAGTGTAATCGTATTCAGAAGGTTTTTTATATATTTTTTTGGATTTTTAGTTTTTGCGGGAATTCCCGGGATCCCGGGAAATTTAAAAATGAATCCTGCTTTCCCGGGAAATGAAAAAGTCCGGGAAAAGAAAAACTCTAATGCCAACGTCTTTTTTTGTAAACAAATATTCCTTTATTCCACTCATTTCTATTTATTTAAAATTGGAAAGTTCGAATAAAAACAACTTTAATTTATTTATTTTTTTAAACTATTACTTCTTTTATAATTATGAATTAAATAAACTCACTTATATATTTAAAGCGTTTGCTTGAATTCTTTTGAAAACTATTTTAATTTCGTGATTTTCTATTTTTAAGAGCTTAAAATACATCTGAAATTTTGTTTGATCTATCCACTTTAATATACATATGACTAACAATTACATAATTATCAATGACTGATAATTATTAAAATTATTATAAGTTTTACAAAAATTATAAAACATACACAGAACAAATTTTGTACATAAATAGTATGAATTGCTTTCATTGATTTTAATTCATGCTAAGTATAAACAAATTTATACTATTTATGAATATATTAATAATATTTCAATTTTTAAATAAATAAAAAAACAAAGTTAGTTTGAAATAAAAAATAATATTTGTCAAAAATTTTCTTTGTCTGTTTTTGAAGAAAATATATGTAATTTGGACTAAAACTTAATTTTTTGGCGAAAAAAGGTATGTAAAATGTGTGTTTTAATTTATTTAAAAATATCAGCATCTTTTTTATACAGAGGTTTACTATTTTTTCCAGAGATTTTGGGTGTTCTGTTAAATTTGCTTGTTTATTTGAATGTGGATTTCAATTCATCAAAAAGTCATCTCTTAGTATCGCCGAAATAGAAGCAGTTTCGTTCAATAATCACAAAACTGATGATTGAGATATAGAGCAAGAATATGTGTCATTAAAGTGTGTATGAAGTATAATTTTATATATTTTATCTTTGTAATTAGAAAAACCGTTTCTTAAATTAATAAAACTGCAGACATGCAAATATCCGCGAATTGTACTTTTTTAATAAAATTTAACATTTGGTACACAAAATTAAAGCAAATCCTAAAAAAATCCAATGTGAATTTTTTTATACCATGTATGACCAAATTCATAAATAGTATAAAAAAAGTTTGGGAAAAAAAGTCATGTTGGATTCATACTATTTATGAATAAATTTATTCCAAGTATGAACTTTTTTTTTCTGTGTATAATTACCCAATTTAAAATGAATTTCACATTTTTTATTTTGTAAAAAAATAAATAAAAAATAAAGTACTTAATGAAAATTCCTAAAATTCGATTCAGAGTTTTACAAAAAATTCTCAAAAATATAATTACCTAATTTAAAATGAATTTTATATTGTTTATTTTTAAAATAATAAAAAGAAGAACAATTTTTTTACCTTCCAAGCTTTAATAAAAAGTTTTTTTTGACATTAATATGGTGTTTTTTGTTAAACGGACGAAACAATACACGAACGAACGCTACCCGTACGAATTCGTAATGATATCAGTTTCCATAACATTTTCGTTTGATTACGTTATTTTTTTTCGTTAGTTACGTTTGTCTTGGCCATTTGTCAAATTACAGTATTGCCACAAAGTTTTTTTTTAGTTTTTGTTTATTTTTTTCATACAAAAATTATCTAAACTAAACGAAGTGGCAACATCAACACATCAGCTAAAGAAAACAGCTGATCAAATTTCATGTTTATAAAAAAAAACACAATTGTAATCAAATCAGATTTTTTTTATTTATTATAGCTAAAAAGTTAACACAATTTTAATAAAAAACAAATGAAAACAATAATTTGTATGATGACCCGTGGCTTTTAAATTGTTAATATAAATTCGTCAAATCCGTCTTTTTTTCACTGATTTGTTATAATATACATTTTTTTCAAAGCATTTAGTTATAAAACATTCACATTTTTTAATTTTATAAATTAATATAGCTTATTTTTGTTATAAATTCACATTTTTCACTTATTTTGTTAAATATTACACAAAAAACTCCTTAACGAATGGTATTTTTCATTCGTGTGGTTTTGGCGTTTTTGACATTTCAATTCGTGTTGTAGAAACGGAAAAATATGAAGAAAAATTACAACTTTTACGTTTTCGTTCGACTGAAATGACATCCGCAATACAGAACCTCAAATTGATTTTTTTATGTCATTTGGACGAACGAAAATGAAAATTCGTAATAGAGAAACTGGACATAAGTCTTTATTTGAGTACAAAATAAAATAACAAATTTAATTTTGTTCTTTACTTATTTATATCACATTTGGCGATTTGTGGTATTTTTTTTTTTAATTTGTAGGGGGCAGCGACAAATATGTCTTGGCAACCCTAATGCAATGAGAGACAATTAAATTACGCTCAAAAACAAACAACCAACACAAACATTAATGTGAATGTATGTGTGTGGGGCTTAAGGTTTCTTCACAATACAGCAGCAAGCAGCAGACAGCAAAATTTTTACATGTATATTGTTGTTGCCGCAACAACAAAATACATGTACAAATTTTGCTGTCTGCTGCTTGCTGCTGTATTGTGAAGAAACACTTAGGCTGGGTCGTATTCCAACAAAGTGCTCAGATCAACTATTAATAGTGAAAAAAAGTTGGTACAAGTAAATACAAGCAATTTAAAACCAAAATGAACAAAATCGGTCCATGGCTTCCGTTCTCGCATCGCGGGTCAAAATTGCGGTTTTTGAAAAAATGGACATAATTTAAAAAAAAAAAATTAAATATTAAAAAAAAAATTATTAAAAAAAAAAAAATTTTTTTGTATCGTATTAATTCAAAGATATTTAGAAAAATTTTGTTTGTTTTTTTCGGATACCGATAACCCACCCAAACGTGAGGCCAAAAAAAAACTCACATTTTTAACATGGAGCTCAAAACTACTTTTTCACTATTTTAAAAATTTAGTGAAACAAAATTTTTAAATATATTAGTTTATCCACTTGATATCATTGAATACATCTCAGGGATTGTAGAAAAAAATTCTTAGTTAAATTCCTTCGTCCAGTTGGTGTGTGGAGCGATTTGAATTTAGCGGATTTCCAGAACATGTGTTGTTATCGACATTTTTGACTAATTTGTAGTTGTTAGCAACATTTTACTTAAATTAACCAACTTTTTTGTTCAACTGGTTGTTTTGGACCATAGCAACTCTGCTTTGAAATAATAGGCTTTTTGGACAACGTTAACCCTTGCCGGCACGAGGTTAAAAATTCCTCCAATGAAATTTTCGAAAATTCCTCACTCTAAAATCGTGTATGTGTTTAAATAATGAACAATTACAAATTTATACAAAGTTTTCTTGAAGGACATTTTTAACCCTTGTTGAACGAACGCCTAAACAACAGCTGTTTTTTTTGCTCATAGTCAAAATGGACTTTTTTGACATATTAAATAATCAGTTTTAGCTTTACACAGTAAAAACGACGAAGACGTAATGAAATTTCGGAAGCCATTTTTTTTATTTTATTTAGTTTTAAACACTTTCCGCTTAAGTGCGCTTACTTTAAAACCTTAATTTAAATGCGATCGTTTAAATGCATTCTGAAATTTCACCACGTCCTCGTCGTTGTTCCTGGGTTAAGCTAAGAGTGAAAAACTTATTTAGTATGTTAAAAAGTCCATTTTGACTATGATTATAAAATGAAAGATATGTACATCTGCGAGTGAATCGTTTGAGCGGGGAATGCATTTAAAAGATCGCATTTAAATTAACGTTTTAAAGTAAGCGCACTTAAGCGGCAAGTGTTTAAAACTAAATAAAATAAAAAAAAAATGGCATCCGAAATTTCATTACGTCTTCGTCGTTTTTACTGTGTAAAGCTAAAAGTGAAAAACATATTATTTAATATGTCAAAAAAGTCCTTTTTGACTATGAGCCAAAAAAAATAGCTGTTTTTTGGGCGTTCGTTCAACAAGGGTTAAAGATGTCCTTCAAGAAAACTTGTATAAATTTGTAATTGTTCATTATTTAAACACATACACGATTTTAAAGTGAGGAATTTTCGAAAATTTCATTGGAGGAATTTTTAACCTCGTACCGGCAAGGGTTAACGTTGTCCAAAGAGCCTATTATTTCAAAGCAGAGTTACTACTTATGGTCCAAAACAACCATTTGCACAAAAAACGTTGGTTAATTTAAGTAAAATGTTGCTAACAACTACAAATTAGTCAAAAATGTCGATAAAAACACATGTTCTGGAAATCCGCTAAATTCAAATCGCTCCACACACCAACTGGACGAAGGAATTTAACTAAGAATTTTTTTCTACAATCCCTGAGATGTATTCAATGATATCAAGTGGATAAACTAATATATTTAAAAATTTTGTTTCACTAAATTTTTAAAATAGTGAAAAAGTAGTTTTGAGCTCCATGTTAAAAATGTGAGTTTTTTTTGGCCTCACGTTTGAGTGGGTTATCGATATCCGAAAAAAAACAAACAAAATTTTTCTAAATATCTTTGAAATCTTTGAATTAATGCGATACAAAAAAATTTTTTTTTTTTTATAATTTTTTTTTTTAAATATTAAATTTTTTTTTTAATTATGTCCATTTTTTCAAAAACCGCAATTTTGACCCGCGATGCGAGAACGGAAGCCATGGACCGCTTTTGTTCATTTTGGTTTTAAATTGCTTGTATTTACTTGTACCAACTTTTTTTCACTATTAATAGTTGATCTGAGCACTTTGTTGGAATACGACCCAGCCTAGTGGGGATCCCTGCTCTAAAGTGTGACATCGCCTTAGAGAATCATGCATGAATTCAGCAGGTTTGGATGCGCTCCGTCACTCGAGTTTCCTTTCCAAAAGCTGCTGCTATTGAAACTTGGCAACCCTTTTAACAACATGTACGTTCTTCTTTTTACTTTGTTCATTTCATTTGTTCATTTTCTTTTAGTCAAATACATTTTCTTTTCAACTCTGTATTTTAGTTCTTAAGCATCGTTCAATAAATAAACATTAAAACAGGTTATGGGCCGCAGTGTTTGCGGAAAAGAAGAAGAAAACTAAAAAGTATTTTTTAAAATAAATGAAAAAAGATGAATTCCTCGCTATATGGAATAGAAAAACTGGATGGTGGAAATTACGACTCCTGGATTATCCACATGCGAAGCGTGCTGGTGCACGGTGGATATTGGAGAATAGTAAAAGGTGAACTTAAAGTGGAAGAGGGCATGGACGCAGCTACAGTCGATAAGATTAAGAATGACGACGAAAAAGCCCTGGCCACCATATGTCTTAGCGTGAAGCCGAATCAATTAAACTACATTAAGGCCTGTGAGTCGAGTGCTGACGCTTGGAAGAAGTTGGAGGAAGTCTACAGACCAAGCGGGCCGATACAGAAGGTAACATTGTATAAAATATTAATGAATTTGGCTATGGCGGACAATGGTGATATGGTAAAACATATAAACATGTTTACTGAGGTCTCGGATAAATTGACCGAAATTGGTATTGCTCTCCCAGACGAGTTATTGTCCATTATTTTATTGTCGAGCCTACCACAACAATACGAAAACTTTGTAGTAGCCATGGAAACAAGGGACAGTTTGCCAAAATTAATTTCGCTAAAGCAAAAGCTTCTAGAAGAAGGCGAGAGAAGAAAGAGCGAGAAAGAAGATGACGCGCAGAATGCGTTTGGCATAAAATCGAAAAGCGAAAGAAAATATGTTAAAGAAACAAGAAGTGGCAACAGACAGAACTTTAAGGGGAAATGTTTTACTTGTGGTAAGGTGGGCCATTACGCCAACAAGTGCGAAATGAAAAAACGACAAAAACAACAACAAGGGCAGCAACAGTCGTTTTCAATATTAACAGTAGCTGATACTTTGCAGCGAAAGCAATGGTACGTTGACAGCGGCGCTACGGCGCATATGTGCAATGATCGTAAAATGTTTATAAATTTTTGTACGCATGAGGAGAAAATTTCTTTGGCTGGCAACAAATTCATAATGGCAACTGGCAAAGGTGATGTTGAAATAAAGTCGAGTAATGGTGATGTTGTGTTGCGCAATGTGTTGTATTCCCCGGAATTGCAGGCAAATTTTGTTTCGATTAGTAAGGCTGTAGAACGTGATTGTATTGCAACATTTGATAAAGACGCTGCTTACATTAGAAATAAGCAAGGTAAAATCGTAATGAAGGCTGGTAAACAGAACAATTTATTTGTTGTTGAATGTGATGATGTCGATGCAAAGCTGTACGCTACAAATTCTAAATGGCATGATAGATACGGTCATTTGAACAGCAAAAGTCTTGATATGCTATCGAAGGAAGGAATGGTTAATGGTATGAATTTGGAAAGGCACGATACTGTTGAAAAGTGTAAAACTTGTATGTTGAGTAAAGTGCATGTATGTCCATTTCCTAAACAATCTACAACATCAACAAATGACTTATTAGAGTTGGTACACAGTGATGTGTGTGGACCGATTAACGTAAAATCTATAGGCGGTGCAAAATATTTCTTAACCTTCATTGACGATAAATCCAGAAGGATATTTGTTTACTTTTTGAAACGTAAATCTGAGGTATTGGAGAAATTCAAAATCTTTAAGGCGCAGGTAGAGCGTCAAACCGGAAGAAAAATCAAGTCAATTCGTAGCGACAATGGGGGTGAGTACCGAAGTAATGATTTTGATAATTATTTAAAATAGTGTGACATAACACGACAATTGACGGTACCTTACACACCCCAGCAAAATGGTGTTTCGGAACGAGCCAACCGAACATTGGTGGAAATGGCACGGTCTATGATGATTCATGCAGGTGTTTCTATGGAATTGTGGGCAGAGGCTATATGCACTGCAGTATATTTGAGAAACAGATGCCCTACTCGTATTTTGGGCAATAAGACCCCATATGAAATTTGGCATGGTAAGCGCCCTAATGTTCAACATTTGAAAACGTTTGGCTCCTTAGCAGTAGCACTTAAAAAACCACATCGATCGAAATTTGAGGCCCGTGGTGATGAATATATTATGGTTGGATATTCACTCGTGTCCAAAGCATATCGTTTATATGATAAAACAACTCATAGTGTTATAGAACGACGTGACGTCATATTTGACGAAAATAAATTGGCTAAAGATATCATAGGCAACGGCAACAATGAAATAGATTCTAATGATTTTGTAATATTTGATTTTCATAATAATGACATGCAGGAGATCAGCAATAATGATGAAGTACAACAAATCAACGATGACATACAACAACAAATCAACAATGATGGTGTTGAAATCAATAATGATGATGAGTCGGAAATAATCGACGAAAATGCGGATGATTTTAACACGGCGGATGAAAATTCCGACGATAGCGATTTTCTTGGTTTCAAACCTGGTCCGGGTAGACCCAAAATTGTGAGATCTGGAAAACCAGGACGCCCGAGAAAGGTACAAAATGCGGTGAGTGCTTTATGTAATGATTTTATTCCTCAGAATTTTGATGATGCAGTATCATGTGATGACAACAACAACTGGAAGGCAGCTATGAGAGCTGAACTTAATGCCCTAGAGAAAAACAACACCTGGAGTCTGGTTGACTTACCAAATGGTCACAGAGCTATAGGGTGCAGATGGGTTTTCGCCATTAAACGTGATAAGAATGGTGAAATAGAGCGTTTTAAGGCGCGCCTAGTGGCAAAAGGTTGTAGCCAAAAGTTTGGAATAAACTACACAGAAACATTTTCACCTGTGGTACGATACGCTACAATACGTATGTTGTTGGCAATTGCTGTGCAGGAAAAAATGCACTTAATCAAGTCGATATAAGCACTGCATACTTGAACGGCGACCTCCACGACGAGGTATACATGCAACAACCGGAGGGTTTCGTAAATCGTAACGATTCTTCAAAAGTTCTCAAATTGAACAAAGCATTATATGGTCTGAAGCAATCGGGAAGAAACTGGAATGAGAAACTTGACAGCGTTTTACAAGGGATGGGGTTCAAGCCGTGTGATAATGAACCATGCTTGTATAAGGCAACATTTGGCAATGATATGATGCTGGTGGCTGTTTACGTAGATGATCTCATAATCGCTAGCAAAAACGAGGAGGAGATTATAAAGTTTAAGGCACATTTATCAGAAGTATTTGAAGTCTCTGATAAGGGAGTTCTAAGTCATTTTCTTGGAATGAATATAACACGTGAAGGTGAAGTTGGTGCCATTAAAGTGTCTCAAGATCAATATATAATTGATATTTTGAAGCAGTATAAGATGGAGGATTGTAAATCCGTATCTATACCCCTTGACCCAGGTTTGCAGACCCATTGTCCTAATGATTGCGAAAGAGTGAATAGGGAAGAATATCAGTCTATTATTGGTGCTTTGACATATCTTGCGATAACGACTAGACCTGATATACAACACTCCATATCGAAGCTTGCACAACACAATCAAGACCCATGCCTGTGTTAAAGGTTATGCAGATTCCGATTGGGGAAGCAACGCTATAGATCGTAAATCGTATACGGGCTATATATTTTTTCTTGGTGAGTGTGTTATCTCATGGGAATCGAAGAAACAACCTACGGTGTCTCTTAGTTCTACAGAAGCAGAATATATGGCTATGTCCAATGCTTGCAAGGAGGCCATATATCTCAGACGTTTACTAAATGAAATTGGTTTTGGTAATGGTAAATCTATACTACTCAACGTTGACAATCAAGGTGCGATTAAATTAGCTTTAAATCCTATTTATCACAACCGTACAAAGCATATTGATATCAAATATCATCATGTCCGTGAGGTGGTCCGTAATGAGGAAGTCTCTTTGAAGTATTGCCCAACTGGTGAAATGGTAGCGGATATTTTAACGAAGAATCTTCCTAGAATAAAACACATGTATTTTGTAGATTTGATAAATATGAGATGAATTTATTTTTGATAGAATTTAAATATTTTTTATGTGAAAGGACATCCACGTTGAGGAGGAGTATTGAAACTTGGCAACCCTTTTAACAACATGTACGTTCTTCTTTTACAAGTGTGGACGTGTTTTAATTTATCTCCGTGCTATTAATTGAATTTTTGAAATTGTTCGTAATAGGTATTTTTGTAATATTTTAATGACCACATCCAGGAAAATGAAAATATGGACACAAATGATACCGATTTAATTCGAGGCTCTGCCTCACCGACTGGTGCTGGTCCTAGCACTGGTCTTAGGGTTGCGACCTTGAAGTCCGACCTTGAGTCTGGTAGGGGTGCTCAGCCTAATATTGGTGGTAAAAAGAAAAAGAAACTTAAACCATCAAAGGTCAGGCACAACCAGAGACGGCTTTGTTTGAAAATAATTAACAGACTAAGCCAACTTGATGGAACGAAGCTCTCCGAACGTGAGAGGGCGTCGCTATCATGGGCGAAAGGAGTCATTGAAGAACAGGACAAACTTTCGGCAATGCGCGCATCTGACAAACAGAGCGCTGTTTCGGCCTCGTCATCGAAGTCTGGTAAAAGGTTGCGCTCGCCCGACGAGAAACCTTTACCTAAGAGATCTAAGGTGACCGGCAACGTCTGGAATCAGTCTTTTAGTGAAGTGGTTAAAGGTAACTTCGTTAGGGCTGTGATAAACAGGCAAAATGGGGATTGTAGTATTCCAAGGGACAAGTGGAGTTTAGTTGAAACTAAACTAAATGAAATCTACTATAGGCTCCTTGAGAGTATGCCTGATTTTCTACCTACTACTGTCAACGCAGGTTGGTATCAGGGGCGAGTAAAACTCGTTGCTTTTGGGATCGAAAGATCCGCAGCCGTGTTTAAGGTTGCCATTAGCCAAGTGGGAGAGTTATGGCCTGGAGCCAGACTGGACGTTGTGGAAAAACATGATATCCCCTCGCAACCCAGAGCTCATGCATGGATCCCAATGGCTACAAATGACACTGCGGTGATTCTTAAGATGATAAAAGTCTGCAATCCTGACCTTCCAACTCAGAATTGGCAAATTGCCAGATTGGGTGAGATGGAGGGCGCTCGTCGTCAAGCAGTGGTCTTGGTTAATGAGGAATCGCTTCCGCTTTTAGCCAGGACTGACGGCATTATTAGATTTGGATTTTTTCATATAAGAGTCAATGTCTACAAGGGCGACCAGAAGACTATTTTGGACGCAGACAAGCCAGTGGCAGAGTCGGCTGGGGAGGAGAATCTGGAAAAGGTTGATATTCAGCTGGCCGATTCTAGGCTGATGGGAGATGCATCTGGCATTTTTGAAACCGAATCTGGTAACGAATGCGACCTCTGTGATGGCATGGAGGATAAAGCCGATGCCACGATGGGTGACATTCAGGACGAGGCCCATGCAGTGAGGAATTCGGAGAGTTCTGTTGCCTCCGATTCAGAACAGATGGGATATATATCTGGCTTATTCGAAACCGAATCTGGGGACGAATGCGACCTCTATGATAACACGGAGGATGAAGCCAATAACACGGTGGTGGAAAGGATGGTGGAAAAAAAGCAAGATGTTGCGGTTCCTACAAATAAACCTCCATCACTGTAAGGCAGTCTCAGCTGCACTCTTGCTGCGCCTGACGACAGGAGCAGTTGACTTGGTTTTTATCCAAGAGCCCTGGGTGCGGGGTGGCAGGGTTTGCTGATTGAAGACCCCTGGGTTTAAGTTGGTGGTTGCCAAAGGTGAGGGCTCACCAAGAGCCTGCATCTTGGCAAAAAATGGCTTAAATATATTCTTTTTATCAACTTTTAGTGATATGGATGTTACAGCGGCTAGCTTAGAGCTTCATGGGAAGTCTATTTGGCTCGCCTCTGCGTATTTTCCTAATCCGGGGTCAATACCCCCGGAGAAGGTTGTCGGTCTAATTCGGGAGTCTGAATCTAGAGGACACCAATTAGTAGTGTGTTGTGATGCTAATGCACATCATTCGATATGGGGAAGTACAGACACAAATGATAGAGGCGAATCACTTTTGGAGTTTTTGTTAAGCACTAACCTCTATATTTGTAACAAGGGTGGTGAACCAACTTTCGTTGCAAGTACGCGGCAAGAGGTTCTTGACGTAACACTTGTATCAGATACATTGTCTGATAGAATTGATGACTGGAGAGTTTTGGAAGAGCATTCTTTCTCAGATCATCGCTACATTGAGTTTTTACTCAGGGAGCGTGCCCCGGTTGAGACAGTCTCTAGAAATCTGAGGAGAACAAACTGGGTGAAATATAGGGAGACTTTTTCTTTGCTTTTGGATGAAGTACCCTTATCTAAACCACATAGTTTGGCGCAAATTGACTGTCTGGTTGACCATATAACAAATGTTTGTAATAGGTGCCTGGATGCGTCTTGCCCTTCTGCAAAGCCTAGAGGGAAAAAAAAGCCACCTTGGTGGTCAAATGAGTTGCAGACGAGCAGAGATTCCTGCAGAAAGCTCTTTAATAAGGCTAAATTTTCAAGAGCGGACGAGGACTGGTCTGCATACAGGCTGCAACTTAAGAGTTATAAAAAAATGATCAGAAATGCAAAATGTGATTCTTGGAAAAACTTCTGTGGAAACATAGAAGACGTTTCTGAGGCATCCAGGCTGCGCAAGGTTCTGGCTTCTTCTCCTTGCACCCTGGGATACCTGAAAGATCCTAATGGGGTGTGGTCTTCCTCCAGTGGAGAGTCGCTGGATCTCCTTTTAAACACGCATTTTCCGGGCAATTCCATGACGCCGTTTCAAGCTTTGGAACGTTCTGACGCCCAAGCATCTGAAATTGCTTCGGAAATAATAAATATGCCAACATTAATCTGGGCGATAAAAAGCTTCAGGCCCTATAAATCCCCGGGACCTGATGGTATAATCCCGGCTGAGTTGCAGCAAGTGTCGGACTATATAGCCCCGTTGCTGTATAATCTATACACAGCATGCATCAACTGGTCGTACATTCCTTTAAAATGGAGGGATACCAGAGTCGTATTTATCCCGAAGGCTGGGAAAAGTT
This sequence comes from Pegoplata infirma, assembly GCA_963921195.1. Taxonomy (NCBI): domain Eukaryota; kingdom Metazoa; phylum Arthropoda; class Insecta; order Diptera; family Anthomyiidae; genus Pegoplata; species Pegoplata infirma. Next base: position 221,688 of record CAWUER010000622.1, read on the forward strand.
CCCACACAGCTCCGAAGGATTTCAGACCAATTAGTCTGTCTTCTTTTTTGTTAAAGACAATGGAACGAATGATAGACTCATATTTGCGTAGAGTGATTGACCCGAGGTTGCTTTCGACAAAGCAACATGCATACAGCAAGGGACGATCAACGGAAACAGCTCTTCATGAGCTCGTTGGTACCATCGAGAGATCGCTTTCGGTAAAGGAGTACACTATGGTGGCCTTTCTTGATATTGAGGGGGCTTTTAATAATGTCATTCCAGAATCGATAATATTGGCATTGTCTGGTCTGGGAGTAAAGCGTGAAATCGTTTTAATGGTGGAAAGCCTACTTGCCAGTAGACGTATAACGTCTGAATTGGGAGCGTCCGTCATATCTCGATTTGTCAATAGGGGCACACCACAAGGAGGTGTTCTTTCGCCGCTTCTTTGGAACCTGGCACTGAATTCAATGCTACTATCTCTAGAAGCACGTGGTTGTCATGCTGTCGCATATGCTGACGATGTCGCGATAGCGGTAAAGGGGAAGCATCTGCCAACATTGCGGGACATTCTTCAGGGTTCTCTGAAAGATCTGTCTAAATGGGCAAGAGACTGTGGTCTAGGAGTTAATCCTAGTAAAACAGAGCTTGTTTTATTTACAAGGAAAAATAAGATTCCTGCTTTTGATCCTATTTCTCTGGACGGTACTGAACTCACCTTCTCAGATGGAGCCAAGTATCTTGGAGTATTTCTAGATAGGAAGCTGAATTTCAGGCGTAATATTGAGGAACGGGTGAGAAAAGCAACGATTGCTTTGTATTCCTGTAAAAGGGCCATTGGAAAACGATGGGGTTTTAGCCCTCAAGTCGTTCATTGGATCTATACAGCAGTGGTGCGTCCAATTTTGCTGTATGGAATCATTGTCTGGTGGCCTGCTTTAGAAACAAAATCGAACTGTGTCTTTATCACGAAGGTACAGAGAATGGCGTCAATGTGCATCACTGGTGCTCTTCGTACTACACCTACGGCTGCATTAGAAATCCTCCTTCACCTGATACCCTTGGACATATTGGGTAGGCAGTATGCAGCTGCGTCGGCAATTCGACTTAATAGCACGCTGCAATGGAGGAGCAGCGATTGTGGCCATAGCGCGATCTTGAAAAAGATAACAATACCACAAAATGTGGATTGTGCTCCCTCTTTGAGCCTCTTTGAGCGCCACTTTACCACTATGATACCATCCAGGGAGTCTTGGATGGGGGATACTCCGGGAAGTGGAGCTACCATAAATTTTTACACAGATGGATCGAGGCTGCACGAACAAGTGAGCTTTGGGGTCTATTCGGAAGAGCTTGGATTGAGCCTGGCTCGTAGATTGCCAGATCATTGCAGTGTCTACCAGGCAGAGATGCTGGCAATAAAGGAAGTGGCTGACTGGTTGAGCTACAATGTCTTGTCTACAACCGCAGTCAACATCTATACTGACAGTCAAGCCGCGGTCAAGTCCCTGGATTCAATGTTTCTGAAAACAAGATCTGCCCTTAACTGCCGCACGTCTTTAAATGAGATGGCCAAGCAGTTTAACATACGACTCATATGGGTCCCAGGGCACAGAGACATTCCAGGGAATTGCAAAGCCGATGAGCTTGCAAGACTAGGAACTACCTTACAGGTTCCAACAGAATTGGAATGTGTTGGTATGCCTCTAGAAACTTGCAAGCAAAACCTACGGCTTTGTTCTGCGACGGAGACTAATCAAAGATGGGCAAATGGATGGACGTGTGAGACAACACGACTGATTTGGCCTTCTCTTAATCAGGGGCGCACAAGTGAGCTGATATCGCTTCCAAGAGGAGAGATTTCAACTGTGGTTTCTATAATTACCGGACACTGTCTTATAGGGAAGCACGCAGAGCGGTTAAATGTGCCGTCGAATGACTTTTGCCGAAGTTGCATGGATGAAGAGGAGTTGGAAACTATCGAACACTTTATTTGCCATTGCCCGGCACTTTCTGGTCAGCGACTTGCTTCACTGGGATCTAGGGAGCTGTACGATCTTTCAGATTTGTCGGATGTCAAAATTCAACATCTAAGGAGTTTCATAAGAAGCTCAAACTGGTTTAACGACAGGGACTAGTAGGGAAACCTATTACGATCCCGTGGTATCACAATGGACCTCAGAGTCTACGTGTGTTGACGTAAAACGTCAGCAGCCACTTACAACCTAACCTAACCTTCTTTTTACTTTGTTCATTTCATTTGTTCATTTTCTTTTAGTCAAATACATTTTCTTTTCAACTCTGTATTTTAGTTCTTAAGCATCGTTCAATAAATAAACATTAAAACAGCTGCCAGTTCAGCAAAATTTCTGCTGGGTCACGTAAAATGATTGACGACAGCAAAACAACAGCGAAATGCATCACAGTCCAAGGAAACATAAAAATATCATCTAAAAACAAAATAATTTTACACTCAGAAAATTATTGCAGTTACTACATGACGGTCGTTTGTGTAGTAAGTAGTAGCTCTTGTTTTTAACTACAATTTCGGTCGTTTTTGTATGAAAAATCTCAAACAACTTTTTTTTGTAGTAGTTTCAAAAAATAAACACAAAAAATATACTACACTGTAGCAATAGTTGATTTATGTAGTTGTTTTTAGTTTTTTTTTTCTAAAAACTCTTTTTTTTCTAGAAATTTTTATTGCAAACAATTGTGTCGAACGAGTTGGTCGTGCGGGATGCGGAAGGAATTATTTTTATACCAAATAAATAATATCTAAATAAATTAAATTACAATTTATTAAATTTAATTATAACAAAAAACATGTTTTTGGAAAAATATTCTTGAGCGAAAGAAAATAAGTGGATAAATGAGATAACAAGTGTGTATAATATAGCGCTCACATAAGCGTGCGTAAAAACCAATCGGAAAATACCAAAATAAAATGTATGCAGTGTTTTGTTTTCTTATGAGCGTGCCATCTTTCTTTTCTTTGTATACACAACAGACCACCCAGCCACGCTTTGAAGATGCTTCGTTTTAGCAACTCATAAGTGCTGTTACAGCACCATTTTACGAATAAAAAAATGTTTTATATCTTCTGCCCATAAAGTAGGGGATACAATAATTGTGTCATTCCATTTAGAAGAATGAAGCACACACCCTCTCTCAAGAAGTCCTCTTGTATTAACTTAATTATTTTTTAGTCTGTTGTAAAAAAATGTATAAAAAATTTAAATTAAAAAATCTACAAATTAAAATATAATCAGCATAAAGCGTCTTTAAACCGCTTTATTTTTAGTCCTCCGAATGCTTTCAGAGCGCTTTGAAAAACTATCATATGAGCGTTTAACGACGTTATCATTCGGACGTTTTAAGAGCACTCTAAAAACAAAAACCATGACGTTCTGGAAACGCTTATACCACCATTTAGAGTACTTTTAAAACGCTTTGATGATTGTATTTTTCTGCCTATAACTATAGTTTGAGCATTTTTGGTAAAGGTCACAACACTGTGCGGTGCGTTTTACAAAATTAGGGCATTCATTTTTTTCCGGAAAGAAAAACGTCATTAGAATTTGTGTTCTGCCAGGCAGGAGGAGGTTTCACAACTAATATTATGACCATTCGATTACCCAATTTTCAAAATATTTTTACTACAATTGGAAAGCTTTGTTTATTTTAGTATTGAAAATTTCCAGCTGTAGTAAAAACAGTAAAAAATAGTAGATTGTAGTAAGGTAATCGAACGGACCTATTATAAAATAAAAAATTAAATACCTTTTAAATGTCCTTTAGAATATTCTTGTTTAATTAATATGCTGTTTATTCTAGCACATGTTTTTGATCGTTCGTCATCCTGTTGTTGCCTTTTTGGATCAGAAACTGATCCCCCACTGCTTACGTGGTCATTAAAATGTTCATCACGCTCAATATCAGTAAAGTCCATAATATTATTAAAATCAATTTCTTCTCTTTTCTTTTCAACAAAACATTGAATTCTTCGATTGATTTCATCTTCGGCAGCCGATATTTGAACCAGTTGAGAGGGGATTAAATGCGGATCATCTACATCACATATACGTTCATCAAATGATACTGAATTAAAACGACATCCACTTGCTAGAAACGGATTATAATTGAAAAACAATAATCATTTTAGCGAAATTCTTTTAGAGAATTAAATATATATCTTTATTGTTCAACACACTACAGATTTAAAAAGGTGAAGGAAATCAAATACAAGAAACAATATAGGGCCATTTAAAAACTCCCTGATCAAATAATTTTAATTTCACTACTACTATTGCATTTACTATGTTTATTTATCAATAGGATCTTTGCTTAGCCACTGACATTCCTTGTTTTCTTTCCAGGCTGATTCATCGCCATCATATTTCTCTTTTTTCCAAATAGGTACACGCCGTTTGAGCTCTTCTATCGCTGATGCCACGGCGTCCAAAGAAGATTTACGATGCGGCGAAGAGATGGCAATTACAACACTGGCCTCTCGCACCGGAACGTATCCCAAGCGGTGATAGATAGCAATATTTACAATATCCGGCCAATTACATCTTAACTCTTCACATATTGCCTCCATTTGTTTAATGGCCATTGGTTCATAAGCTTCATACTCCAAAGATAAAACCTGCAAAAGAAAGTAAAACTATTATACCATACATACACTCAAAAAATGTTGCGTGTAAACTCTAACACAAAACCCTGGATGTTTACCGATTAGGGATTAAGAAAAATGTTCGGGTTCCCGGGAAATCTCAGGATCCCTGGACTGGGTTTTTCGGGATTCGGCCTCGAAAAACTGGTTTCGGTTGGACTTTATCGAAAAGTAGACTTTTTAGAAATTGAAAAAAATCTACTTTTTGTTGCGACTATATAATCCTAAGTCCAGCTCGAGGTCTTGGTTTTTATTTAAATATTTAATATTTATTTCCAATATTTCGGTTTTCAAAGAATTTCAGGGGGGGGGGGTATTTAATGTTTATCACAAAAAAAACTTAAATACTAAAACCGAAATATTGGAAATAAATTCTAAATATTTAAATAAAAACCAAGACCTCGAGCTCGACTATTTATTTACAAAAAAAAAAAAAACTTCAGTTATAAAATATAAAGTCCAACAATAAATAACAACAGAATTAATGCTCAACTCATAACGTACCATGCAATTTAGTAATATTTCTAAGAATTAGAAATATGAAATATAAATTCAAACCTAACGGACATTTTTCAAGCCTTGAAAAGTCCTACTAAGGGTTGCAACTCTGAGAAAATCTACTACAGTGTAAGTGTTTCTTCACAATACAGCAGCAATCAGCAGACAGCAAAATTTTTACATGTATTTTGTTGTTGCCGCAACAACAAAATACATGTAAAAATGTTGCTGTCTGCTGCTTGATGCTGTATTGTGAAGAAACACTAAGAAATTACAACTGTGTTAGAAAAAGTTAAAAATAGATTGATTAAGTTCGTGCTAAACGTAACATATGGGTGATGAAATGTGATATAATTCCCGTCCGCTTTTTCACCTTAATGTACGTTTAAATAGCTGAATTTAATCTTACACACCTACAGTGACAATCGAAGAGTGCTGACGAAGGAAGGGTGGCTTCTTCCGAAAGCTGTCGACACACATTGTACAACAAAAATAATTATTTCTCAGAAATAATTAATATGGACTCAAACCGAAATAAAAAAAAACTTCAGTTATTTACAAAATATATTTAACAAAAGGTCGAAATAAAAATCTAAATATTAGTTAATATTACAAAACACTAATTTTTAACTTAAAAAACTATTAAACGCTTTTGGTGTCTTTGATATGGAGCCATACATATTTGTCACTCCATTTTTAACTCATCGAAACATAGATCTGAGACAGACCTTCGAAAATTTAATTCACCATTCAATTTTCAATTAAAAAATTTTAATTAATGAATTAATTCATGCTTTAACTAATTCTTTGAATTAAATTTGAATTATTTAAAAAAAGAATTAATTCATTTTGTGAATAAATCAATTTTATGATTTATTTATTTATTAGAATTAACTAACAGTTCAAAATTTATAAGCTAATTTAAAGTATAAAGAGCAATAGCTTCTAAGGCTTTCAGCTCGACTTAAATTAAATAAATGCAGTTCAATATAAAATTATAGGTGTTAGATTTTTTAAGAAATTCAATTATAGTATTAATGTTATCAAAGGTTGGATCAGAGATCAGGTTTGTTAGATAATTTAAACTACTTGTTGGAAAACTACTTGCATATTGTCAACAAAATACTTTTTGTATCCAGAAACTTTTGGAATATACATAAATTGTTTAAAGAAAATATTTCAATAAAATTTTATCAGTCACTTCTGTAAATTTGAAACAATTCGTTTGTTATTTTTGGGTTCCAATAGGTTATGGGCCCAGTCCGTGGATAAAATCGTTTTATCGGGTAATAATTGAAAAAGAAATTGTGAAAATCGTGATTTGTGTGAATAATGGAACAAAAGTGTATGTTTCCTTTGCTAAATGCCACTAATTATTTTACGTGGAAATTTAAAATGCAAATGCATTTGATACAACTCGATTTGTGGGATGTTGTGGAAAAGGTTCGACCAGATCCGGTCACCCCTGAAATAACAAAGAGAGACCAAAAAGCAAGAGCCGCTATTGCGATGTGTGTGGAGAATTCGCAAGTTCATCTTATCAGAGTGGCAAATTCTGCAAAAGCTATGTGGCAGAAAATTCAACAGACTTATGAACGAAAAACAATGACATCCAAGTTGCATTTGTTGCGAAAGCTTTATGATAAGCGAATGGTTGAAGGTGAAAGTATGCAGGATCATATTAATGATTTAAACGTTTTAAGAGCACAGTTGCTGGACAGAGGTGATAGTGTACCGAAATCGTTTGGTGCGTTGGTTACGTCTATAGAAGGGCAACCGGAAGACAAAATTAAATTAGAATACGTTCAAGAAAAGCTTTTAGATGAATCCGAAAGAAGACGTGAGTCAGGAAGTGATTTACATTTTGATGAAAACAAAGCCTTCAAAGGTCAACAATCAAAATTCAAAAACCGAAAACAAATTAAGTGTTTCCATCAAGGATGGGTACCAATTCGATAAAAGTATTGGTATTGATTTTTAAAATTATATTAGTATTGGTATAGGTATTGGTTTTCATTTTTTGTTGAATTGGTATAGGTTTCGGTATTGGTTTTGAATTATTTAGGTATTGGGTATTGGTTTTAGCCTCGAATCGGTATCGGTTTTTAATAAGTATTGGTATTTATCTTATATCGGTTTTGGTATTTGTATGCAAAAGGCTTTGTCGTTAATATTAATTAATTTAACGTAAGTCATCCTTCTGTCCGCCCCACAGTGCACACTGGGGTGAAATGGAAATGAAAATTTTTGGCCAGAAGTCTCTACAGGTCGTAAATGTTAACCGATTTTTTTTAAATTCAGAATATGAGCCTGTATTAAGGTAATAAATAAATAAAATTTAATAAATTTAATTTAAATAAGTGCCTTGAAAGTTTTTGAAATCGGGCCTACAAGGAAACTATTTCAGGGTGGACACTTATTTTTTAATAAAATTTACAGATGTTATAGATAAAACAAATGAAGAGAAACTTGTCTTTTGTTTATGTATTTGAATTAGAGATGGTCTGTGGTCCCGTAATTTGCGTGACTCAAAAAAGTGATTTTAATTTAAATCACGTGATTGTGCGTGAGGGATGTTTTTTTTTTTTTGAAAAACCCCTTTTAAAAAAAAAAATATTTTTTAGCAGTATTTGCAGTCAGAATTAAAACAAACAAACTTTAAACTAAATAGTACATGCTTAACCCATTTTGGACAAAGATTCATTTTATTTTTTTTTTTGAAAAAGGTACCTATTTATAAAATTAGCACCGGCTGATCTCAAATCTCTTGTAAAAAAATTTTAATGTTCCGTTATTTCAGAAAAGCCTGTATTTCAACTTTTTATGCAATTTTAATATTTGGATTTATTTGCTATTTTATTAATTTATTTCGTTATTTTCAAAATAAATAATTTCAAAATGTTTCAAATTAGTGGAATTTGATAATAAATTAAATCTAAAAAATATTAAAATTAATTAATAAAAAATTAAAAGCCTAAACTAAAATACAGTTGAACCTCGATTATCCGGCCCTCTATTAACCGGTGCCTCTATTAACCGGCATGCTGTGTGTTTGTTTTTTACCTCTTTTATCCGTGCTTTACCTCTACTATCCGTGCAATTCATACATGTACGTACATATTGTATTTTTTGTTATTGGTTTTTCCTCTATTACCCGTGCTTTACCTCTATTATCCGTGCAATATATTCACGAACATATACAAATGTAGAAAAATATATAACCTCTTTCAACCGTGTTTTTCGATTATCCGTGCTTAGTCCGGTCCTGTGCAACCCGGATAATCGAGGTTCAACTGTAATTCAAAATTTTCGTTTTTGCTTGAAACAATTTCTGTGCTGATGCACATTGCATTTAATGCACATATAAATTCCGGTTGGCAAGGGGAGATATTTTTTAATTACAGAAAGATGAGACTTAACATTTGTAACAAAATATACCTGAACTTCATCCTTTTCATACATAAATATTTTTTTTAAAAAGGTGATCGAAATGGGTTATCATGCAGGGGGCCCCTTTTTTGATTTTAGATCTTTTGCCAATTGCGATTACACGGGTCAATTTTTTTCTTATATGGGGTTCACACTTACGACCTTAAACAAGTTGTTTAACAAAACACCAGTAACAGAATAAAAACGTAATGGATACAGAAAAAATATTTTTTAACACGTAGCCCTTAAACTCTCAAAAATAGCAAGTGTGAACTGCACATTATGCGTTCTTAAATTCTTATATAATATGACTGTGCCTCTAATAAAACAATAACATTTTTTTTCTGGATTCTGGTGTTGTGACATAAAATTTTGTAACGTCTGCTTGATTAAAATTTTGGAATTTCCAAAAAAGGACATTAGAATTTTTTTTTACAACGCAAAGAAGAGTGCAGTGACATTCAATATACATATATCAAATATTAACAATGTTTGCAAAAGAAAAAATTTCATCACAGAAAAGGTCTAAATTTTTTAAGATCTACTTTTATTAGGGGTCATAAAAACCGTGACAAAAAATATTTCTTTTATGTTTTTATGGCTTTTAAAATTCAAGTAGCTAACTCCTTTTTGTTATGTGACATTGCATGCAAACGATTACTGATCGATGTAACATCTTTTGCAATTCGTTAGACAGGTAAAACCTAATAATGTGATGGAAAGAAAATGTTTGACACAATTAAAACAAACGAAAATAAGAATACAAAAAACCGAAACAAAACCGATACGAAAGTAGAAAAAAATGAATTGGTATTGGTTTTTTATTGGTATTGGTTTTGAAGAATAAAAGTATTGGTTTTTAATTAGTATTGGTAGTGGGGAATCGGTATTGGTTTTTTATCGGTATTGGTATCGTACAAATAAAGGTATTGGTTTTTAATTGGTATTGGTTTTCAATTTGAATTGGTATTAACGGGTATTGGTATCGAAAAGGTATTGGTACCCATCATTGGTTTCCATTGCAATAAAATGGGACATTTTAAGAAGGACTGCTACAAATGGAAGAAAGAAAATTCTGATTCCGGAAAATTTGCGTCAGTTGAAATAAAATCAGAATCTGATCCTGTTTCGAAAGGCGAAATATGTTTGAACGTAAGCGACATCAAGAATGGCTGCGTTATAGATTCGGGAGCCTCAATTCACATGACCAGCAATAGAAATTTTTTCAATAAATTGGAAAAGAACAATAGCAAGGTATATATAGCTGATGGTAAAGCTCTCAATGCAGTTGGTATTGGTGAAGGTGTAATTCATGGTAAATATAATAAAAATCTTATTGCAAAATGTTTTGTACGTTCCGGATTTGAACGGAAGTCTCATGTCCGTGAAAGCTATGATTATGAAGGGTTCCAAAAGGTTATCGAGGTTAGTAGCTAAAGGGTACACACAGTCGTATGGAGAAGATTATGATGAAACCTTTGCTTCAGTGGGAAAGTTTGTGACTCTAAGAACTCTTTTGGCGGTAAGTGCAGTTAAAAATTATACTGTTAAACATTTAGATGTCAAGTCAGCATTTTTAAATGGCGATATTCAAGAGGAAATTTATATGGATCAACCTGAGGGCCTAAGTCCTGGTATGATAAACTAAACGAAGTTTTAGTAAAAATTGGTTTTGAAATTGGAAGAGCAGATACATGTTTATACACGAAAGAAATCAATAATGAAATCGTTTATCTTCTCGTGTATGTTGATGATATTTTAATTTGTGCTAAAAATGAAGCAATGTTTTGTCTTATTTAGGCATCCAGATCAATCGAAATTCTAATGGAGATTTTTTGTTACATCAAGAAGAAAAAATTCAGAAATTGATAAAAGAAGTAAATTTAGAAGAAGGAAAGTTAAGTTCAATTCCAATGGATCCAGAATTTATCAAGATTTGTCATGATGATAATTTGTTACCGAATAATGAGAAATATAGGTCTGTTATTGGTATGTTACTTCATCTTGCTATTACATCAAGGCCAGATATAGCGTCGGCTGTTTCAATATTGTGTAGAAGAGTTGAAAAACCAAGACAATGCGATTGGGAAGCTGCAAAGAAAGTTGTTCGCTATCTTAAAGCCACTATTCAGAACAGATTAATAATCAAATCAAATTCAAATTTTAATCTGAAATGTTATACGGATGCTAATTGGGCAGGAGATCATGGTGATCGAAAGTCGACTAGCGGTTTTATATTTTGTTGGGCCATAATGCTATTTCGTGGTCATCTAAAAAGCAGTCAACAATTGCCCTATCGTCAACAGAAGCTGAATTCATAGATGCTTCATATGCAGCTCAAGAGTTATTATGGATTAAACAATTACTTGAAGACATGTTCATTCCTGTTTGTACTCCCGTTCAAATGTATGAAGATAATCAAAGCTGTATCAAGATCGTCGAATCTGCAAAGTTCAGTCCGAGAACAAAACATATTGACGTGAAGTATCATCATATCAAAAGTCTTCAAGAAAATGGTGTTATTGAATTATTGTATTGTCCCACCGATCAACAACTAGCAGATTTTCTTACCAAGTCCTTGCCGCTGCCGAAATTTAGATTTTTAATTAAAAACATATTTTGTTGAGAGGGGGTGTTAGATAATTTAAACTACTTGTTGGAAAACTACATGTATATTGTCAACAAAATACTTTTTGTATCAAGAAACTTTTGGAATATAAATTGTTTAAAGAAAATATTTCAATAAAATTTTATCAGTCACTTTTGTAAATTTGAAACAATTCGTTTGTTATTTTTGGGTTCCAATAAGGTTTAAGGGCTTTTTATCCTTAAAGATTTGTTGTCTTATTATTTGGTGTTGTGGGCAGTGGGATAGAAAATGTTCGGGAGAGGTAGGATATAATGCTACAATTACATCTTGGTATGTTTCTGATCTTAAGAGCTGCATGTGTGTATCTAGTATATGAGGCATTCCACACCAAATGTCCAGCGAAAAAAAACACGTGTACCGTAAACTTCTGAATAGGCAATATGGATAGCCCTACATGGAACTTAGAAAATTGCGTTTTTGGTTTTTCAATTTTTCAAAAACTGGGCTTAGGAGGCGTGGTCAAATATTGGAAAAATGGTCAAATTTGTGGCGAGTTGCCTTGATTAAATATTTATCACATTAAAACGGAATGCACCACAATCTCAAAAATATACATTCTTATATAGTTTTGTATGGGCTATCGATTAAATTTTTTTTTTTTTAAATTTTCAGAACCCGTTCTGAAATTTACCATTTTTTAAAAATGTCAATTAATTAAAAAGCATGCCACTTTTTTTTCTTTTTTATTTTTTTTTTTTTAAGTTTAGATGTTTGTCCATCCACACAAAAAAATTCAGAAACACGTTCTTCGTTTTTTTCGAGAAAATCGCATTTGAACTTTAAATTTCATAACAATTTTGTAATTTGCTTGTATTTCTTTGTTTTAACGTTGCGAATGAGTAATATTTATGCAATTAATAATACTCATTCGTAACGTTAAATCAAATTACAAAATTGTTATTAAATTTAAAGTACAAATGCGATTTTCTCGAAAAAAACGAAGAACGAGTTTCTGAATTTTTTTGTGTGGATTTACAAACATCTAAACTTTTAAAAAAGTGGCATGTTTTTTAATAAATTGACATTTTTAAAAAATGGAAAATTTCAGAACGGGTTCTGAAAATTTTCAAAAAAAAAAAAATTTTAATCGATAGCCCATACAAAACTATACAAGAATGTAAATTTTTGAGATTGTGGTGCATTCCGTTTTAATGTGATAAATATTTAATCAAGGCAACTCGCCACAAATTTGACCATTTTTCCAATATTTGACCACGCTTTCTAAGCCCAGTTTTTGAAAATTAAAAAAACCAAAAACGCAATTTTCTTAGTTCCGTATAGGGCTATCCAAACAACCTATTCAGAAATTTACCGGACACATGTTTTTCTGTCTGTAGCGGGACATTTGGTGTGGAATGCCTCATATATATATATTAGAGTTAATTTTGAAAATATGATCTACGGGATTTAAGGATTTAGGGGAACTAAAAGGAATGGCGGTATTTTTTTGGAAAAAAAATTCGCTCCTTGGGGTGGTTCAACGCATCTGAAAACACGAATTTTAAGCTGATTTTTCTGCAGAGCAAAAACGGCTGAATATATCGCAAATCTGATTTCACCAGTCGATTCTACAGCAAAAAATAATACAATGGTCGTTTTTCAAACTCTTAAAAAAAGTTCCAAAAACCCACCACAGAGGGCGGAAATATAAGGGTTTTCCATTTTCTTTTTAAATTAATTTTTTAAATATGCACAATTAAAGGGCATTTTCAGCTTAAGAAAATGATACCAAATTTTCCGTTCTATCACAACCCGTTAAAAAGTTATAAGCTCTCAAAAATGGACAAAAACACGTTTTTTGAGAACTTTGACCTCAATTTTTTTGAAAACATGATGTGATAGAAAAATTTGAAAACTAGATTCAGAATCAGAATCAGAATCGAAATGTTAATCGAAAACAGGTTTTATGATCCCAGAATATCATCCAAAAACATCACAAAAAAATGCTCTCAATAATGCACAAAAATGAGTTTTTTGTGAACTTTGACCTCAATTATCTAAAAAACCTGACGTTACGGAATATTTTGGAAACCAGATTTGGAATCAGCATTGAGAGAAAAATCAAAAACGAGTATTCAGACCGCTGACCCATGCAAAAATTTTTCAAATTTCGGTCAGTGTTTTATAATTTTGCCACTAGAAAAAAAACTTTGAAGACTTATAACCAGGGAAACCAAAAATATGCAGTATCATGTTTTTTCCTGTGCATTTTATTGATAAATGGGTAAGATATTTATCCGTTTCAGAAGTTTTTAAGAAATCTGGCATCGATTTGTTAGAGCATATTTTTGCATATTTTAGCCTTAAGAGCATATTTTTGCATATTTTAGGTTTAAGAGCATATTTTAACATAAGAGCATATTTTTAGAGCATATTTTAAACTTTTAGAGCATTTTTCCACTTTTTAGAGCATATTTTTACATTTTTAGAGCATTCTTTTTTTAATTTTTAGAGCATTCTTTTCCAATTTTTTTTATGACAACATTTATTTTTTAATTTTTTATCCAACAAGGATGTTTTTTTCAACAATTACGGAATTGTGACGATTTATTCCCCTTTGGCCTGTTCTTGCTTCATATCGGTATATGAAACTATGTTTTCTTTAGATTCAGCAACTTGATAGAAAATATTAAGGCAAATATTTTTGTAGAACATATTTAACCTTCTAACTATTGCACATAACGGTATTTGGAGGGTCTATTCTCTAACAAATTGTAAAAAACACCTCAAAAAAGGGGACATCATTTTTTTTAAGAGCATATTTTTATTGTTTTTAGAGCATATTTTTCGTTTTTAAGGGCATTTTTTAAGCGCATAAAACGTGTTTTTTAGAACATATTTTTGGTTTCCCTGCTTATAACTTTTTAATGGGTTGTGATAGAAAGGAGCTTTTTGTACCAATTTTCTTAGCAAAAACCTCTTCATCGTGCATGATTAAAAAAATAATTTAATTTTTTTTTTTTAATTGATTTTTCCGCCCCCTGCTGTGGGTTATTTGAATTTTTTTTAAGAGTTTAAAAAACTGCTGTTGTATTAATTTTTGCTGTTGAATCGACTGGTGAAATCCGATTTGCAATATATTCAGCCGTTTTTTCTCTGCAGAAAAGTTAGCTCAAAATCCGCGTTTTCAGATGCTTTGAACCACCCCAAGGAGTGAAAATTTTTCCAAAAAAATACCGGCATTCTTTTTAGCTCCCCTAAATCCTTTAAAAAAATGATGATATCCGACAAACAGATGAAGTGACATAGTCACTAAACGAAATCTAATATATATATTAATTCCCAAGGTTCCAGACTGGAACAAAGGGCCACAACAAAATGTCTCCATTCAGATCTGTCACGTGCTAGTATTTTGACTTCGGACCACGATTTTTCCATCAAGCGAGTTTCTTGTTGCACAGTTCGTCTCCAAGTGTTAGATGGCCTACCAACGCTTCTATTGCCTTGAGGATTCCAATCGATTGCCATTTTAGCTATATCTTCATTAGATCTCTTCAAAACATGGCCAATCCAGTTCCATTTCCGTTTTGCAATTTCCACCCGAATTGGGGTTTCACCGGTTCTATTCCAAAGCTCATCGTTGGAAATGACATTTGGCCAGAAAATCCGCAGTACGTTTTATGAATACTTGGATAGACTGGAGTTCATGCGCGGAAGTGTTCCAAGATTCGCATCCATATAATAAGACGTATTTAACATTAGTGAAAAAGAGGCGTAGTTTTGTATGGATTTGAATTTGTGATCTCCATACTTTTTGCAGGGGTCCAAAAGCTTGTTTGGCCTTTTTTATTCGATTGTAAACATCTGTGCCTGCGCCGCCAGTGTTGGTTAGAATACTGCCCAAATAACAGAAAGATTTGACATTTTCGAGCTCAACGACATCTATAGAAAAATTAGTGGTATTTTCGGTATTAACACGCAGTACTTTGGTTTTGTCTATGTTTATACGACCACCAAAACTCGCAGCTATTTCCTGCACCCGCTCTAATTTAGTTTTCATATCCGCAAAACTATGCGACAGTAGACAAATATCGTCGGCATAATCTAAATTCTCTAAACGGCCGTGCAAGCCCCACGTTATACCTCTCATTTCGCTCGTTGCAACCTGCATTACTATGTCCAGAACTTTACCACCTCTGGGGTCCTTTAAGGGGTGAAAGGAAGTGTGATCTTTATTTGTGATTTGCCTTGCAATCCTGTATAGATCCCTGGTTCTGTGCGTGTCTGCGGCTACCTGTGCGTCAGAGGCCAAATTTTCGATCCAGGTGCGCTTTTCTCGTCGTGCACTCCGTTTCACCATACGATCAAGCTGACTGTATTGGGAGTTCAGGTTGGCTGTGACTGCTCGAGTACGCGCAGAGTTTATAGCTCCTTTTAGATGTTTCCTCTCTTCTATTAACTGCCAGGTGTTGTGGTAACCTAAGTGTCTGTGGGCGCCTTCGACAAAGACATCCTTTATATTGTTCCAATTACTCCTTTCTTCATCGGTTATATTTTCAAAGCCATTTCTCAATGTGTCTACATATTCTTCTTGAATATTTTGATGTTGTAATTTTTGTTAGTTATTGTAATTTACATTTTCTCATCTTTATTAATATCGATAATTACTTTAATTAACATATGTTTAAACTACTTGTTGGAAAACTACATGTATATTGTCAACAAAATACTTTTTGTATCAAGAAACTTTTGGAATATAAATTGTTTAAAGAAAATATTTCAATAAAATTTTATCAGTCACTTTTGTAAATTTGAAACAATTCGTTTGTTATTTTTGGGTTCCAATAAGGTTTAAGGGCTTTTTATCCTTAAAGATTTGTTGTCTTATTATTTGGTGTTGTGGGCAGTGGGATAGAAAATGTTCGGGAGAGGTAGGATATAATGCTACAATTACATCTTGGTATGTTTCTGATCTTAAGAGCTGCATGTGTGTATCTAGTATATGAGGCATTCCACACCAAATGTCCAGCGAAAAAAAACACGTGTACCGTAAACTTCTGAATAGGCAATATGGATAGCCCTACATGGAACTTAGAAAATTGCGTTTTTGGTTTTTCAATTTTTCAAAAACTGGGCTTAGGAGGCGTGGTCAAATATTGGAAAAATGGTCAAATTTGTGGCGAGTTGCCTTGATTAAATATTTATCACATTAAAACGGAATGCACCACAATCTCAAAAATATACATTCTTATATAGTTTTGTATGGGCTATCGATTAAATTTTTTTTTTTTTTAAATTTTCAGAACCCGTTCTGAAATTTACCATTTTTTAAAAATGTCAATTAATTAAAAAGCATGCCACTTTTTTTTCTTTTTTATTTTTTTTTTTTTTAAGTTTAGATGTTTGTCCATCCACACAAAAAAATTCAGAAACACGTTCTTCGTTTTTTTCGAGAAAATCGCATTTGAACTTTAAATTTCATAACAATTTTGTAATTTGCTTGTATTTCTTTGTTTTAACGTTGCGAATGAGTAATATTTATGCAATTAATAATACTCATTCGTAACGTTAAATCAAGAGAATACAAGCAAATTACAAAATTGTTATTAAATTTAAAGTACAAATGCGATTTTCTCGAAAAAAACGAAGAACGAGTTTCTGAATTTTTTTGTGTGGATTTACAAACATCTAAACTTTTAAAAAAGTGGCATGTTTTTTAATAAATTGACATTTTTAAAAAATGGAAAATTTCAGAACGGGTTCTGAAAATTTTCAAAAAAAAAAAAAATTTAATCGATAGCCCATACAAAACTATACAAGAATGTAAATTTTTGAGATTGTGGTGCATTCCGTTTTAATGTGATAAATATTTAATCAAGGCAACTCGCCACAAATTTGACCATTTTTCCAATATTTGACCACGCTTTCTAAGCCCAGTTTTTGAAAATTAAAAAAACCAAAAACGCAATTTTCTTAGTTCCGTATAGGGCTATCCAAACAACCTATTCAGAAATTTACCGGACACATGTTTTTCTGTCTGTAGCGGGACATTTGGTGTGGAATGCCTCATATATATATATTAGAGTTAATTTTGAAAATATGATCTACGGGATTTAAGGATTTAGGGGAACTAAAAGGAATGGCGGTATTTTTTTGGAAAAAAAATTCGCTCCTTGGGGTGGTTCAACGCATCTGAAAACACGAATTTTAAGCTGATTTTTCTGCAGAGCAAAAACGGCTGAATATATCGCAAATCTGATTTCACCAGTCGATTCTACAGCAAAAAATAATACAATGGTCGTTTTTCAAACTCTTAAAAAAAGTTCCAAAAACCCACCACAGAGGGCGGAAATATAAGGGTTTTCCATTTTCTTTTTAAATTAATTTTTTAAATATGCACAATTAAAGGGCATTTTCAGCTTAAGAAAATGATACCAAATTTTCCGTTCTATCACAACCCGTTAAAAAGTTATAAGCTCTCAAAAATGGACAAAAACACGTTTTTTGAGAACTTTGACCTCAATTTTTTTGAAAACATGATGTGATAGAAAAATTTGAAAACTAGATTCAGAATCAGAATCAGAATCGAAATGTTAATCGAAAACAGGTTTTATGATCCCAGAATATCATCCAAAAACATCACAAAAAAATGCTCTCAATAATGCACAAAAATGAGTTTTTTGTGAACTTTGACCTCAATTATCTAAAAAACCTGACGTTACGGAATATTTTGGAAACCAGATTTGGAATCAGCATTGAGAGAAAAATCAAAAACGAGTATTCAGACCGCTGACCCATGCAAAAATTTTTCAAATTTCGGTCAGTGTTTTATAATTTTGCCACTAGAAAAAAAACTTTGAAGACTTATAACCAGGGAAACCAAAAATATGCAGTATCATGTTTTTTCCTGTGCATTTTATTGATAAATGGGTAAGATATTTATCCGTTTCAGAAGTTTTTAAGAAATCTGGCATCGATTTGTTAGAGCATATTTTTGCATATTTTAGCCTTAAGAGCATATTTTTGCATATTTTAGGTTTAAGAGCATATTTTAACATAAGAGCATATTTTTAGAGCATATTTTAAACTTTTAGAGCATTTTTCCACTTTTTAGAGCATATTTTTACATTTTTAGAGCATTCTTTTTTTAATTTTTAGAGCATTCTTTTCCAATTTTTTTTATGACAACATTTATTTTTTAATTTTTTATCCAACAAGGATGTTTTTTTCAACAATTACGGAATTGTGACGATTTATTCCCCTTTGGCCTGTTCTTGCTTCATATCGGTATATGAAACTATGTTTTCTTTAGATTCAGCAACTTGATAGAAAATATTAAGGCAAATATTTTTGTAGAACATATTTAACCTTCTAACTATTGCACATAACGGTATTTGGAGGGTCTATTCTCTAACAAATTGTAAAAAACACCTCAAAAAAGGGGACATCATTTTTTTTAAGAGCATATTTTTATTGTTTTTAGAGCATATTTTTCGTTTTTAAGGGCATTTTTTAAGCGCATAAAACGTGTTTTTTAGAACATATTTTTGGTTTCCCTGCTTATAACTTTTTAATGGGTTGTGATAGAAAGGAGCTTTTTGTACCAATTTTCTTAGCAAAAACCTCTTCATCGTGCATGATTAAAAAAATAATTTAATTTTTTTTTTTAATTGATTTTTCCGCCCCCTGCTGTGGGTTATTTGAATTTTTTTTAAGAGTTTAAAAAACTGCTGTTGTATTAATTTTTGCTGTTGAATCGACTGGTGAAATCCGATTTGCAATATATTCAGCCGTTTTTTCTCTGCAGAAAAGTTAGCTCAAAATCCGCGTTTTCAGATGCTTTGAACCACCCCAAGGAGTGAAAATTTTTCCAAAAAAATACCGGCATTCTTTTTAGCTCCCCTAAATCCTTTAAAAAAATGATGATATCCGACAAACAGATGAAGTGACATAGTCACTAAACGAAATCTAATATATATATTAATTCCCAAGGTTCCAGACTGGAACAAAGGGCCACAACAAAATGTCTCCATTCAGATCTGTCACGTGCTAGTATTTTGACTTCGGACCACGATTTTTCCATCAAGCGAGTTTCTTGTTGCACAGTTCGTCTCCAAGTGTTAGATGGCCTACCAACGCTTCTATTGCCTTGAGGATTCCAATCGATTGCCATTTTAGCTATATCTTCATTAGATCTCTTCAAAACATGGCCAATCCAGTTCCATTTCCGTTTTGCAATTTCCACCCGAATTGGGGTTTCACCGGTTCTATTCCAAAGCTCATCGTTGGAAATGACATTTGGCCAGAAAATCCGCAGTACGTTTTATGAATACTTGGATAGACTGGAGTTCATGCGCGGAAGTGTTCCAAGATTCGCATCCATATAATAAGACGTATTTAACATTAGTGAAAAAGAGGCGTAGTTTTGTATGGATTTGAATTTGTGATCTCCATACTTTTTGCAGGGGTCCAAAAGCTTGTTTGGCCTTTTTTATTCGATTGTAAACATCTGTGCCTGCGCCGCCAGTGTTGGTTAGAATACTGCCCAAATAACAGAAAGATTTGACATTTTCGAGCTCAACGACATCTATAGAAAAATTAGTGGTATTTTCGGTATTAACACGCAGTACTTTGGTTTTGTCTATGTTTATACGACCACCAAAACTCGCAGCTATTTCCTGCACCCGCTCTAATTTAGTTTTCATATCCGCAAAACTATGCGACAGTAGACAAATATCGTCGGCATAATCTAAATTCTCTAAACGGCCGTGCAAGCCCCACGTTATACCTCTCATTTCGCTCGTTGCAACCTGCATTACTATGTCCAGAACTTTACCACCTCTGGGGTCCTTTAAGGGGTGAAAGGAAGTGTGATCTTTATTTGTGATTTGCCTTGCAATCCTGTATAGATCCCTGGTTCTGTGCGTGTCTGCGGCTACCTGTGCGTCAGAGGCCAAATTTTCGATCCAGGTGCGCTTTTCTCGTCGTGCACTCCGTTTCACCATACGATCAAGCTGACTGTATTGGGAGTTCAGGTTGGCTGTGACTGCTCGAGTACGCGCAGAGTTTATAGCTCCTTTTAGATGTTTCCTCTCTTCTATTAACTGCCAGGTGTTGTGGTAACCTAAGTGTCTGTGGGCGCCTTCGACAAAGACATCCTTTATATTGTTCCAATTACTCCTTTCTTCATCGGTTATATTTTCAAAGCCATTTCTCAATGTGTCTACATATTCTTCTTGAATATTTTGATGTTGTAATTTTTGTTAGTTATTGTAATTTACATTTTCTCATCTTTATTAATATCGATAATTACTTTAATTAACATATGTTTATAATAAGTCAATAATGACATATTTACATATGTCAACTTTTGTAACTTCCTTTTTCTTTCCTTTTTGACCTTCTTCTTATTGTATTAGCCTTGTGAACAACATACATAAAATAAAGGTCTCTGTATTATAATTTAAAATTAAATAAATAAATCATAATCTTTCACATTAATAAAAGGTGTATTCATTGAAATATAATCAACGCTTCGATCTTATCCTCTAACAAAGGTTATGGGCCCAGTGATTGGCAAGATTTTAACAGATTAAATTTTTAACAATCAACAATAAAGAAATATGGCTGATCTACATGCAAATTATCAAACGCCAAAATTAACATCCACTAATTATTTTAATTGGCGTTTCAAAATTGAAATGCTTTTAAAACGTGAAAATTTATGGTCGGCTATAGTAACTGATAGACCAGCCATAGACTTTGCCACATGGGATAAAACAGATCAAAAGGCCCACGCCACAATTGCGCTGTGTATCGGAGATGACCAAATTCATCATATACGAAACAAAGCCAACGCAAAACAAGCTTGGAACGCGCTAAAGGAATTTTATGAACGTGATTCTCCAGGTGTAAAAGTAAGGTTGTTGCGTGAAGTTATGGCAAAAAGAGCACACGACGACACTGACATGGAGGCTCATGTTAGTCAGATGAATGAAATATTTCAAAAGCTCGTGGCGTTCGGCAGTTCAATAACGTGGGAATTTCTATTGACAGCTACCATGTTAGGTTCACTCCCAAGTAGTTATGATGGGCTGATTACGGCAATGGAGGCACATGATGAAAAGAGTTTAACACCATCTTTAGTGAGTGCAAAAATTATTGAAGAGTTCCTGCGTAGGCAAGAGCGAGATAGAGTCGCCTCAACGATCGAAGGCGCAGATGCACTACGTGTCACAAATTTTAAACGCAAGAGTGGGAGCAGAATTACTTGTTTCTTTTGTAAAAAGAAAGGTCATGTAAGAAGTAAATGCACAGAATATTCTGCGTGGAAGGCTAATAAGGTAAATAAAGAACAACAACAAAACAAATCAAAAGCCAACGTTATAGAGCATGATGAATATGCTGAACATTTATTTTTTGTTGGTACAAGAAATAGTAGCGATTGGATAATTGACTCTGGGGCTACATGCCATATTGCGAGTAAACGTGATTTGTTTGATATGTTTGATGGGTCGTATACAGAAAATGTCTCGGTGGCGAATGGTGAAATGATAGCTGCATCCGGCAAAGGTAGTATTGTTTTACAATTACTAAATGGTAATGGAAGCTGCAATAATATTCACATCGATAATGTGTTATACGTTCCTCAAATTGGTGGTAATTTGATTTCTGTGAAGAAATTAGCTGAAAAAGGTATAAAAGTGACGTTTTATCAAAACACGTGTGAAATACGATCGCCAGAAGAAAAACAAATAGGGTTTGCTGATGCAATAAATAATCTGTACAGGTTAAGGGTGAAAAATTCCGTAAATAGTGTAACAAGCGACAATAATTATTGTATTCATGACTGGCATCGCATTTTGGGTCATCGCAGCATGGATGCAATTCGTAATATCGAGAAGGAAAATATTGCAACTGGTATAAAATTGGCAGAATGCAGAAAAAGTTGTAAAAATTTTGAAAATTGTGATGTTTGTATCAAAGGAAAATTAACTCGCCTACCATTTCCAAAGGAGTCTAAGTATCGATCAACAGAAAACTTACAGCTGATTCATAGCGATCTGTGCGGGCCAATGCAGACAACAACACCGTCAGGTAAGCGCTATGTATTAACTTTTATCGATGACTTTTCACGTTTCACCACTATTTATTTGCTTAAAGAGAAATCCGAGACGTTCCAGAAATTTAAAGAATTCTATGAGACTACAGCAAACAAATTCGGTCATAAAATCAAATGTCTACGATCAGATCGTGGTGGCGAATATATTGATAAAAATTTCGTAGATTATCTCAACATGAAAGGCGTTACCATTCAGCGTACTGCACCATATTCGCCTCAACAGAATGGTGTCGCAGAGCGCAAAAACCGAACACTAATTGAGATGACGCGCTGCATGTTATTAGACGCCGGGTTAGAAAATAAATTTTGGGGTGAAGCGGTTATGACTGCGAACAACTTGCAGAACTTGTTACCATGGAAATCAATAAACGGAACACCATTTGAAATCTGTCATGTTCGAAAACCGTTCTATGGCAATTTGCGACGTTTTGGTTCAAAGTGTTTTGTTCGAATTCAAGATTGTAAGCGCCGTAAGCTAGACCCAAAGGCAGAAGAAGCCATATTCATTGGTTTCGATTTGCAGTCAAAAGCGTATAGATGTTTTTTACCGGAAAAGGGAAAAGTTGTTGTTTCCCGTGATGTAAAATTTGTAAACTACATAAATGGTACAAAATTTTCAAATGGTAATTGTGACGTTCATGTTAAACGTGATATATTTAACAATCATAATTGCGATACAGATGATGATATCGTTGATAATGATGTCGTTGACGACGATGTCATTGACAGTAATGTCGTTGATGTCAATCAACCAAGTGAAAACGCCGAGCCTTTGCGAAGATCTCAACGGCCCAATAAAGGCATTGCTCCTTTGCGTTTTATAGAAGAAATTGATATCGTTATCAATGGCGAGCCATCCAATTACAACGAAGCTGTAAAGTGTGATAATGGGAGTCATTGGATTGCTGCCATGGAGGAGGAGTATTGCTCACTTCTTGAAAACAATACATGGAAATTAGTAAATTTACCTGATGGCAAAAACTTAGTCGGGTGCAAGTGGGTGTATAAGGTAAAGACAGACGCAGATGGTAAAATCAACAAATATAAAGCTCGTCTAGTTGCCCAGGGCTTTAGCCAAAAATATGGGGTCGATTATGACCAAGTATTTGCTCCCGTCGCTAAACATGCTACATTTCGAATTCTTCTTTCCATCGCCGCTATAAAGAAAATGGATGTTTATCATTTCGATGCGAAAACTGCCTTCTTAAACGGCGAACTAGAAGAAGAGATTTATATGCGGCAGCCGCCTGGTTTCATTGATGACAAAAATCCCAATAAGGTATGTTTACTAAAAAGAAGTATTTATGGACTAAAGCAGTCAGCACGAGTATGGAATCAAACATTACATAATCTGCTTATTAAAGCAAACTTAAAACAAAGTAAGGCTGATAATTGCCTGTATACCCTTGAGAACAGTTTGTTCATTTTAATCTATGTCGATGACATATTGATTATTTCGAGCGACAAAAATTATGTCAATCGAATTCAAAATATTTTAAACACAAATTTTCATATTGATAATTTAGGCCTGATATCTAATTACTTAGGTATTAGAGTTACAAAAGAAAACAACATTTACTTAATCGATCAAACAAAATACATTTTAGAAGTCGTCAAGAAATTTGACTTACAAAATTCTAAAGATTCGATTATACCTATAAGCCCTACCTATCACAAACAACCGGAGGGTGAAAAATTGCCAACTAATGATAAATATCGAGCCGCTATCGGATGCTTATTATATATTTCAACAAACACGCGACCTGATATTTCAGCAGCGGTAAGCATACTTTCTCAAAAGGTTGAAAATCCAACCCAGGTAGACTGGGACGAAGTGAAGAATCTAATAAGATACCTTAAAGGAACATCTACTTTAAAATTAAAGCTTGGAGAAAAATCATCGACCAGTGAACTTATCGGATATGCCGACGCCAATTGGGCTGAAGACCGTCTAACACGTAAGTCAAACTCCGGCTATATTTTTATATTTAATGGTGTCATAAGCTGGTCTTGTAAACGCCAAGATTGCGTCGCACTTTCATCCACTGAGGCAGAATTTATAGCACTGTCTGAAGCTTGTAAGGAAGCCATATGGATACAGCGAGTCCTTAAGGATCTCAATTGGAACTGCAGCCAGCCTACAACAATATACGAGGACAACCAAAGCGCCATAAAATTGATAGCTGACGAAAAGATAAGTAATCGTTCAAAGCACATCGACACCAAAACTTACTTCGTAAAAGACTACGTAGAAAAGAAGTTAGTTCAAGTGCAATTCTGTCCAACAGAAGAAATGTTAGCCGATTTATTTACTAAGGGCCTACCTAAAGAAAAATTTGTTATGTTTAGAAACAAATTAAATTTAAAGTAAATTGAAATTGTAAATTAAGGAGGAGTTTGTTAGTTATTGTAATTTACATTTTCTCATCTTTATTAATATCGATAATTACTTTAATTAACATATGTTTATAATAAGTCAATAATGACATATTTACATATGTCAACTTTTGTAACTTCCTTTTTCTTTCCTTTTTGACCTTCTTCTTATTGTATTAGCCTTGTGAACAACATACATAAAATAAAGGTCTCTGTATTATAATTTAAAATTAAATAAATAAATCATAATCTTTCACATTAATAAAAGGTGTATTCATTGAAATATAATCAACGCTTCGATCTAATCCTCTAACAATTTTCTGACATCACAACGCCGTGATGCGTTCTGTCGGTCTTGCATTCTTATTGCTGCAACCTTTAAACGTATTTCGCCCACTAATAGGTGATGATCGGATGCCATATCAGCACCACATTTGTTGCGTACATCTAGCAGTGATCCGCGCCATTCCTACTTATGGCGATGTGGTCTATCTGTGTTTTGTACAGTCCACCAGGGGAAACCCAAGTAACTTTATGGATGAGCTTGTGTGGGAAAATTGTACCGCCAATTGTCAGGTTGTTACTAGCGCAGATACCAGAAAAAAATTTTCCGTTTACATTCATTCTACCCAGTCCATGTTAGCCTGTAACTTCTTCTAAGTTCGAATTTTAACGCTAATTGTGCGTTAAAGTCGCCAGTCAGTAGCAGTATGTCACCCATTGGCGTGGCCTTGGTCGTTCTTTCCAGAAGACTATAAAACTCTTCTTTGACATCGTAGTCATCGTCCTCGATTGGTGCGTAACACTGTATACAGGTAAGATTCCGTGCACGTGTACGAAGACGAATAGATATAATTCTATCAGAGTGTGGTTGCCAATTAAGTAACGCTCTTTTTGCCTGCTTTGATAAAAGAAAGCCTACGCCGCTTGATCTTGGCTTTCCGACTGGTTTACCCGAGTAAATATATGTGTGGCCATCTGACGTTATAATTTCACCACTATTTGGCCATCTTCCCAGTCAGAAATTGCCAACCGTACCAAAAATTTTGTGTTGGTACAATGTCGGGCTAGCCAAAAATACAACATTGTATAGTGTAAAACAGTTTTACTAAAAATATTGTGTTGGCACAACTTTGTGTTTACATAAAACACTACACTATAGATTACACTGTACGACAAAATTCAATTTTTGGTTGCACCCATGATCGGGACCAACAAATTCTGAAAATAGAGGTAAAAAAAAGATACCCGTGTTTCCTAGTTTTTCTAGATCAATTCGTTTTCGCGTTTTATTAGCAAATAAATATTTTGTATATATTCGAGTTTCAATCACTTGGGGAAGTTAGGATTACACCCGCAACAATTAATCGTGATAGCTTTAATTTTGCTGAAATACTTTTAAATAGTGTCAGAAAAAGTGTGCAAAACATAAGGAAGAAATAAAGAAATATCTCAAACTTGGATGTTTTTTTTACAGGTTTTTATACCTTCTGTTTAGTGACATAATGTTCAAAATACTCTTACTTTTGAAAGACAATTTGGATGCTCCTAAAGTTTGGCATATATATTTGTTATTTACCTGGCCAGGTTGGTATTGAATTTCGAGGAAATCGATCGAGTGTTTCAGAAGTTATGATCAAAACCGTGGTTTCATCTTGAATTCCCTCGTTCAAAAAAACCCTAAATGCTCTTTTAAAATGTTGATATGCCACAAATATATTTTACAAAGTAATTTTATTACTAAAAAAATGTTTACAACCGAAAATAAATTTTACACTTAAAAAAATTTTACACTCAAAAAAAAATTACACTAAAAATATATTATTTTCAATTTTTTTTTTTACAAAAATTATAAAAAAAAGTTTTTTAATCCAAATAATTTTGTTTTTACGTTAGAAAAATTACTATCACTTAAAGGGGGCTAATGGAGGGTATGCATGCATTCGGCCAAGTCGTTTTTAACTATTCTGGTTGTTTGTTAGTGACAATTCTAAAGAAAATTGTGTCAACTCTGTGAAAGTTTTTAACATCTTTTTGCAATGCAGACATCTTATTTTTGTTGCGATCATAGACAATTTGGATAACCAAAAATGTTTGAGTGTAAAATTTTTTTGAGTGTACTTTCTTTTGCGCGTAAAATTTTTTTGAGTGTATTTTTTTCGAGCGATAAAATTACTTTGTAAAATATTTTTGTGGCATAGCAATATTTTTAAAAGAGAATTTAAAGTTTTTTTGAATGAGAGAATTCAAGATGATTTCTATTCGAAATTCACGGTTTTGATCATAACTTCTGAAACACTGCACGGTGGTCAATTCCGGCCAAAAATCATTTAATTTTTTTTTTTAATTTTGATGAAATTTGTATGCTATATTGTAGCTAATACTTCAAAACATACAACTTAAATCATTTTTTGGGCCTTGTAACACTATATTATTGTCCAAAGTGGTGCAAAGTTGAGTATTTTTTTCTTCCCATTTCAGCTTTTTTTAAAATGTATATTTTAGTTTTCAATAAAAGTTGGCTATGAATTTTTCTTCACATTATTTTTGTAAGTTCGCACATGGTTTTTTAATTCCTATAGTTAATAATCATTCCATGTGGTTTTTGCAGATTTTATGTGCGTTTTTGTCTTAAAGTGATGTGTATGAAAATTAGATCAAAATTTAAAAAAAGTCTAAAAAAATAAATCTTGAAAGACCATAAAAATCAATTAGAGGCTATTAGAGGTTAGCTATAAAAAGGAGTTTGTACTTTAAACAATTAAAAGTAAGTATTATAAATTTCAGCCCCTACTTTTACCGATTCTTTAAACCAGAGCATATTTAGTGGACTCATTTTTTACAAATGGTGGACTTTTTTAAACCTACAAACTCCCCCAAAATATCGTGTGTTGTTTTTTTTTAAGGGAAAAAATTGTCAGCATTTTTACAGCAAAAACTACTAAACCGATTTTGATGATTTTTTTTTTGCTTTGTAGATAATTACACTCATGATTATAATAATAAGGAGTGAGATCATAAAAATGTTAACACACATAAAGTTAAATAAAAAACAGACTACTGAATTTTAAGACTTCAAACCAAATTTTTATTAAATAAAATTTAATACAAAATCATAACAAAAAAACCGCATGGAACTCTAACCACTACGAACAAAGTTATCCACTTTTTCCGGAAACCCTCCCATTAAGGCTTTTATGGTAGTTTCTGTCACCTTTTTAGAGCAGGTGGTCCATCTACGTTTGAAATCTTGCATGTCCTGGGAGACCTTTTTTGTGCCCTTTAATTCTTTTTTAACAAGAGCCCAATATCTCTCCACTGGCCTGAGCTCCGGGCAGTTTGGTGGATTTGCCTCTCTTGGTACAAAAACCACATTATTATCATTATACCACTCCAGCGCTTTCTTGCTGTAGTGACAAGATGCTAAATCGGGCCAAAAGTAAGTGGATACATTGTGCTGACTCAAGAACGGAAGAAGTCTCTTCTGCAAACACTCCTTGATATAAATTTCGCTGTTTATAGAGCTAGATGTCACAAATGACTGGCTTCTTTGGCCGCAGCTACATATGGCTTGCCATACTAGGAATTTTTTGGGGAATTTCGTTTGCTTTTTTGACCGAAATTTTTCCGCAACATTTCCTCGAACATCGGAAACATAAAATTCTTGACCAGGGAGCTGCGCAAAATCAGCCAGGACATAAGTTTCGTCGTCCATTACACAACAGTTGTATTTTTTTATAAAATTTGATTTCAATTTTCTAGCTCTGGTTTTGGCCTCCAAATTTTTAAAAGCGTTTCTATCGGGAACTTTTTGAACTTTGTAGGACTTTAGTCCCGCCTTACGTTTCACTTTACGTACAAAAAAGTCTGAGCATTGGGCTAACCGAGCTGTTTTTCTGCCAGATGTGTTAGGAGCTCTCTTAAGGATGCTTTTAACTTTATATGCCTTACCAATGTTACGATAACCAGTCGTTGTTCCTGTTCCCGGCTTCCTTTCAATTGTTAGGTGTTCCAGATACCTTTTTACCACTTTTGAAACTGTTTGGCGGCATACATTAGTTTCTTTGGCAATTTTTTTGTATGTCCATGTTTGGTTTTGTTGAAAATATTTAATTATTTTTGAACGCACTTTTCTTTCATCGTCCATTGTGTAAAAAATTGCAAATTAAAACTCATGATGTAAATTAATTTATTAACTGACATATTTTTAAAATGTAAACTGCCGAAAAAAAAAATTTGGAAGCTTTACACCAAAGTTGTAGGCAAAAATGTGTGTTAACATTTTTATGATCTCACTCCTTAGGTACACCACCTGAACTATTTTTGAAATGCCAATAACTGTCAAATTAAGATTTTTTTTAAAGAGCAATTGTGGTTTTTGTTTTAGTATTCGATGCGGCAAAGACATTATATATTAAAGCATGGCAAGTCCATCTTTATTTATTGTTTGCCAGTTAACGGTTTATAAAAAGTGCTTCCAGCAGGTGATCGTAATAATAGGTACACTCGAAATTTTTCCTATTTTTTTCAATTTAAAGGTCATATTTTGCAATTATTTATATCGATTCAAATAATTTGGTAAAAATACTTGAAAAATACAATTAATTATCCAATAATAAGTGTCCATTTTGTTAGAAAATGACTAGAAAAAAGTACTGTTCTTCTGATGAACGGACCATAGCTAAAAACTTAAAAAAATCTGGAAAATCTATATCAAAATTCTTGGGCCGGTCCGTTAACTTCGTTCAAATACCTTAAAAATTGAAAAAAATTTAGAAACACGTGTTAGATCATATAACAGATTCCCGTTTGCTGATCGCCATATCATTTCTATTTCAAAAAAGGACCCATCCAAGTCCTCAAAAGCTGTTTTTGCCGAAATTACAAGCGTAATAAGCGCGCCAACTGTTTACCTACGTCTACAGCAGGCTTATTTACTCAGCCAAATAGCGAGAAGAGTCGTACTGATGCATCAGAAGAATATGAGATGGGGTTAAATATAGGCAAGGAATTCTTGTTCGGGCGGCTCTTTTTTTAGAACATATTAAGCCTTTATTGTTCATTTTAAGAGGTCATTCCAGGGGTCACGTTAGTCCTCTTTTTAAATACTCTTATATAGGTCTTCTAAAACGTGCATTGAAAGGGTTAAAGTTTTCTACGAATATTTTTTGCTTCCAATTTCAGTAGGGGAAACATCGCCTTCAATTCCGCTCCAGAGCAAGTATCCTTGCCTACATTTAACCCTATCTAATATTCTTCTTACACATCAGAAGGACTCTTCGTGCTATTTGGCTGGGTAATTTAACCTACTGGAGACGTCGGTGAACAGTTGGTGCGCCTTTTACGCTTGTAATTTCGGCAAAAACAGCTTTTGAGGACTTGGATGGGTCCTTTTTTGAAATAGAAATGATATGGCGATCAGCAACCGGGGATCTGTTATATGATCTAACACGTGTTTCTAATTTTTTTTCAATTTTTGAGGTATTTTGAACGAAGTTAACGGACCGGCCCAAGCATTTTGATATAGATTTTCCAGATTTTTTTAAGTTTTTAGCTATGGTCCGTTCATCAGAATAACAGTGCTTTTTCTAGTCATTTTCTAACAAAATGGACACTTATTATTGGATTATTAATTGTATTTTTCAAGTATTTTTACCAAATTATTTGAATCGATATAAAGAATTGCAAAATATGACCTTTAAATTGAAAAAAAATAGGAAAAATTTCGAGTGTACCTATTATTATGATCACCTGCTGGAAGCACTTTTTATAAACCATTAACTGGCAACCAATAAATAAAGATGGCCTTGCCATGCTTTGATGTATAATATCTTTGCCGCATCGAATACTAAAAAAAAAACACTTTTGCTCATTAAAAAATATCTTAATTTTACAGTTATTGGCGATTCAAAAATAGTTTAAGTGGTGTACCTATTATTATGATCATGAGTGTAAATTTTCTAGCACTTAGCGTGACCATTTTTTGGAAAAAAATTGATTTTTGCTGACGTAAACTTAAAAAATAGAAAAGTTTAAATTTCTTCTTTCATTCAAATATTAATTAGGTCAAATTTTAAAAAATGGCCACGATAGTTCTTTGTCTTCAAAAAAAAAAACAGAATTAAAAAGTATTGCGTATCTATTTTTTAAAAAAATTGTTAAAACTAATGCTGTTTTTTTTAGTTCCTACATCTTAATTAGTTTGATACATTTGACACGTCCATGCTTAGTTGGCCAACCACTATATTTGTATGTCCAACGTTTTGAAAAGCGAACAGATATATTATTCTTAATTCGGATATAAAATTATTGCTGTTTATATGCAGACATGTTTGATACATTAGGGACGTCCATGATTATTTGGCCAACCACTGTATTTGTAGGTCCAACATTTGGGCAAGGTATCAGATATGTTATTCTTAATTCGAATATTAAATTTTAGCTATTTACACGCAGAAATAAAGAAGTTATTGATTTTTGGCCGGAATTGACCACCGTGCACTGGATCGATTTTCTCGAAATTCAATTAGAACCTGACCAGGAAATCGCAAATATATACGCCAAACTTGAGGAGCATCCAAACTGTCTTTCAAAAGTTACCGTATTTTTAACCCTCTATCATTTAAAAAAGGGTATAAAAACATGTGAAAAATCGTCCAAATTTGAGAAATTTCTTCATAACTTTTAAACCCATGGACCGATTTTCCTCACGTTTCGGACATTTTATCTGATACTATTTGTAAGTATTTCAGCTTAATTTAAGCCATCACGATTAACTGTTGCGCGCGTAATCCTCACTTCCCCAAGTGATTAAAACTCGAATATATACAAAATATTGATTTGCTAATAAAACGCGAAAACGAATTGATCTAGAAAAACTGGGAGACACGGGTATCTTATTTTTACCTCTATTTTCAGAATTTTTGGGTCCCGATCATGGGTGCAAAATCGTGTCGTACAGTGTTATAATTTAAAAGTTTAAGATTTTTATTTTTTTTTTTTTAAGTTTTTGATTTACAAAGACTTCAATTCTTTAATCTAAGTGGACACTTAAGTAGTTGCTTTTTCAATCAATTTGTACAAAATGGTAGCTAAAAAGCACTACATCGCGATTTTCAATACATTCCTAAGCAAAAGGTAAATCTAAGGTCGTAATTTTGTAAAATCAATGTTAACCCAACGTCAAAACAAAAGTCGAGCGATCGTTGGCCACTGTTATCATTTCAACCTCGGAATGACGTCGTAGACTTAGAAACGGGTATGATTCGCCAACGTTGGTACCGTCGCCGCCAACTTCATTCCAACGTTGGCCCGTTTGTATTTTTCTGCCTGGGTTGTTTCACATAGTCCAAGAAATAGGAGGTTATATTCATTATAAACTTTGCAGAGCTGAGCCACTTTTGATGGTCCAAGTAGCGTTCTAATATTCCATGTTCCAAATTGTGTCCTTGATTTAAAGCTGAAGGTCGTCATCATGTGGGGATCAGTTAGATTTTCATTAGTTGCAGTTTCGGTAATCATGTTGATATGAATCGGTGATTAGCCGATAGCACCCGAGTCTGGTGCTGGGGCTGCCAGCTATAGCCTCCAGACATGCGTATTGCCACAAGCAGATGTTGTGATATTGGTTTTCTTGGTTGGCGCCAATTGCTCGCCACGACGTTACAAGGATCATGTCATATTGTAAGTTTTGTCTTTTTTTGTGTAATAGTTTTTAATATGGGCACTTCCACCAAAAGGTCTACCAAGACCGAAAAACCAAAAGTTCTTTAAACCAATTTTCATAGGAAAACAATCAAATGTAACTAACGTGAACAAATTTTACATTTATTCATAACCCATTTCGAGATGTTCGAATATAAAGTCGACAAAGGCAATTTTTTCTCATTGGGACATTTCTATTGCACCTTTTGTTTTGATAAAAGTTCTTAAAGAGAAGCATTAAATATTGACTTTTGCTTTTAAAAAATCTTTTTGGAGATACAAAGAGCTAAAAAAAATGCATAACAAACTATGCAATTAAAAATAACTATGCTGTATCACATATTTCGATGTCCCGTGCGACATTGAAAAACAACATTTGTAATTGGTACGTCAAGTGGACATGACAAAAGTTCATCAAATATTGAGAACAAACACAGATTTTTATTACAATTAAAATAAAAACAAGTAAGAAAGCTATATTCGGCTGTGCCAAATCTTTAAACACCCTCCACAATGTTAACCAATGCACAAGACGCAGACGACCTTTCTTGGCCAAAATTGATTTTATAGAAAATCATAAACACAAAAAACAGAAAACATATTTTGTTTTTGTATACACTTATTTACCGTTCAAAAACAAATTTAGATAAAAATAAAAAAAAAAACGTATTTTTTTAAATTTTTTCAATTATTTTTTGAGTTTAAATATAAAAAAATTCTTATAATAGGTATATTCGATTACCTAAATTTCTTACTATTTTTTACTACAACTGGAAAGTCTTGTTTACTTTTTGTATTGAAAAATTCCAGCTGTAGTAAAATGAGTAAAAATTAGTAGATTGTAGTAAGGTAATCGAATTGACCTAATA
This sequence comes from Pegoplata infirma, assembly GCA_963921195.1. NCBI lineage: Eukaryota > Metazoa > Arthropoda > Insecta > Diptera > Anthomyiidae > Pegoplata > Pegoplata infirma. The sequence continues at coordinate 254,936 of CAWUER010000622.1, forward strand.
CTCTACATGGAAAACAAAAAAATTATAACAATTTTTAACACAAAACCTATTTCAAACCAGAAATTTTTCCAGTTTTGTAATTTTGGCCAAGAAAAGCGATAACCGGAACCATAGTGCAATGTAAATATTTAAAAAACCAAAAAAAAATTTATAAGTATGTATAAAAATTATATAAAAGCAACGACGTGTATGACACATACTACGTATTTTTTACTTTTATTGATACAAATAACTACTAACAAGCCAAATAAGCATCAACAACTACAAAATGGCGCGCAGCCACATCATATCATGGAGGTTTATATTGAAACTCATCTCAATTGCTCATAGCTTCTTAACCCCTTGACCGATTTTGCCATAATTGGTACCAAAATAACCAGCAAAACGTTGAGAACAATAAAATATGAACCTATTTAAAATTTTATTTGAATATGTCAACCATGAGCCAAGATAAATCATTTTAAAATGTTGTGTTAAATTTCTGGTGCCTCTCCCCATTTTGTGAGTGTCAGGAATGATAAAATTACATAAAATTCCAAGTTTCGTTCTCATTCATTCAACAGGTGTCAAGTTATAGCATTTTTTGTGTAAAATTCACCATTATTTTTGAGGTACCCAGTCAGAAAAATACAAACGAGCCAACGTTGGAATGAAGTTGGCGGCGACGGTACCAACGTTGGCGAATCATACCCGTTTCTAAGTCTACGACGTCATTCCGAGGTTGAAATGATAACAGTGGCCAACGATCGCTCGACTTTTATTTTAACGTTGGGTTAACATTGATTTTTCAAATTTACGACATTGGATTTAACTTTTGCTTAGGGATGTATTGAAAATATCGATGTAGTGCTTTTTAGCACCCATTTTGTACAAATCGTTTGAAAAAGCAACTACTTAAGTCTTCACTTAGATAAAAGAGTCGAGGTTTATGTAAATCGAAAACTTTTTAAAAAAATAAAAATGTTAAACTTTTAAATTATAATCTATAGTGTAGTGTTTTATGTAAACACAAAGTTGTACCAACACAATATTTTTAGTAAAACTGTTTTACACTATACAATGTTGTATTTTTGGCAAGCCCGATATTGTACCAACACAAAATTTTTGGTACGGTTCTGAGTGGGTACCCAGTTAGAAATTGCCAACCGTACCAAAAATTTTGTGTTGGTACAATATCGGGCTAGCCAAAAATACAACATTGTATAATGTAAAACCGTTTTACTAAAAATATTGTGTTGGCACAACTTTGTGTTTACATAAAACACTACACTATAGATTATAGTTTAAAAGTTTAACATTTTTATTTTTTAAAAAAAGTTTTTGATTTAAGCTTGATTTACACGTTAACTACCCTTGACTACCCTTATCTACTATTTCCCAGTATTGGAGGATAGCAATTGTCAAATTCAAATAATTTTTCATACAAAATTATTTAAACCCGGCAAACCGTATCACCAATACTGGGAAATAGTAGATAAGGGTAGTCAAGGGTAGTTAACGTGTAAATTGCCCTTTACATAGACCTCAACTCTTTAATCTAAGTGAACACTTAAGTAGTTGCTTTTTCAACCAATTTGTACAAAATGGTAACTAAAAAGCCCTACATCGAGATTTTCAATCCATCCCTAAGCAAAAGTTAAATCCAATATCGTAAATTTGTAAAATCAATGTTAACCCAACGTCAAAACAAAAGTCGAGCGATCGTTGGCCACTGTTATCATTTCAACTTCGAAATGACGTCGTAGACTTAGAAACGGGTATGATATGCCAACGTTGGTACCGTCGCCGCCAACTTCATTCCAACGTTGGCCCGTTTGTATTTTTCTGACTGGGTAGTGATGCGAAAAAAGTTATGAATATTTTCTTTTTTTTGCAATCTACATCATTAAAACAAATATAATATAAAAAAACAAAAACTAAATTTTAAAATTTGAAAGGATATAAATAAATCTAACCAAATCCTATGATTCAATAAATCAATATTGCACGCAGAGAAGAAACATGATTGCGACGATCACAATGGAGGGGAAACATAATATGATTGATAACTTTTATGATTGTAGCGATCATATTATGATCTTCGCTATTCATAATAATAATATAATACAATGAGTCATTTTATAATTGTAGATGATCATAGTATGATTGTCGCAATCATATATATGATTAATTATGGGTGATTTTTTGTGCTGCAATCATACCTGTTTTTTCTCCGGTGTGGATTTAGGAAAAATATTTTAACTGACTTGGCTTCATTTAATATTATTTTATACGTTTTTTTTTAATATGTTTTTAGTATAGCAGTATTAATTAACTCCGCCTATCTTCAGATCGCCAAAAATATTAAAAATTTATATGCACAGTTGTGCAGTCTCAATGGACTGGACTCGTAAATAAACCAAAATCTTTTACAATTTCTGTAAGAGAAAATATCCAAAAAAATCTCTCACAAGAGTTAAATAAATTTAAAAAACTCAACATCCTTTAGCTTCAACTGAAAAATGATCAGTAATTAAACTGGATTTAATAATCTGTATTGCTTTTTACGATTTTGCTTTAATTTAATTTCTTATTGGCAGAATAGTTAGAAAAGTAGTGAATTTATCTGGAAAAAATAATAGGGACGAAATGCCTAAAATTAATTTAAAATTATTTTGAATTGAGTTTAACGTTAAGTTTTAAAATAATATTATTAAAAAGTGCACAAAATAATTAAAAATAATAAATCTGTCCATTCTGGAATTATTTTAGCCTTTTTTATATTCGCCAATAGTGTAGGATAATGGGTACGGGTGCCCCCTGTACGTTTTTTGAACGAAAACACATTTTTAGCTTAAAAGCGGATGGAATATCGATGATGTTAAGTGTCCTAATAATAAAGTGTTCCAAAAACAAAGTATTTAAAGCGATTCACTTAAGGAAAAACCCAAAACCAGAGGTGGAAACCGAAAAACATCAAAGTAATTTGACCAAATTTTTGGTTGTTATTCAAAAAATACCCCTTTTATGTCATCTTATGAACTTGAAAATGAGTTTTGTGCTCCAGTGACGAGTCGTACAATAAGAAATGAACTACTGAAATCTGTTTTATAAGGTCGAAGTCCAAGGAAAGAACCAACGCTGAGCATACAACATATACGAAAAAGTTTAGAGTTTGCCAGACAACACCTTTACTGTAAGCATTGGTAAAATGTTCCTTTGCCCGATGAAACGAAGATTAATTTATTTGGATATGATAAAAAATTGTTTATTGGACATCGAATAAATAATTTTCCTTCAGATCCAAACAAATAAAACTTCGTTTCATCGGGCAATGGAACATATTACCAATGCTTACAGTCAATGTGTTGCCAGGCAAACACTAAACTTTTTCGTATATGTTGTACGCTCAGCGGTGGTTCTTTCCTTGGACTTCGACCTTATAAAACTGATTTAAATAGTTCATTTCTTATTGTACGACTCGTCACTGGAGCACAAAACTCATTTTCAAGTTCATAAGATGACATAAAAGGGGTCTTTTTTGAATAACAATCAAAAAATTTGGTCAAATTACTTTGATGTTTTTCGGTTTCCACCTCTGGTTTCGGGTTTTTCCTTGAGTGAATCGCTTTAAATACTTTGTTTTTGGAACACTTTATTATTAGGACACTTAACATCATCGATATTCAATCTGCTTTTAAGCTAAAAATGTGTTTTTGTTCAAAAAACGCACAGTGGGCACCCGTACCCATTGTCCTACACTATTGGCGAATATAAAAAAAGGCTAAAATAATTCCAGAGTGGACAGATTTATTATTTTTATTTATTTTTTGCTCTTTTTAATAATATTATTAAAAAACTTAACTGTTATGAATTTATTTTGCATTATTTTTATTTTTAAATCTTTAAACCGTTATTTAATCGTATTTTTATGTTCAGAGTTGAATTCTGTATGTTTATTTTGTTCGTTAATGTTTACCCTGTAAGTATTCGGTATGAATATGTTTAGCGGTAATCGTTTGGCTGCACTAGTTGCCGCGATCACCATTTTATATAAATCCAAAAACGTGAATAGAATAGAGTAAGCTTAAATTACTTTTTATAACCTTTTAAATATTATTAACTTACATTTTAATGTGCTTTTTAGATAATAAAACACGTCACATTTGCATCACCAATTGATGCTTTCGATTTAATAATTTGTTTTATTACTATTCTACGGTCGTGTTACTGTCGTAACATATGATTTAAGTTGCTGCCGCAACATTTTTTATTATTCTATTATCGGATTTAAATAAATGCTACGTCGTAGCAAACGTTTAAAACAAAAAGGAAATATGTCTGAAAACGAGGAAGATACCCCGGTGGATTCACCAGCCGAAAGTGATAATGAGAAGACAATCATCGAGTCCAACGAACCATCTGTTGCCGAACTGAAGGAAGAGATTTTAGCACTCAAAAACTCTTTAAAACAATTATTGGATGTTTCCACACAGTCAACCTCGTCAGCCGTAACGACAACAAATACTCAACTGCCTGTTAAAACAACTTTAGCGAATGTTTTGTCAAGTACATCCACTATTCCACCTGCCGCCGCCACAACCATCATGCCAGCATTAACAACGCCGATGCAACATCAAAAATTAAATGTATGTGAGTATTCAATGCCATTTCAATATAATCTGCCAAAGCCCTTTACTGCCGCAAGTTCGTTTGCACCTACAACAACCTCTTTGTCCTACTCTGCCACACAATCGTTTGTGCCTTCAACATATTTGCCCTACTCTACCGCGCAATCATTTTTGCCAACAGCCTCCTTGCCATACTCTGCCGCACAATCGCTTACGTCTACAACAGCCAATTTGCCCTATAATGCCGCACAGTCGTTCGTATCAACATCAAATACGCCATTCCCGTCGACTTCAGTCGATTATTTACAACAACGTTCGACGCAAATGTATACGCCAGCCCAGTCGCGAACGGCACCAGTGACATCAACATACTTGCCTGCATATGCAACAGGTGTCTCCTTAAATGCCCCCGATTTAGAATCCGTTAGCGATTGTCGACAACTTCGTAAACTTCACGACTTACCTCAGTTTTCTGGCCAGCCTGAACAATGGCCAATGTTCATTGTCACTTATAAAGAAACCACTACAAATTATAGGTATTCAAATTTAGAAAATTTAATTCGTTTACAAAAATCTTTACAGGGGGAAGCCAGAAAAAAGGTAGATGCATTTTTGATGCACCCCAACAGCGTGGATCAGGTGATCAGTACACTTGAATTTCACTACGGTCGACCTCAGGTTTTAATACGCAGCCAGATTGCTAAAGTACGTGCCTTTCCCTCAATATCTGAAAGGAGAATGTTTGAAATAGTGAACTTCAGTACCATGGTGTCAAATTTGTCTGCATTTTTAGTAAATGCGAATGCGATAGCTCACATGAATAATCCTACACTCATGGACGAGTTGGTATGTAAGTTGCCACTTCAAAAACGAGAGGAATGGACAAGACATTCAACAATACATCTTGGACCATATCCCAGTGTACACGATTTTAGTTTATGGTTGCAGGAAGCTGCGACATTTATTTCCCTTGCACTTGAAGCGGACACAACTAAAAATGAAGTAAACAATAAAAGGGAAAAAATGAATCCATCGTTTACAATCGTAGCTGAAGATAATCGACTTACCAAATGCCCCATGTGCCACCAAGATCATCAACTGTATCAATGCAGCAAATTTAGAGGAATCCCAACAAATGAAAGATGGCAATTTGTAAAAAATAATCATCTTTGTTTTGGTTGTTTTCGCGCCGGCCATAGTTCAATGAAATGCAAAAATAGACGTCAATGTGGATTGTTTAAATGTGGCAAATATCACAATAGATTATTACACGAAGATGGGAAATTGAATACAAACAAAACAAAAACAGTAGAACGTGAAAATAACACAGCAGATTGTCAAAGTAACAATTCAGTTGAATGTCAAAATAACAACGTGGTACGTAAAGATAACAACACTGAGAGAAAAATAAACGGAGAAAATAACAACGGTTCAGTAAATGCGATTGTTGAGAATTCTTTAGATAAAGAAACGTTATTCAAATATTTGCCAGTAGAATTAACAGGTCCGAAAGGTACGATAAAGGTTGTGGCCTTTATAGATGAGGGCTCAAAAATTACCCTTTTAGAAGATGAAGTTGCAAATATAATTGGACTTCAAGGGACGCCAACAAACTTATGCCTCGGTTGGATAAAGGGTAAAACAAGTAACGAAACTTCAAAAAAGGTGAACTTGGAGATCAATGGTATTGGTAAAAATAATTCTAGTTTCCAAATGAAAAATGTTTGGACTACAACGAATTTACACTTGCTCCCACAAAACTTGCAGCTCGAAAAACTTAAAGAAAGATTTCCCATTTTAAACGAAATTGCTATTGAAGATTATTTAGATTCTCGCCCAAGGATATTGATAGGGTTACCCCACACCAATCTCGTTCGCCCGTCTAAAGTTTTAAATTTAGACGGATGTTTCGCCTTACATCAAACGAGTTTGGGTAATATAGTATTTGGATCGAATGAAAACTCGACTGAACCCACAGTATATAGAATTGATGTGGATATTTTAAATAATATTCATAAACAAGTTTTAGAATTTTTTACTTTGGAGAATTTGGGAATTAAAATATTAGAACCAGTGGTATCGCACGATGACAGGCGAGCTGAGGAAATACTTTTAAGTACTACGATAAAAAAAGGACTCCAATACGAAACTGGTCTTCTATGGAAAAGTGATAATTTTGATTTTAGGGATAGTTATCCGATGGCATTAAAACGTCTACATAATATGGAAGCCAAAATGAGCAAGGACGAAATTTTATCTGAATGGTATACAACTAAAATAAAAGACTATATTGCTAAATCCTATGCCAGGAAGTTATCACCGGAAGAAGCTGCAATTAAAGATATCCGTACTTGGTATTTACCGCATTTTGTGGTTACAAATATGAACAAAGAGAACAAAAGACGTCTCGTTTTCGATGCAGCCGCATGTGTAGACGGTGAATCTTTTAATTCAAGATTAATGAAAGGTCCTACTAAGTATCAACCCAAGTCACTATTATCAATATTGTTTCGATTTCGCCAAAGAAAAATAGGAGTGTGTGCCGATATCAGGGAAATGTTCCACCGCGTCCGAATTCGCCAAGAAGATCAGGTGGCTCAGCGCTTTTTGTGGCGAGATGGTCAGTCTAATAGACCTCCCGATGAATACGTTATGCAAGTTATGATTTTTGGGTCTGTCAGTTCTCCATGCTCTGCCCAATATGTTAAAAATCTTAATGCCGATATTTACAAGGATACCAATCCTAGAGCCTACCGAGCAATTGTTGATAGTCACTACGTCGATGACTATGTCGACAGTTTTGATGATGTAAGCGATGCCATTCTCGTAGCAACAGACGTAGTAAATATTCATCGCCGAGCCGGTTTCGAACTAAGAGGGTTTGTGTCAAATTCAAGAAAATTTTTGGTTGCCATAAATGAGGGCGAATTCGTAAATGATGACGTAGTTTTGGCAAATTTATGCGAAAACGAAGCTAGTATTGAGAAGGTTTTGGGAATGCGTTGGAGGCAGTCCGATGATAGTTTTTGCTTTGTTTTAAAGTATACAAAAGTTGCGAAGGACGTTTTAAATGGAGATCGGAAACCAACGAAAAATGAGATGTTGAGCCTGACAATGTCAATATTCGATCCCTTCGGCTTTTTGGCAAACGTAGTTATAAAATCAAAAATTTTGCTGCAGGAGCTATGGAGGAACAAAATTGGCTGGGATTATCCCATTCCAGATGGGATTTATGAAAAATGGTATTTATGGTACAAGAGTCTTTATGATATACATGAGGTAAAAGTTCCTAGATGTTATGGACGAAATCTTTTTTGTAATGAAGCAGTAGTTGAACTACATATCTTCGTTGGAGGATATGCTACAATAGTAATGTTGACATCGTTTTTATTGCGGGAAAATCAAGATGCGCGCCATTAAAGCCTCTTTCCATTCCACGCCTTGAACTGCAAGCTGCAGTTCTTGGAGTAAGGCTGAAGGAGTCAATAATATCCTGTCATGACATCAAGCCAAGCGACATAACGTTTTGGTCAGACTCCAAAACGGTGGTAAAATGGATTCAATCTGACTGTAGAACCTATAAACAGTTTGTTTCCCACCGTATCGCAGAGATACTGGAATCATCTGACGTTCAACAATGGCGATGGGTTCCTGGTGCACTTAATCCTGCAGACGAAGCAACAAGGCCACAAAATTATTCAAGTGCGTATTCAACATCCCATTGGATAAATGGCCCGGCATTTTTACACGATGAGAAGAAAAGTTGGCCAAAACTCCCAGATGATATTGACGACCATGAGTGCCAACTAGAAAAAAGATCAAAATTTGTTTTATGATAAATGAAGATTCAATTATACCACTCGAAAGGTATTCGAGTTTTAATAAATTGGTCAGAATAATGTGTTGGGTCCGACGTGCGGTAAAAATTTTTAAGTCTTGTGGCATAGTACGAAAGGGAAAAATAGTGACGTTCGGACCACAATTAAGTGTTTGTGAAATGGATGAAACGACAGAATATCTGTGCAAAACTGTACAACAAAATGTTTTCTGTGAGGAGTATAACCAATTAAAGATAAACAAACCTGTATCAAAATCTAGTCCAATTTTCAAACTTACACCGTTTTTGGGTAAAGATGGCTTGATACGCCTGTCCGGCCGCATCAATAATGCCACTTGTGTCGTTCGTAGTACAAGGGAACCTATTATATTGCCAAAGAAACATATATTAACAACGCTTATCGTTAAACAATACCATGAAAATTTTAGACACCAAAACCAGGAATCGATCTGTGCTGCAATCAGGGTAAAGTTTTGGATACCTTGTTTACGTCAATTAGTAAGGTCCGCAAAAAGGAATTGTCAAGTTTGTAAAAATATGTTTGCGGTTCCAAAACCACCTTTAATGGGGCAACATCCAGAGGATAGACTAACCCCCTATGTGAGAGCGTTTTCTTATACTGGCATTGACTACATTGGCCCTTTTTTTGTTTCTGTAGGCCGACGACGTGAAAAAAGATGGGTATCTATCTTTACCTGTCTAACAATACGGGCAATCCACCTTGAGATTGCAAAGGATTTGTCTACAGATGCGGTGATATTATGCATACGTAACTTCGTTAACCGAAGAGGGCTACCTGTACGAATAAGGAGTGACAGAGGCACAAACTTCGTAGGGGCAAGCAAAGAAAAATTTATTTTTGATGAGGCTAAATTGATCGACGAGTGCGCACAGCGTGGTATAGAGTGGTTGTTTAACACCCCGGCTAATCCATCGGCAGGCGGCGCATGGGAGAGGATGGTGCGTTCGGTTAAAAATGTGTTGGTTTTTACATTAAAGGAAAAGGCTCCTCAAGTTGAGACCTTTAACAGTCTTCTAATAGAAGCAGAGAATTTAATAAATTCGCGACCATTAACACATCTTCCAATTGAGAACTCCGAATCTGAACCTTTGACACCCAACCATTTTTTGATTGGATGTCCAAATATACTCCAAACACCTGGTGTACCCGAAAAGGTTTGTGTAAAAAAGCAATGGCAAATATTACAGCAGTTAAAGCAAACATTTTGGAAAAGATGGATACTAGAGTATCTCCCTGAGTTAACTCGCCGAACAAAGTGGCACCAACCAGTTAAGCCTATTCAAATTGGTGACACAGTCATAATCTGTGATGACAATGAAACGCGTGGGCAATGGAAACGAGGTGTGGTTGAGGAGGTGTTCCCGGCGGCAGATGGGCAGGTTCGTTCGGCGGTGGTAAGAACAACAACTGGCAAACTAAGACGACCAGCATCGAAGTTGGCAGTACTTGACGTTGGTGGTGAGTCTCCCTAGTCGACACACGGGGGCCAGGATGTTATGAATTTATTTTGCATTATTTTTATTTTTAAATCTTTAAACCGTTATTTAATCGTATTTTTATGTTCAGAGTTGAATTCTGTATGTTTATTTTGTTCGTTAATGTTTACCCTGTAAGTATTCGGTATGAATATGTTTAGCGGTAATCGTTTGGCTGCACTAGTTGCCGCGATCACCATTTTATATAAATCCAAAAACGTGAATAGAATAGAGTAAGCTTAAATTACTTTTTATAACCTTTTAAATATTATTAACTTACATTTTAATGTGCTTTTTAGATAATAAAACACGTCACATTTGCATCACCAATTGATGCTTTCGATTTAATAATTTGTTTTATTACTATTCTACGGTCGTGTTACTGTCGTAACATATGATTTAAGTTGCTGCCGCAACATTAACGTTAAACTCAATTCAAAATAATTTTTAATTAATTTTAGGCATTTCGTCCCTATTATTTTTTCCAGATAAATTCACTACTTTTCTTACTATTCTTCCAATAAGAAATTAAATTAAAGGAGAATCGTAAAAAGCAATACAGATTATTATTAAATCCAGTTTAATTACTGATCATTTTTCAGCTGAAGCTAAAAAAATGAGACATTCATGAAAAAGTTTTTAACGAGTTAGTAAATTTTAACTCGTCGTCCCTATTATTTTTTCCAACACTGTATATATATATTTTTTTTTCTTTGTTACAATACATGATTAGTTACTCTATCTATATTATCTATCACTTTCTTTTTTTCATCTTTTTCTTCTTTTTCTTCTTTTTCTTCTATCATACATTTCATTTAGCTATTTCTTTTTTTATAATTTCTTTTGGAAGAAACCCTATGTAATAGTTTAAGCAATCATATATGGTCTAATATACTAGGCTCGATTGTAAAATTGATTAAATAAACAAATAAACAAATGGAACTCATTAAGAATACCGAACTTGCTAAAATTAAAAAAAAAAATATGACCTTGACCTCTGACCTCTAAAAAGTACAGTGTGGTGTTCAAACCCGTGGGGACGTACCCCGTTTGGGAAGGGCAGGGGTTTAAAGTTAAAATGTTTTTTCTTAAATATTTCAAAAACTACTTATCCGATCAAGACGGTTATGGTATCGTTAGAAAGGGTAATTAAAGACTTTAAAGGGTTAATAAAACTACACGCCGTAGTTTTATTAACCCTTTAAGTGACAAAACTTGATATCAAAAAATTTTAACTAGACTTTTTTTACAAAGTGCTTATTATCTAAAAATCGCACGTATATAAACATTTTTTTTGCCTATATAGGCTTGTAGCTAAGATTTTAAGCTTTCATTTGCGCTAAAAAACGGCGCTGTAAGTCTAAAACTTACTGAGATATTAAGGGTCAAAGTTGTTATTTTTAAACTTTTTCAGGTTTTTTGTTAAAATTGTATTTGTAGAAACATACAGACATCTGGCAAACTACTAATCGAATTTTTAATTTTTTTTTGCGTAGCCGGCCTTTGGCCGGGCTTAGGGATTACAAACTCCATAAATTAGTTTAGCGGTTTAGCTAAATAAAGTTTTTTTTTATGTATCAAGCGGTGACATGACATAATCCCTACGGACATAATCCCCATAATGGTAGTGGGGACTATGACCGAAAATTATTTGGACATAATCCCAATAAAAAACGGACATAATTCTCAGATTTATTGGGATAATGACCACGATTATGTCTTCTATACTAGTTAGTCATAATTCCCAAAATTAAAAGAATTTTTTTTTTACTTAAAAGTTTTTCTGCGTAGCCGGCCTTCGGCCGGGCTTAAAACCTCCATGCATTAAACCCACCCTCTCTGCAGAAAACGGGGATTATGACCAATATTGCTTTGGACTTACTCCTTATAACAGTGACGTTCCGTCTAATGTGCGGAGGTGTTCTCTGAACACCTAGCATTTTTCCCTCAAATGTGTCAGTTTTATATTTTTATAATTGTTTTCAAAGGTTCAAAAATATTTCCGCACATATAATTCGTCATGTCCTCATAGCAGAAAATGTAAACTTTCAGTTGGTATATCATTTTTTATTTTCCGTCGTTTCATAAAAAAGTTATGCCAAATTTTGTAAGCATTAATGCAATTGTTTCCAACAGTTAAATGAATGTGCGACAAAATTTAAAGAACAAACGAAGTTGTTGGGTTGTTCTTAACTTTGTTGCGCACACTCAACTAGTGTTAAATTACAACAACTACAACAAACAAAATATAAATTTGTAAAGGCATTTTTGTGCGGCAAATTAAGTAGCACACGTACATAACTTTAAGAGGTGATATCTTTTTACTGGAAAGAGCTATTGCTATAATTTGAAAGCCATATAATTCTTTAGGATTTTATCTATGATTGAAAATACGGATATCACTTTAATTATATATACAAGGTTCCAAATTTTTGTCTTAAAAATACACCTTTTTACATTTATTTTATTATTTTTAAACAAAAAAAAAATATTTTATTTTTTTTTTGTAAATATTGAAAAGCATGAAGGTTAGTATTTGTTAATATTTTCAATTTAAGAAAATAGGGTGTATTGCGTTTTACCATTTATTTTTGGCAAAAGAAAATATTTTTCGCCAACATTAATTGTAACGGAAAATTTGTTTCAATTTTTTTTTTTTAAATACAGATGTAGGAAAGATACTAATATTTTCATTTAAAAACAAATTTACTGGTTAATTTTTTAAGTAAACAAATAAAGTTACTTACACAATTATTTTAGTATAGACTTGCTTTCCATTAAATCACACAACTCTACAAGTTCAGAAAAATTCACTTTTCCAGCAATAGCAATACATAAACTATATTTATTTCGAATTTCTGATTTAAAATCTGACTTTCAATTGTATCCATCGCGTATCGTTTTTAGAAAATCGCGTTTGAAAATGCAAAATCCCAAATTTAGTAATTTTTTTGATTCCACTATTACGTCCCAAGTAGAAATTCATGACGGTTATAAAAAAAAGCGTTTTTAAAGCACTCCAAAGTAGAAACTCATGACGGTAATAAAAAAATAGCATTTTTAAAGCACTTCCAAGTATGAATTCATGACGGTAAAAAAAAGTCATGACTTATCAACAATAAAGCATTTTTAAAGCATTATTTCATAACGCTTTATGAACATTTTGAAAAAGCTTTTTGAGATTACTTTTTCGCCAAATTTATGTTGGTTTAGAAATACAATTTTTTTTACAACATTTTTTTACACTACCCAGGTAGAAAAATACAACCGTTAAAACGCTTTAAAAGCGCGAAAACTGCGATGTGTTTTTTTTTTTTTTAAATCTTTTAAAAAAAGATCTAGAAATTTGCTTAATTTGATGCTTTCGCGGTAAGGCAAACTTCACAAATATCAAACAAAAATTGAAAAGTTTCTATTAACATAAATTTTACTTTAAAAATACATATAACGCAAAGGGACGAAATTAGGTTGATACCTAAAATTGTTTTGTGAAAAACACATACATGTTTTGGTCAAAGATATATACTTGTTGGCCAGCATAATATTACCTTTCAATTCATTCAAAACTTTAATGGTGCTAAAAATTTTTTTTTTTGAAACTCCTTTAGTCGGTTTTCCAACGCCGCTAAACATTTGCTGTAAACCTGAGGACATTATAACGGAAAGGATACTTCCAATGGCCTTATATCATACATGGGAATTTTTAATTGGCATTGAATTTTCATTGGCATTAGTTGGAACTAATCCACACATGTGAAGAGGACCGGCGAAACTATGGAGATTCTAAGAACCAAAAATGCCCTCCATTTTGCTCTATCTAACTTAGTTTTCGAGATATTATGCCTGTTCGTTTACCTAACTACAATCATCTCATTTTTACTACTTTTAATAAAGCTGGAAATTTGTAATACAAAAAGTAAACAAAACTTTCTAGTTGTAGTAAAAAAAGTAAGAAAATTGGGTAAACAAACAGACCTATAGCCATTTTAAGTTTTAACAAAAAAAAAATTTCACAACTGGTTGACGGAAATACGCAAGGTTGGCAATCGATACCCACCCAGAATAACGGTATTTGGCTATTGTACCGCAACCAATAAAGATAACGACATTTTTAAAAGCGATTATGAAAGTCGATAAAAGTTCTAGTATTTTTGATGTGTTACTTCATGTTTGTACCGGTTCATTTTCGTTTTATAGGCCAATACCTTTAAAATACCGTTTCAAACAAGGATGGGTACCAATTCGATAAAAGTATTGGTATTGGTATTGGTTTTTAAAATTATATTAGTATTGGTATAGGTATTGGTTTTCATTTTTTGTTGAATTGGTATAGGTTTCGGTATTGGTTTTGAATTATTTAGGTATTGGGTATTGGTATTGGTTTTAGCCTCGAATCGGTATCGGTTTTTAATAAGTATTGGTATTTATCTTATATCGGTTTTGGAATTTGTATGCAAAAGGTTTTGTCGTTAATATTAATTAATTTAACGTACGTAGTCCTTCTGTCCGCCCCACAGTGGAGAAAAATATACGTTTATGTGCAATTTTTAACCGAGTTTAGTTTTGATTTTAAGCCATCGATCGGACCAGTGGGTATCAGGTTGGTTGGCTACTATTTAATTTCCTCTCTCAAAAAGTTGGTTCTCTTAGTGTTGCCTATGCTATTGCATGTAAAAACTCTCTTAAACATTAACAGAACCAATTTATATAAAGTGACATATTGTTTTGGGGCCTATCAAAATCTCTGATATTATTCTTTACTCTATGGATCGGACATGGTGGATTTTTGAATAATGATTTATTTTTTATTTTTTTATATTAAGAAGAGATGGGCTCATGAGCTGATTAGAGCGTGATTCACGTGAATCACGCGTGAGTGTGACTGAATTCAATTTTATTCACGTGATTGTGAGTGAGTGTGAGTGGAGAAAAAAATTGCGTGAGTGAGTGTGCGTGAGTAAGATTTTTGCATGAGTGAGTGTGCGTGAGTCGATTTTTTTTGCGTGAGATTGCGTGATTTATTTTCTCTTCATATTTCCTTTCGTACAAAAAATTTGTAAAATTTGGCTTAACTTTAAATTTCTTCCCGAAAAAAGATTGTAAAATTTCTCTGAACTTTAAATTTTGCTTAAAATTTTAAAAGATTTTTCAAAATTTTAGTTTTTGAAATTTTTTTTGTATAAATAAGAGTTTTGTGAGTGTGAGTCAACGTGAGTGTGAGCGAAGCTTGCATGAGTGCACGTGAGTGTGAGTTGTGTTAAATTTACTCACTTGATTGTGAGTGAGTGAGTGAGTGTGAGTAGAAAAAATATGCTCGTGAGTAAGTGAGCGTGATTCAAAAATTCCTGTCGTTAGCGTGAGTGAGTCAAAAATCACTCACGCGCCCATCTCTAATATTAGACATTTTTCAGAATTTTTTCTTTAAAAAAATTAATAAGCAAGGGTATTTGAACCCCTTATTAATGATGTAAATAGCATTTGTTATATAATTAATTTAGTTTTTATAACCAAATTAAAATTCAAACAACCTCACCACAAGTCCTCAAAAAATCGATAAAATCGACTTCTAAAATATATTTTTAATAGTCGACTTTATATTTAAAATTTTAAGTCGCTGGAGGATATAAAAATTAAAAGCCTAAAGTAATAAAATGCAAAGTTTTCGTTTTCTCTTTAAACAATTTCTGTGCTGATGAACATTGCATTTAATGCACATATAAATTGCGGTGGCCAAGGAGAGATATTTTTTAATTGCAGAAAGTTGAGACTTAACATTCGTTACAAAATATACCTGAAATTCATCCTTTTCATACATAAATATTTTTTGAAAAGGTAATCGAAATAGGTCATCGTGGAGGCCTCTTTTTCGATTTTAGATCTTTTGGTAATTGCGATTACACGGGTAATTGTTTTCTTATATGGGGTTCAAACTTACGACCTTAAACAAGTTGTTTATTAAACCACCAGTAATACCATATTCGCATTCATTTAAACTAGTTTAATTATGTGTCTTCCCCATACAATTTTAAGCACTTTATCTGTCAAACTAAAACGGTGGTTTATTTTGACGTTTAAATTGTATGGGGAAAACCAATAATTAAACTACCCAGGCAGAAAATACGAACGGGAGAGCGCTGGCAAAGTACCTTTTATGGTCGCTTGTGTGCTGGGAAAGCATCATAGTTTAGTACTCTCCCAGCGTCCAAAATGGTAACCATGGTAAACGGTATGCCGTTGCTATATTAAAGAGCCTTGTGGAACAGGGTATAACGAGTTTATGCTTATGTTTGAAACTACCCGAAATAATAGCCCTAGATTAACCTTTTAGCAAAAGTACCGAAAAAAAGTGATGTATTGAACCGAAACGTGTTGTTTTCCAAAAGGAAAGATCCAGTGGCATTTCACATGTGATGTATCCGGAGTTTAAGACACTTCCTCACAAAAGAAACGTGTTTTTATATAAAAGGTGTCAAGTTTGTGATAGGAATTGTGTCTAAGTGACATATCACGAGAGCTTTCAAGGACCAATAACTAATACTGCAGTGAAATGAAAAATATTCCAATTGTTATGAAAATTAATAAATTTTAATTACAAATTTTACTTTGAACGAATTTAAATAGAAAACATTGGCAAAGCGCTTGCAAAGCACTTTTTTTTCGTACTACCTTATACACAAAAAATAAAGTGCTTTGCCGAGACTTTTTTTGTGGAACGGTTGGCAGTTTCTGCTTGGGTAGTTAAAAATGAGTGCAAACATCGTTTTGCAGAATAAAAACGGAATGGATACAGAACAAAGATTTTTTTAAACACGTAGCCCTTAAACTCTCAAAAATAGCAAGTGTGAACCGCACATTAAAATAAAATAAATTCTTATATAACATGACTGTGACCGGCACAGTGTGCCTCTAATAAAACAAAAAAAACATTTTTTGATTCTGGTGTTGTGACATAAAATTTTGTAACGACTGCTTGATTGGAATTTCCAAAAAAGGACATTAGTATTTTTTTTACAACCCAAAGAACAGTGCAGTGACACTTAATGTATTTCAAATATAAACAATGTTTGCAAAAGAAAAAATTTCTTCACAGAAAAGGTCTACATTTTTTAAGATCTACTTTTATTAGGGGTCATAAAAATCAAATTTGGTTAAAAAGAAGTAAAAAAAAATATTTTTTTTATGTTTTTATGGCTTTTTAAATTCAAGTAGCTAACTCCTTTTTGTTATATGACATTGCATGCAAACGATTACTGATCGATGTAACATCTTTTGTGAACATCTTTAGCAATTCGTTAGTCAGGTAAAACCTAATATCAATTACCAATGTCAAAAATTTATCACAGAAAAGGTCTAAATTTTTTAAGATCTACTTTTATTAGGGGTCATAACAATCAAATTGGGTTAAAAATAAGGATATGGTACGTGACAAAAAAAAATAGTTTTATGTTTTTATGGCTTTTATAATTCAAATAGCTAACTCCTTTTTGTTATGTGACATTGCATGCAAACTATTACTGAACATCTTTTGTGAACATCTTTAGTCAGGTAAAACCCAATAATGTGATGGAAAGAAAATGTTTGAATTCATAATTAAAACAAACGAAAATAAGAATACAAAAAACCGAAACAAAACCGATACGAAAGTATAAAAAAATGAATTGGTATTGGTTTTTTATTGGTATTGGTTTTGAAGAATAAAAGTATTGGTTTTTAATTGGTATTGGTAGTGGGGAATCGGTATTGGTTTTTTATCGGTATTGGTATCGCACAAATAAAGGTATTGGTTTTTAATTGGTATTGGTTTTCAATTTGAATTGGTATTAACGGGTATTGGTATCGAAAAGGTATTGGTACCCATCATTGGTTTCAAACGGTATTATAAAGGTATTGGCCTATATTTCGAAAAGCAACCGGTACAAACACGAAGTAACACATCAAAAAGACTAGAAATTTCATCGACTTTCATAATCGCTTTTAAAAATATCCATATCTTTATTGGTTGTAGTACAATTGCCAAATACCTTTATTTTGGGTGGGTATCGATTGCCAACCTTGGAAATACGACTTTTAATATTGCTAATGCTTTGTTTTCATTAAGACATTTATTAATGCCAATGAAATTTTTCATAATTGGCATTACTAATGCTACTAATTCCTTAACGGGCATTGGCATTGATTGAAACAATGCTAATGCTAAAAATTTCATTGGCATTAGTTTCAATATAAAAATTTCATTGGCATTAGTTTCAATATAATGCCAATGAAATCGTCAATTAATTAGTCCATTTATTTAAATAGTCCCATGTATGCCTCATAGTATGAGTCGGCCTTACATTTTAACCGCATCAGGTCACGCTGAATAACAAAATAAAAATTAGTAAATTTGATTCAAATGTAAATATAGAAAAATACATACCAGTGAATTGCAAAATTGCTGATCAGTTTTAACCTTGTTGTCACACTCCTCAAACTTAACTAAATCTGTTATGGGGTCGTCTAAAGTTAATTCGCTTTTAATGTCGGCTTTTTGGTCGTCGTAAACCATATTTAAAAAGTAGTGTAAAAAAATGTTGTAAAAAAATTGTATTCCTAAACCAACATAAATTTGGCGAAAAAGTAATCTCAAAAAGCTTTTTCAAAACGTTCATAAAGCGTTATGAAATAATGCTTTAAAAATGCTTTATTTTTGATAAGTCATGACTTTTTTTTTTAACCGTCATGAATTTATACTTGGAAGTGCTTTAAAAATGCTATTTTTTTATTACCGTCATGAGTTTCTACTTTGGAGTGCTTTAAAAACGCTTTTTTTTTATAACCGTCATGAATTTCTACTTGGGTACTTTTTAAATATGGTTTACGACGACCAAAAAGCCGACATTAAAAGCGAATTAACTCTAGACGACCCCATAACTAGAGTTTGCAAATAATCGAGATATTTCATAATCGCGATTACGATTAAAAAAATTGCCGTTAATCGCGATTACGATTAATCGAATTTTTTAAATGATTTGATTTGCAATAGCTTTAAAAAATCTTTTGAAATTTACATTTTAGAAAGTACGAAAATACAAAAAATATTATTTTTAAGAAATAAAATTAAAAACTTTTAAACTTTCCTAGTAAAAATAATTCGAGATTTTAAAACCACAGTCTCTTTTTTAGTATATCATTGAGCATCGAAAGAACTTTCGAGCGCCCTTGAGAATTTTTTGTTCAGACATTTTTTTAAAACTTATAATTAAAATTCTTTGTTGATAAAATTTTACACATACTTAAATTTTTTTGACATCTTCAACATCAAAAAGATTTTTGGAGAAAAATACTAGATTTTCTTACATCTTTATTGCGCTTAAATAAACTCTGCAAAGAGTGCTTCAATCAGCACTGAATAGATACTTGATTTTACTGCGTTTTAATAGCTCTTTATCTGTGCTACTAAAGAGTAATCTAAACTGTGACTGGTTTGGATTCGCTCTTTGTGATTCCTTTCCAAAAGCTGCTTCCAGTTAAAAATTTCTATGGGGTCGTTTCGGAATACCTGCCGATGGCCAGTGAAGGAGCAAAGTGCGAGGAAATTTATTAAAAAATTTTACAACGCATCATTAATCGGCAACCTGCGGTCAAAGTATGAAAAATTACGTTTTTTTATATTTCATGTCCAATTTTTACGACCAAATCCGACCAAAGCCTTTTAAGTATATTTTAAAAACAAACCTCTTTAAAACTTACTAATATCAGAATTTAAATTTTCCTTTAAATTTGAATGACTTTTACGAGAAAAGGAAAGAAAAATCGCAAACAAGTTAAATGAATCATGGGCCAACCCATCAAAATTTTCCATTCCAAATAATCGGTACCAGAACGCATCATACCCTCCTGCAATCGATTCTACTTAACATTCCAGAATCAATGATTTTTGTTTGAAATTGTTCCTAAAGTAATCGTTTTTTTAGAGTAATTTAGTTTTTTTGAAAAATAATTTTAAATAAAATATTTTGGAACTGATTAAAATTCGTTATAAAAACAGTGTATTTCATAGAAAATTATTAATCGTAATCGGATGATTTTTTTGTCGATTACGATTACGATTAATTGGTGCGATTAATCGCGATTACGATTACGATTTTAATCGTTTTGCAAACTCTACCCATAACAGATTTAGTTAAGTTTGAGGAGTTTGACAACAAGGTTAAAACTGATCAGCAATTTTGCAATTCACTGGTATGTATTTTTCTATATTTACATTTTAATCAAAATTACTAATTTTTATTTTGTTATTCAGCGTGACCTGATGCGGTTAAAATGTAAGGCCGACTCATTATATGAGGCATACATGGGACTATTTAAATAAATGGACTAATTAATTGACGATTTCATTGGCATTATATTGAAACTAATGCCAATGAAATTTTTAGCATTAGCATTGTTTCAATCAATGCCAATGCCCGTTAAGGAATTAGTAGCATTAGTAATGCCAATTATGAAAAATTTCATTGGCATTAATAAATGTCTTAATGAAAACAAAGAATTAGCAATATTAAAAGTCGTATTTCCGGCAACCAGTTGTGAAAAATTTTTTTTGGTTAAAACTTAAAATGGCTATAGGTCTGTTTGTTTACCCAAATTTCTTACTTTTTTTACTACAACTGGAAAGTTTTGTTTACTTTTTGTATTACAAATTCCCAGCTTTATTAAAAGTAGTAAAAATGAGATGATTGTAGTTAGGTAAACGAACAGGCATAATATCTCGAAAACTAAGTTAGATAGAGAAAAATGGAGGGCATTTTTGGTTCTTGGAATCTCCATTGTTTCGCCGGTCCTCTTCACATGTGTGGACCCTAATAGGTTAAAATTTAGAATCTAAAAAATTGGCAGTCCCGAAAGTTTAAAAATTCAAATACCTTTAGCATTATCTTGCTTATTTTTCCAGGTACTGCAATTTAGGGGCCCAATAGGGTCATGAGAATTTTAGAAACTGAATAACTAAAAAACTATTGCTCTGAGGGTTTTCTAGTATTGGCAGACGAGTTCTAGAAACCAAGAGCTACAAAAATTCATTTGGACTTTTTGTTGTGTCACCAATATTTACCGAGACATAAGCATTTTTAAATTTCCCGGAATCCCAAATTTTTTGGATTCAAAGTTAGGACCCATTGGGGGTAAACATATGTGAAGAGGACCCGCGAAAGTATGGAGATTCAAAGAACCAAAAATGCCCTCCATTTTGCTCTATCTGGCTTAGTTATCGATATATCGCCATTTTAAGTTTTAAAAAGAAATATATATTTATTGTAAAAAAATGCTTTTTTTATCAATTGTAAATAGTTTTTTTAGGCATTTGTGCCGTTTCATTGGCATTAGTACAAATAATGCCAATGCCAAAAAATTTCATTGGCAATAAATTTTAATGCTTTTTTTTGGCATTGACATTAGTTCCAACTAATACCAATGAAAATTCAATGCCAATTAAAAATTCCCATGTATGATATAAGGCCATTGGAAGTATCCTTTCCGTTATAATGTCCCCTGGTTTACAGCAAATGTTTAGCGGCGTTGGAAAACCGACTAAAGGAGTTTCGAAAAAAAATTTTAGCACCATTAAAGTTTTTAATGAATTGAAAGGTAATATTATGCTGGCCAACAACTATATATCTTTGACCAAAACATGTATGTGTTTTTCACAAAACAATTTTAGGTATCAACCTAATTTTGTCCCTTCGCGTTATATTTTTAAAGTAAAATTTATGTTAATAGAAACTTTTCAATTTTTTTTTTTTGATATTTGTGAAGTTTGCCTTACCGCGAAAGCATCAAATTAAGCAAATTTCTAGATCTTTTCAAAAGATTTAAAATAAAACACATCGCAGTTTTCGTCAGATCAGAAATGCTTTATACCTATTATATTAATAAACTCATTTTGTTTTCCCGTTGCAGAACACCTTCTTCTACAATTTGAAAATGAGTCCGACAAGTCTATCGTGACCAAAACAAGCCGCTGGCTACCGGCAGCAGAAGAGAGAATAACTAAACGAAATTCTATTTAGTTTTTGGTACAAAAAACAGTAATTTTTTATAAAAAAAAAATAATATATTTATCTTTTCTTAAAAGGTTTTTTATCTGAAATGCTTGTAAATTGTTTTTTTTTTTTTTGCATATAAAGCACTTTAAAATTGCTTTACATACCGTTTTAAAAGTGATACATTTTTGGTTTTTGCAATGCTTTAAAAGCGCTATAACGAAGCGTTCTAAAATCATTATTATAAATGTCTTTAAAAACGCTTCAAATAAACCGTCTAACGGTGTTATCATTAGGACAGTCTGAAAGCGCTCTGATGATGGTTTTCAGTATGGTCTGAGAGCATTCGTACTACCATACAAAGCGCTTTTAAAGCGTTTTAACGGTTGTATTTTTCTACCTGGGGTATTTTAACATTGGTGTCAAATATAGCACTTAATTTATAGACCGTCATCTCTTAATTCAAAATCTGCGATCAACAAATTTCTGGCACCTTTTGTTTTTTGCATTTTGTGTGTATTGAAAAAACAAAATTTCTTGAAAAGAGCAACAAAAAAAATTTTCTTGTTGGGCCGACAAGTTATAGCCCTGGATATGTGCATGTTCTTAAAAATATTTTTTTAAAACCATAAGAATATACCGAAAGTCATTTTAAACGGAAAGTCATTTCAGAACAAGTTCTAAAAATTTTTAATTTGCCAAAAAAATTCAATTAATTAAGGAATTGGGTTAGTTTTGTGTTTAAAATAATTTTATGAAAAAAACGTGATACTTCTCTTCCA
Organism: Pegoplata infirma; assembly: GCA_963921195.1. Lineage (NCBI taxonomy): Eukaryota > Metazoa > Arthropoda > Insecta > Diptera > Anthomyiidae > Pegoplata > Pegoplata infirma. The sequence continues at coordinate 277,680 of CAWUER010000622.1, forward strand.
AAAGTTAAGTTGTGCCTTGTAAGGTTAATTTTATATTAATGGTGAACACCCTGATGAAAACCTCACGGCACGTCCCTGCCTTATAATGTGAATGGGGGTTATGACCGAAAAAAGTTCGGTCGTAATCCCAACAAGGAACCGACATAATCCCCATTGGGATTGTGACCGTTATGGAAACGGTCATAGTACCCACAACTATTATGGGGGTAATGTCCGTGGGGATTATGTCGTCACCGTATCAAGCCTTTTGCCCGGTTAAAATCACTTTATGGGGGGTGTCATGTTACACATCGTTGGAAAGGTATTTAATTCACCTTTTTAATGATACCACATTTGTTTCGATCGGACTAGTAGTTTGTCAGATATCTGTATGTTTCCACAAATCAATAAAATTTTAAAAAACATCCTGAAAAAAGTAAAAAAAAATAAAGTTACAACTTTGACCCCTAATATCTCAGTATGTTTCAGTATGAAAGCTTGAGGTCTTGGCTACAAGCCTATATAGACGAACAAAATGTTTATATATGTGCGATTTTGAGATCATAAGCATTTTGTAAAAAAAGTCTAGTTAAAATTTTTTTAAATGAAATTTTGTCGTTTAAAAGGTTAATTAAACTACGTCCCGTTGAAAAGGTCTTTAATTACCCTTTCTAATGATACCATAACCGTCTTGATCGGATAAATAGTTTTTGAAATATTTAAGAAAAACTACTTTAACTTTAAAACCCTGCCCCTCCCAAACGGGTTACGTTCCCACGGGTTTGAACACCCCACTCGAAATCTAACAGTCCAAGGATTAAGGTCATATATATTTTTCATATATATTTTATAAGAATTTAGCATCGCATTTTCAAGAAAAGTTGATATAAAAAAATGGCTAGATCTGAAAAAATGGCTAGATCTTCCGGGCTAGATATAATCTAGCTATTTTTTTATGGCTAGATGAAAATAAAACCGCTAGATCTAGCCGAAAAATGGCTAAAATGGCAACCTTGCATTCCTCTTATTGTTATTTACTCTATGACTATATCAATTAAAGAGCAATTTAGAGTACTTTGAAGCAAAATACTTTTGTTCTACAAAAATTGAAATTTTATTCTGGAAAATGTTAAAAGCAAAATGTTACCCTTCTTTCCTCGAAATTATCACGTGTAGTTCCAACAAATAAGGATATAGCACCACAAGAATCTGCAGCCACTAGGTCACTTATGTTACCAATATTTAAAACGTCATTAGTAAGTAACAAATGATTCATCTTGGACACTTAAATGCAACGCTATTAATCAACACTTATCCCCCACTTATGGGAGGAATGACAGCTATTTCGTCTCCTTCTTGCAAGTGTAATTCTTCCAGCCAATTATCGCAATAATTTTCGTTTATTGCAAGTATAACACTTTCACGAAGTATTTCCAAATTAAAGGCACTACAAATTTGATATAACAGATCAGAGGCAACAATTTTTCCAGACTCTAGTTGATATGTGGATTCATGCAATCCGGATAATTCACGTGTTTTTGCAAAAAATAATATTCGTATATTGATTTTTGTTGAATTAAAACTCATATTTTATTGCAACTGAATTGATTTCCTGCACAACATGACCACATACTAAACAGACGCGACACTTAAAGAGAGTCTTGTATTTCAGGAACGAACTAGTTCAATTGATCTATTCACTTAAATGTTTCTTCACAATACAGCAGCAAGCAGCAGACAGCATAATTTTTACATGTATTTTGTTGTTGCGGCAACAACAAAATACATGTAAAAATTATGCTGTCTGCTGCTTGCTGCTGTATTGTGAAGAAACACTAAAGCGCCAATCAGACGACAGACAAATCTCACAATTTGTCTTCCAACCGCTCATATTTTTTCTGAAAATATTTGCGAGCACACATACACCCAAAAAATTACATAGTTGATAATTACTATTTTTTCAACTATGTCATAGGTGAAATAGCCCCAACTATGGCATAGTTGATGTGACATAGTTGTTGCTGACTATGTGTCATTTAAATCTACAAATTAACTATGAGAAAAGTTAATGACAACGATGTGTTTAATCATAGTTAATATTTACTATGTAATTTCATAAATAGTTAATTATACCCTATAATTTGTATACAAAGAAAAACAAAATTTTGATTTTTTTTTATTTATAAACATTATTTTATTAAAATTGCATATAAATTGGGTACACCAATATTGTAGGATCCAAAAAAGCCAGCCTGCAAATATAAAAAAAAAAAAAAAATATTTTGTAATCTTTTTTATTTTTTTGTATAGAAAACACGTCAAAAATTCTGACATTTTTGTAGAAATAATGTATCAATTTTTGACATTTTTTTCTGTCGAAAAATCTTAAATTTTTAAACATTTTATCCATAGAAAAATCTCAGAAGTTGATATATTTTTTCTCTAGAAAATAACTTAAATACTGAGACATTTTTTCTACAGAAAAATTTCATATTCTGAAACATTTTTTTTACAGAGACAATTTCAGATTTAGAGACATTTTGTCTATAAAAAAATCAGATTCTGAATAAAAAATCCCAAAAAAAATATCAGACTCAGACATTTTTTCTATAGAAAAATTCTCAGATTGAGATATCTTTTTTTTATAGAACAATTCCAAGATTCTGAAACATTTTTTTATAGAAAACTTCTATAGAACAAATCTCATATTCTAACACATTTTTTCAATAGAAAAATGATCAGATTGAGGCATTTTTTCACTAGAAAAATACTGAGATATAAGACATTTTTTCTATAGAAAAAATGTCTCAGAATCTAAAACTTTTTTATAGAAAAAATGTTTCATAAACTGGTTCTTTTTCTATAAAAAAAATGTCTCAGATTTTTCTATAGAAAAAAGTCTCAGATTCAGAGACAATTTTTCTACAGACAAAGTCTCTGAGACAATTTTTCTGTAGAAAAATTCTATAAAAAAATTTTTCAGAATCTGAGACTTTTTATAAAAAAATTGTCTCAGAATCTAAGACGTTTTCTATAGAAAAATTGTCTCAGAATCTGAGACTTTTTTCTATAGAAAAATTGTCTCAGAATCTGAGACTTTTTCTATAGAAAGATTGTCTCAGAATCTGAGACTTTTTCTATAGAAAAATTGTCTCATAATCTGAGACTTTGTCTATAGAAAAATTGTCTCTGAATCTGAGACTTTTTCTATAAAAAATTGTCTCGGAATCTGAGACTTTTTCTATAGAAAAATTGTCTCAGAATCTGAGACTTTTTCTATAGAAAAATTGTCTCAGAATCTGAGACTTTTTCTATAGAAAAATTGTCTCAGAATCTGAGACTTTTTCTATAGAAAAATTGTCTCAGAATCTGAGACTTTTTCTATAGAAAAATTGTCTCAGAATCTGAGACTTTTTCTATAGAAAAATTGTCTCAGAATCTGAGACTTTTTCTATAGAAAAATTGTCTTAGAATCTGAGACTTTTTCTATAGAAAAATTGTCTCAGAATCTGAGACTTTTTCTATAGAAAAATTGTCTCAGAATCTGAGACTTTTTCTATAGAAAAATTGTCTTAGAATCTGAGACTTTTTCTATAGAAAAATTGTCTCAGAATCTTAGACTTTTTCTATGGAAAAATTGTCTCAGAATCTGAGACTTTTTCTATAGAAAAATTGTCTCAGAATCTGAGACTTTTTCTATAAAAAATTGTCTCAGAATCTGAGACTTTTTCTATAGAAAAATTGTCTCAGAATCTGAGACTTTTTCTATAGAAAAATTGTCTTAGAATCTGAGACTTTTTCTATAGAAAAATTGTCTCAGAATCTGAGACTTTTTCTATAGAAAAATTGTCTTAGAATCTGAGACTTTTTCTATAGAAAAATTGTCTCAGAATCTGAGACTTTTTCTATGGAAAAATTGTCTCAGAATCTGAAACTTTTTCTATAGAAAAATTGTCTCAGAATCTGAGACGTTTTTTATAAAAAATTGTCTCAGAATCTGAGACTTTTTCTATAGAAAAATTGTCTCAGAATCTGAGACTTTTTCTATAGAAAAATTGTCTCAGAAAAATTGTCTCTATAGAAAAATTTCTGTAGAAAAAGTCTCAGATTCTGAGACAATTTTTCTATAGAAAAGTCTCAGATTCTGAAAAATTTTTTCTTTAGAAAAAGTCTCAGATTCTCAGACATTTTTTCTGTAGAAAAAGACTCAGATTATGAAACATTTTTTCTCTAAAAATGTTTCAGATTCTGAGACATTTTTTCTATAAAAAAAAGTCTCAGGTTCTGGAAACCATATTAGATGCCGATACATATTTTCTATAGAAAAAATCTTATATTCCAAGACATTTTTTCTGTAACATTTAGATTAATTTTTAATGAAAATATTTCTTACCAAATCCTTTTTCCTTGCTTTTCTGATTCTCCCTCCCATCCCTGTTCATATTTTTCTTATTTTCCACTTTTTGTGCTGGTTTATTTTTTAAAAAAAAAAAATATTTTGCACTTTTGATGCATTTAATGTTTAAAATATTTATTGGTTTTAATTTGTTTATTTTTACTTCTGACACTTGTATTTTTTAAATATTTTGATTTTTCAAATATAAAGAAATCGTTGTTATCAACTTTGTCCATAGTTGTTATTGATTATAAATAGTTGATTTAAAAATTATTTGAAATAACTATGGATTTTGTTAACTATGCTACTATGTAATTTTTTGGGTGTACAATACACACATACACGTACAATTTGTATTTGGTCGTTAGACAAATTGTAAGATTTGTCTATCGTCTGATTGGCGCTTAAGGCTCCCATACACAGAGTCATAGAGTAGTCCAACAAATGGCGTTTGAAAAGGTAGTCAACAAAAACCATATGGTATTGTTTACGAAATTTTATCACAAATCGAAATGTGAGCGAGATGGAAGATACCACTTTTACAGTGAGAATGCAGATTGTTTTTTTGTCTCTCTTTGCTTTGCGTTTGAACTTTAGTTTGGCATTGCCAGAATTTTCCAATTATCTTTGGTGATGCCAGATCTACAAAACGGTCGATGGATTACTATGTCACTATGCCCATACATTTCAAACAAATTGGATGACCTATGTAATTTTTCTCGTGTATGCACTAGAGTTGTCAGTCGATTAAGAATAATTCGATTAATCGATCAAACAAAACCCAACTCTTGTTCGAATAATTCAAAAATGACGATTTTCGAATAACGAATAAATCGATTAATTAATGTCGATTAATCGAACAATTTTTTTTTTAATTAAAAAATTAAATAAATGATTAGAATTTGATTTATTCTCATAAATTTTGAAAGATTTTATACAAAATGTAGGAAAGTTAAAATATATTGTAGCCATAGCCCTGGCTAGCACATCCATTATAGAATTAGAGGGAGTTATCAAGTTTTTAATAAATAATTTAGAAAAAATTAATAATTCTTTTGCATCAGACTTACTAAAACGTATTAAAATAAGAATTAAATACGTTAATATTTTTTCTAAATTCTGGAAATTTTCCGAGCAATGAAAGTTTCTTAAAATATTCTTCAAAAAGCGAAACAAAAGAGTATGCAAATGAATTATACTCCAGATTATTTTATGTTGAAAGTAATCACAATAATTCAGATAAAAGTATTGAAATAGAGGAAGTTATAAGTAATGAAAATAATAATCTTTTATGCAAGTTAAATAATTCAATTCAAAGTATTAAAAATTCAGAAAATAAATTGGACTTCAGCGATATATCAGACGATATGGTATATTTGGAAAAATCTGAAAAAAAGAACAGAAAAAATAGATAAACATTTTTATGCTCTTCTTACTGTATCACCTACTTCAACAATTAGCGAAAGAGTGTTTTCAAAATCTAATTTAATAAAAACAAAAACCAAAAATCGTTTGAAAGCAAAAAAATTGAGTCAACTTTTATTTTTAAAAGATTATTTCTTAAGAACAACTTAAATTGTCTTATTTGACAAAAATTAAAATCATTTGAACCGATTATTATGAAAGTGAGGTAAGTCCACATGGTTTCAAAACGAGATATTGAAGGGTTTGCGTTTTTAAGTCTTTAAAAATCTGGGTACTTTATATTGATTAAATTTTAATGAAGATGTTATCTCAGGTACCTAAATTTACTTATTGAGTATTATTTTGTTAAGATATAATTAAACCCGCCATTTCTCACTATATAAAAGGGACTTATTTTTTAAATTAACTTTTTATAGCTTTTAAAAATTAAATTTTTATAGCTGATAAGGTATATCGGTAGTGTTTTAACACTTAAATCGCCCTATAGTTTGATCATAAACTAAATTTGTTACAGAACTTTGAGATGAGCTAAAAAAATTTTACTAGTAAACGATTTATCAAAAATGTTAATTTTGAAAGTGAGGCTAGTCCACACAAAATTTTTTTGTAGTGTTAAAAATAACCTAATAATCGCTGATAGAGTAAAACATTGATGATTTTTATTCTTTAATAACTCCATTATTTAATCCTTAACTAACTTTAATACAAAATTCTGAGATGTTCTGAACAAAATTTTACTAGTAAACGATTTATGAAAAATGTTAATTTTGAAAGTGGTGTTAGTCCACATTTTTTTTGTAGTGTTAAAAACAACCTTATAATCGCTGATAGAGTAAAACATTGATGATTTTTATTCTTAAATAACTCCATAATTTAATCCTAAACTAACTTTGTTACAGAATTCAGAGATGAGCTAAACAAAATTTTACTAGTTAACGATTTATCAAAAACATTAATTTTGAAAGTGGTGTTAGTCCTCATTTTTTTTGTAATGTATAAAATAACCTTTAAGGTGCATACAGACGACGCAATATTATGTACAATATTCAATTATATTGATGGTGTGTTGGTTAGATTGACCATTGTACAATCGTCAATATTACCCACACACCATCAATATAATTGAATATTGTACATAATATTGCGTCGTCTGTAGGTACCTTTATATCTCTGACAAAGAATATCCGTAGCGTTTTTAACTCTAAAATAGCACTATTGCTTAGTCCTAAACTAATTTTGTTACAGAATTGTAAGATGAGCTAAAAAAAATTTTACTAGTAAACGATTTATCAAAAATGTTAATTTTGAAAGTGAGGCTAGTCCACACAAAATATTTTTGTAGTGTTAAAAATAACCTAATAAACGCTGAAAGAGTAAAACATTGATGATTTTTATTCTTTAATAACTCCATAATTTAATCCTTAACTAACTTTAATACAAAATTCTGAGATGAGCTAAACAAAATTTTACTAGTTAACGATTTATCAAAAACATTAATTTTGAAAGTGGTGTTAGTCCACATTTTTTTTGTAATGCATAAAATAACCTTTATATCTCTGATATAAAGAATATCCGTAGAGTTTTTAACTCTAAAATAGCCCTATTGCCTTGTCCTCTACTAATTTTGTTAAAGAATTGTAAGATGAGATAAAAAAAATTATACTAGTAAACGATTTATCAAAAATGTTAATTTTGAAAGTGAGGCTAGTCCACACAAAATTTTTTTGTAGTATTAAAAATAACCTAATTATCGCTGATAGAGTAAAACATTGATGATTTTTATTCTTAAATAACTCCATAATTTAATCCTAAACTAACTTTAATACAAAATTCTGAGATGTTCTGAACAAAATTTTACTAGTAAACGATTTATGAAAAATGTTAATTTTGAAAGTGGTGTTAGTCCACATTTTTTTTGTAGTGTTAAAAATAACCTTATAATCGCTGATAGAGTAAAACATTGATGATTTTTATTCTTAAATAACTCCATAATTTAATCCTAAACTAACTTTGGTACAGAATTCTGAGATGAGCTAAACAAAATTTTACTAGTTAACGATTTATCAAAAATGTTAATTTTGAAAGTGGTGTTAGTCCACATTTTTTTTGTAATGTATAAAATAACCTTTATATCTCTGACAAAGAATATCCTTAGCGTTTTTAACTCTAAAATAGCCCTATTGCTTAGTCCTAAACTAATTTTGTTACAGAATTGTAAGATGAGCTAAAAAATTTTTTACTAGTAAACGATTTATCAAAAATGTTAATTTTGAAAGTGAGGCTAGTCCACACAAAACTTTTTTGTAGTGTTAAAAATAACCTAATAATCGCTGATAGAGTAAAACATTGATGATTTTTATTCTTTAATAACTCCATAATTTAATCCTTAACTAACTTTAATACAAAATTCTGAGATGTTCTGAACAAAATTTTACTAGTAAACGATTTATAAAAAATGTTAATTTTGAAAGTGGTGTTAGTCCACATTTTTTTTGTAGTGTTAAAAATAACCTTATAATCGCTGATAGAGTAAAACATTGATGATTTTTATTCTTAAATAACTCCATAATTTAATCCTAAACTAACTTTGGTACAGAATTCTGAGATGAGCTAAACAAAATTTTACTAGTTAACGATTTATCAAAAACATTAATTTTGAAAGTGGTGTTAGTCCACATTTTTTTTGTAATGCATAAAATAACCTTTATATCTCTGATATAAAGAATATCCGTAGAGTTTTTAACTCTAAAATAGCCCTATTGCCTTGTCCTCTACTAATTTTGTTAAAGAATTGTAAGATGAGATAAAAAAAATTATACTAGTAAACGATTTATCAAAAATGTTAATTTTGAAAGTGAGGCTAGTCCACACAAAATTTTTTTGTAGTATTAAAAATAACCTAATTATCGCTGATAGAGTAAAACATTGATGATTTTTATTCTTAAATAACTCCATAATTTAATCCTAAACTAACTTTAATACAAAATTCTGAGATGTTTTGAACAAAATTTTACTAGTAAACGATTTATGAAAAATGTTAATTTTGAAAGTGGTGTTAGTCCACATTTTTTTTGTAGTGTTAAAAATAACCTTATAATCGCTGATAGAGTAAAACATTGATGATTTTTATTCTTAAATAACTCCATAATTTAATCCTAAACTAACTTTGGTACAGAATTCTGAGATGAGCTAAACAAAATTTTACTAGTTAACGATTTATGAAAAATATTAATTTTGAAAGTGGTGTTAGTCCACATTTTTTTTAGCTCATCTCACAATTCCGTAGCAAGGATAGTTAAAGTTTAAATTATAGGACTATTTAAAAATTAAATCACTACGTATATACTATATCAGCGATAAAAATATTATTTTATGCACTACAAGAAAATTGTGGACTAACCCCACTTTCAAAATTAATGTTTTTGATAAATCGTTAACTAGTAAAATTTTGTTTAGCTCATCTCAGAATTCTGTACCAAAGTTAGTTTAGGATTAAATTATGGATTTATTTAAGAATAAAAATCATCAATGTTTTACTCTATCAGCGATTATAAGGTTGTTTTTAACACTACAAAAAAAATGTGGACTAACACCACTTTCAAAATTAACATTTTTCATAAATCGTTTACTAGTAAAATTTTGTTCAGAACATCTCAGAATTTTGTATTAAAGTTAGTTTAGGATTAAATTATGGAGTTATTTAAGAATAAAAATCATCAATGTTTTACCACAGACTAAATACAGACTCGACAGTAGAGTTTTACAAGAAAAAATGGGGAAAAACTAAGCGATTTTAGGAGAAAACACAGCGGTTTTTAGTCCGTTTTACGCTAACATGGCAACACTTTCTACGACTTAGGAGTGAGTGAGACAACAAAAACTGATCTGGCATCCATTTTTCTTATGGCGTTTCATATCAGTTTTCTCTTTCTAACCTAATTCGTAGAATAATTTGAAAACATTAACCATATGGTTAAAAAATACTTTTTTGACACCTGTCATATTTGTCGAGTCTGTATTAGTCTGTGGTTTTACTCTATCAGCGATAATTAGGTTATTTTTAATACTACAAAAAAATTTTGTGTGGACTAGCCTCACTTTCAAAATTAACATTTTTGATAAATCGTTTACTAGTATAATTTTTTTTATCTCATCTTACAATTCTTTAACAAAATTAGTAGAGGACAAGGCAATAGGGCTATTTTAGAGTTAAAAACTCTACGGATATTCTTTATGAGAGATATAAAGGTTATTTTATGCATTACAAAAAAAATGTGGACTAACACCACTTTCAAAATTAATGTTTTTGATAAATCGTTAACTAGAAAAATTTTGTTTAGCTCATCTCAGAATTCTGTACCAAAGTTAGTTTAGGATTAAATTATGGAGTTATTTAAGAATAAAAATCATCAATGTTTTACTCTATCAGCGATTATAAGGTTATTTTTAACACTACAAAAAAAATGTGGACTAACACCACTTTCAAAATTAACATTTTTCATAAATCGTTAACTAGTAAAATTTTGTTTAGCTCATCTCAGAATTCTGTACCAAAGTAAGTTTAGGATTAAATTATGGAGTTATTAAAGAATAAAAATCATCAAAGTTTTACTCTATCAGCGATTATAAGGTTATTTTTAACACTACAAAAAAAATGTGAACTAACACCACTTTCAAAATTAACATTTTTCATAAATCGTTTACTAGTAAAATTTTGTTCAGAACATCTCACAATTTTGTATTAAAGTTAGTTAAGGATTAAATTATGGAGTTATTAAAGAATAAAAATCATCAATGTTTTACTCTTTCAGCGATTATTAGGTTATTTTTAACACTACAAAAATATTTTGTGTGGACTAGCCTCACTTTCAAAATTAACATTTTTGATAAATCGTTTACTAGTAAAATTTTTTTTAGCTCATCTTACAATTCTGTAACAAAATTAGTTTAGGACTAAGCAATAGGGCTATTTTAGAGTTAAAAACGCTACAGATATTCTTTATCAGAGATATAAAGGTTATTTTATGCATTACAAAAAAAATGTGGACTAACACCACTTTCAAAATTAATCTTTTTGATAAATCGTTAACTAGTAAAATTTTGTTCAGCTCATCTCAGAATTCTGAAGAAAAGTAGTTAAGGATTTAACTATAGAGTTATTTAATAGTAAAAAACACCAAAGTGTTATTCAATCAGCAATTATTTGGTTATTTTTAACGCTACAAAAAAATTGTGGACTAACCTCACTTTCAAAATTAACGTTTTTGAGAAATCGTTAACTAGCAAAACTTCTCTCATAAAATTCTCAGACGTTTTTAAAGTTTTCTTTGAACTTTTTTTTTTTAATCGAAAGATACCATTAAACTGTATCCAAATCTATCGTTAACTAAGTTTTTTTGAAAATGTGACTTACCCCACTATCATAATAAATGGTTCATTTATGATATATTTTTTTCTGAATACTTCAAATAATAATTTGTATTTGAATTATTTCTCAACAAGTATTAAAATCGACATCCATTAATTAAAAGTGATCTCAGTTGTTCAATTTTTAAGTTTTTTTAACTATTTTATTTTTAAGTTTTGTATGCATTTTTTCGTTAATAAAAATTTTAACTTTCTTGTTTTAAGATTTTTTATAAGAATTGTTTATTTTTTTGTTAATAAAAATATTTTTTAAAATAATTTTTTTTATTCGTTATTCTCTTCGATTAATCGAATAAATTTTAATCTTTAATCGTTTGATCGAACGAGGAAAAACAATTACACAGACTAAATACAGACTCGACAGTAGAGTTTTATAAGAAAAATTGGGGAAAACTAAGCGATTTTAGGAGAAAACACAGCGGTTTTCAGTCCGTTTTACGCTAACATGGCAACACTTTCTACGACTTAGGAGTGAGTGAAACAACAAAAAACGATCTGGCATCCATTTTTCTAATGGCGCGTTATATTAGCTTTCTCTTTCTAACCTAATTCGTAGAATAATTTGAAAACAATTAACCATATGGTTAAGAACTACTTTTTTGACACCTGTCACTTATGTCGAGTCTGTATTAGTCTGTGACAATTATTTGAATTATTCGAACAAAGTTGAAAGTCGAATAATTGACAACTCTAGCACAGACTATAAACAGACTCGACAGTAGAGTTTTATTAGAAAAAATGGGGAAAAACTAAGCGATTTTAGGAGAAAACACAGCGGTTTTTAGTCCGTTTTACGCTAACATGGCAACACTTTCTACGACTTAGGAGTGAGTGAAACAACAAAAACCGATCTGGCATCCATTTTGCTTATATCGCGTTATATCAGTTTTCTCTTTCTAACCTAATTCGTAGAATAATTTTAAAATATTAACCATATGGTTAAAGAATACTTTTTTGACACCTGTCACTTATGTCGAGTCTGTATTAGTCTGTGACTCTAGTATGCACCCAAAAAAATTTGTAGTTGTTTTCAACTTATGCCCTAGTCACACGTACAGTTTTAAATCGTTTTTAGCAGCAATATTTTTAGCACCTTCTTTATGCTATTACAGTATATTGACAGAAAATGCTAAAAATAATTGCTAAAAACGATTTAAAACTGTAAGTGTGAATATGGTATTATGGTGTTTTCTTTTCTGGCAAAAATGTGGCTTTTTTTTGCATTTCACCCCGAAAATTCTGTTTTGTGTTCTTTTCTAAAAAAATGTCAACCCTTTGTGACAAACCTTATTTGTGGGATTGTGGAAACGGCACTTAGGTGCACTGAAAGAATTTTGTTCATTACGGCTATGAAAACGTACATTGATTCTATGAAAAAAATCATTAGAAGTGAGCCAATGATGCCCTTCATAGAATCTATGAAACAAATTCATAGAAACCAGATACCTATGAAAAAGTTCATAGGCTATGGAAAAAAAATTTTATTGTTCAATTCAATTTTTTTTTATTTTATTATTTAATTTTTATTTACTTTATTATTTTATTTATTTACAATATTCTATTTTTAAAAATTTATTTATTTTTAACTGTTCCCCACCGAGATTCGAAAACAATACCAGTTGTTCGTGAAGCTTAGTCTCTAACCACTGAGCTAAAGTAAATAAACAAGTTATAACACTTAAAATCTATTTTGTTAAATATCCTGCTTTAAAATATTATGCTCTGCCGCAATGCTCTGCCAAAATCTGTGTGTATGTTTGTAGAAAACAAAATGTTTGTGTATTTGCAAAAAAAAAAAAATAACGAACATTACAAAACTAAGTGTTAGTCGGCGAGATTTTCCTCCTTTGGTGGCGCTGCTAGCTAACGCGTCGATTATAAATTTCCCAGCCGGTAGGTCTTGGGTTCGAACCCCGCCTGGGCAGCAATATTTTTTTTTTTTACGTTTTTTACGTTTTTTATGTTTTTTTTATATTTTTTATATTTTTTTAATATATTTATTCAAATTATTTAATTATTGTAACATTATTTTAATTTTTAAAAAATTATTAATGACATTTTTTTTCTATGAATTTTTTCTATGAATCTTACAAAATCTATGAATAAAATTCTATGAAATATTTCAAAATACTAATGAATATTCATTCAGACAATGAATTGTTTCATAGATTCTATGAATTTGGTTTTATGAAATATGTTCATAAGGTACCTACAGACGACGCAATATTATGTACAATATTCAATTATATTGATCGTGTGTGGGTAAGATTGACCATTGTACAATCGTCAATATTACCCACACACCATCAATATAATTGAATATTGTGCATAATATTGCGTCGTCTGTAGGTACCTACACCCAAAAAAAAACAATTGTGGAATTATAAAATTTTAGGGTACAATTTACCTAAGTTTTTTCGCAGGAATCCAACTTGAAAAGTTTCTTTGCTTATTAGCCGAAACAACTTAGGTAAACTTACAAAACGCAACTAAGCATTATTTCAAATTTAGTTTTGTTTATTTAGCCAATATATTTAAATAAATGGTACAGTTTGATTGGTTAAATGACGTATTTTTTTAGGTTGATTTAATAATTTTATATATATCCCCACCCAAAAAAAAACAATTGTGAAATTATTTAATTTTAGGGTATAATTTACCTAAGATTTTTCGCAGGAATCCAACTTGAAAAGTTTCTTTGCATATTACCCGAATCAACTTAGGTAAACTTACAAAATGCATTTGAGCATTATTTCAAATTTAATTTTGTTTATTTAGCCACTATATTTAAATAAATGGTACAGTTTGATTGGTCAAATAACGTATTTTTTTAGGTTGATTTAATAGTTTTATATATCCCCTTCCATACAAAATGCTCAATATTATAAATTTTAATTACATTTATTTTTAATATTTTTTTTAATATAAAGGACAATTTTATAACAATATATAAATACTAACAAGCTTAAAATACATACTTAGCATGATCAGTGACAAGTAAATTTTTCTATAGAAACTTTCTTAAAGACAATTTTTGTATAGAAAAAAAGGCAATTCTTCTTTAGAAAATTTCTGATAGACAATTTTTCTATAGAAACTTTCTGAAAGACAATTCTTCTATAGAAAATTTCTGAAAGACTATTTTTCAATAAAAATATTCTATAAGACAGATTTACTATAGAAAATTTTTAACAGACAATTTTTTTAAAAAATTTCTCAAAGACAATTCTTCTATAGAAAATTTCTAATAGACAATTTTTCAATAGAAAATTTTTCAAAGACAACTTTTTTATAGAAAATTTCTGAGAAATAATTTTTCTACAGAAAATTTCTGAAAAAAAATTTTTGAAAGTTAATTTTTCTATAGAAAATTTTTGAACAACAATTTTTCTATAGAAAATTTATTATAGAAAGTTTCTGAAAGACAATTTTTCTATAGAATATTTCTCAAAGACAATTTTTCTATAGAATATTTCGCAAGGACAATTTTTCTACAGAAACTTTTTCAAAGACAGTTTTTCTATATAAAATTTCTGAAAAACACGTTTTCTGTAGAAAATTTCTGAAAGACAATCTTTCTATGGAAACTTTCTCAAACACAATTTTTCTATAGAATACTTCCGAAAGGCAATTTTCATTTTCAGAAAAATTCTCAAAGACAATTATTCCATAGAAAATTTTTTAGACAATATTTCTATAGAAAATTTCTGAGAGAAATTTTTCTAGAGAATATTTATGAAAAATAATTTTCCATAGAAAAATTCTCAAAGACAATTCCCAAGGACAACTTTTCTAAAGAAAATTTCTCAAAGACAATTCTTCAATATAAAATTTTTTAAAGATAACTTTCTCAAAGACAATTTTTCGATAAAAAATTTCTCAAAGACAATTTTTTATAGAAAATTGCTGAGAGACAATTTTTCTGCAGAAAATTTCTGAAAAATAATTTTTCTACATAAAATTTCTAAAAGACAGGTTTTCTATAGAAAATTTCTAAAAAAAAAAAATTTTCTGAGAGACAATTTTTTTACAGAAAACTTCTGAAAGAAAATTTTTCTATAGAAAATTTCTGAAAGACAGGTTTTCAGAGAAAATTTCTAAAAGAAAATTTTTCCGTAGAAAATTTCTGAAAAAATTTTCATAAAATATTTCTCAGAGACAATTTGTTTATAGAAAATTTCTCAAGGACAATTTTTCTATAGAACATTTCTGAAAGTCAATTTTTCTATAGAAAATTTCTAATAGACAATTTTTCTATAGAAAATTTCTTAAAGACAATTTTTCTATAAAAACTTTCTCAAAGACAATTTTTAAATAGAAAAATTTTCAAATACAATTTTTCTATATAAAATATCTTAAAGGCATTTTTTTTCTATAGAAAATTTTTGAAAGACAATTTTTCATAGAAACTTTTTCAAAGACAATTTTTGTAAAGAAAATTTCTTAAAGATAATTTTTCTATAGAAAAGTTTTTCTATAGAAAATTATTCTGTAAAAAATTTCGTAAAAACAACTTTTCTTTAGAAAGTATCTATAGAAAAATTATCTTTCAGAAATTTTCTGTAGAAAAATTGTCTTTCTGACATTTCTAGAGAAAAATTGTCTTTAAGAAATTTTCTATGGAAAAATTGTAGTGTCCGACCGAACGCACTTTTTCAGACCGAACCCGTACCCGAACCCGAACTTTGGTTGATTTTGCGAAGTTCGGCCGAACCCGAACCCGTACCCGAACTTTTTTTTTTTTATTAAAAAAAGTTGTTTTTGCAAATAATTATGAAAAAAACATGTTTTTTTTCTTAGATGTACTATTTTATAGTATAAAAAAAATATTTTGTACTTTTGTATAAGACTTAAAAAAGTGAAAAAATATAGCTCAAGGTAATTTTTTTGGAAAGAAAAGTATATTTCTTTTTAATAATAGCCATATTAAAGGTGTAAAGTAGTCTCACTGGTAGTTTGAAGACGATAAAAAGCAATGCATACTTAAGTTCGGTGTTCGGTAAAGTTCGGCCAAAATTTGGCCGAACACCGAACAGTGGCCGAACGTCACTTTTTGCCGAACTCCGTAACCGAACCCGAACGTTCGGTCGGACACTAAAAAATTGACTTTGAGAAATTTTTAACGAAAAATTGTCTTAATACATATTTTCTATAGAAAAATTGTATGAGAAATTTTTTATAAAAAAAATTGTATTTAAAAAAATTTTTATAGAAAACTTGTCTTTAGGAAATTTTCTATAGAAGAATTGTCTTTCAGAAATTTTCTATAGAAAAATTGTCTTTGAGAAATTTTTATACAAAAATTGTTTTTAGAGATATTTTCTATGGAAATATTGCTTGCAAATTTTTTTATACAAAAATTGTCTTTCAAAAAATTTTCTAAAGAAAAATTGTCTTTCAGAAATTTACTATACAAAACAATCTTTCAGAAATTTTGTATAGAGAAATTGACAATAAGAATTTTTTTATAAAAAAATTGTCTTTAGTTATTTTCTATAGAAAAAGTGCCTTTGTGAAATTTTCTATATACAAATTTTCTTTGAGAAATTTTTTTCTAGGAAATTTTCTATAGAAAAATTGTCTGAGAAATTTTCTATAGAACAAATGCTTTTGAGAAATTTTTAAATGTTTTAAGAAACATTTTTATAAAAAAATGCACAGACTCCGTCCATTTTTTCTATCGAAAATTTTTAAGTTTTTGAGACTTTTTTTCTATAGAAAAAATTTCAAATCCTAAGATATTTTTAGAAATATTGTCAGATTCTTTGTTATTTGTTCTATAGAAAAATTCTGTAATTCTGAGAATTTTTTTCTTTAGAAAAATTCTCTATTTCTGAGAAATTTGTTCTATAGAAAAAGTCTTGCATTTTGAGACAATTTTTCTTTAAAAAAAGTCGTAAATTCTTAAACAATTTTTCTATAGAAAAAAATCTCAGATTCTGACACAATTTTTCAACAGAACAAATTTTAGATTCTGTGACAATTTTTCTACAGAAAAAGTCTCAGGTTCTGATACAATTTTTCTATAGAAAAAATCTTAGATTCTAAGACAATTTTTCTTTAGAACAATTTTCAGATTCTGAGACAATTGTTCTATAGAAAGTACCATATTGTGAGACTATTTTTCTAAAGAATTTTTTCTATAGATGCTGAATTATCACTAACCGGAATTTGCAATCAAAAACCTCAAGTCATTTTCTGGATCTGCTTTGGTGTCTACTATTGAACCAACACTGCAAACCGGAGACCAATTGTTTTAATTTAAACTGTCTTGGGTGGAGATTCCAAGTAATGTATGTTTACAAGTTCCGATTAAAAGCGTGGCGGATGCCGCAAATGTTTGGATAAACCACCACCGTCTGCAACTGAAAGTTAATATTTTGGTTAATATACGTTTATCAAATATACATAAAAACACATTATTTTTGCTTACCTTTTTAATTAATTAAATAAATTAGTTCCTCATACATATATTTTATAAAAAATTAAAGACAATTTGTTGTCAATGTGTTGTTTACAATGTGGCATTAATATGTCGACTTTATCGAATTAAATTTATTTATATTTATAAAAAAAACTTAGGTAAAAGATTCAAGTTTGTGTATGTTAAATTTGATATTGTAAACAATGCTATTTTACAAAATAAATGTCATATACAATTTAGTTAAAACTTGAGCAATTTCTTGAACTCAATATAAAAAAAATTTACCTAAGTCACATTAGACTGTTTAACACTAGTTATTTTTTTGGGTGCCCTTCCATACAAAATGCTCAATATTATAAATTTTAATTAGATTTATTTTTAATAATTTTTTTTAATAAAAAGGACATTTTTATAATAAAATATAAATATTAATAAGCTATAATAAGCTAAAATACATACTTTTGATTTAAAGACTTGCCTTCAACATAATCGTAAATTTCAGGAAGAACAATTTTCTATAGAAACTTTCTCAAAGGCAATTTTTCTATATAAAATTTCTAAAAGAGAGATTTTCTATAGAAAATTTCTAATAGACAATCTTTCTATAAAAAATTTCTAAAAGACAGGTTTTCTATAGAAAATTCCTAACAGGCAATTTTTCTATAGAAAATTTCTCAAAGACAATTCTTCCATAGAAACTGTCTCAAAGACAATTTTTCTATAGAAAATTTCTCAAAGACAATTTTTTTATAAAAAATTTCTGAGAGACAATTTTTCTACGGAAAATTTCTGAAAGACAATTCTTCTATAGAAAATTTCTTAAAGACAATTTTTTTATAGAAATTTTCTCAAAGACAATTTTTCTATAGAAAGTTTCTCAAAGACAATTCTTTAATAGAAACTGTCTCAAAGACAATTTTTCTATAGAAAATTTCTCAAAGACAATTTTTTTATAGAAAATTTCTGAGAGACAATTTTTCTACAGAAAATTTCTGAAAGACAATTCTTCTATAGAAAATTTCTTAAAGACAATTTTTTTAAAGAAATTTTCTCAAAGACAATTCTTCTATAGAAAATTTCTGAAAGACAATTTTTCTATAGAAACTTTCTAAACGACAATACTTCTATAGAAAATTTCTAAAAGATAATTTTTCGATAGAAAATTTCTGGAAGAATATTTTTCGATAGAAAATTTCTGGAAGAATATTTTTCTATAGAAAATTTCTGAAAGATAATTTTTTTTATATCAAATTTTTTTATAGAAAATTTCTCAAATACAATTTTTCTATAGAAAATTTCTCAAAGATAATTCTTTAATAGAAAATTTCTCAAAGACAATTCTTTAATAGAAAATTTTTTAAAGATAATTTTTCTATAGAAAATTTAACAAATATAATTTTTCCATAGAAAATTTCTGAAAGACAATTTTTCTATAGAATATTTTTCAAAGACAATTTTTCTACAGAATCTTTTTTAAAGACAATTCTTCTATAGAAAATTTCTGAAAGACAATTTTTCTATAGAAAATTTTTGGAAGAAAAATTTTCTATATAAAATTTCTCAAAGACAATTTTTCTGTAGAAAATTTCTAAATGAGAGATTTTTTATAGAAAATTTCTAACAGATAATTTTTCTATAAAAAATTTCTGAAAGACAGGTTTTCTATAGAAAATTTCTCAAAAACAATTTTCCTATAGAATAGGTCTCAAAGAGAATTTTTCTACAGGAACTTTTTTAAAGATAATCTTTCTATGGAAACTTTCTCGAACACAATTTTTCTATATAAAATTTTTGAAAGACAGGTTTTCTAAAGAAAATTTCTGAAAGAAAATCTTTCTATGGAAACTTTCTCGAACACAATTTTTCTATAGAAAAGTTCTGAAAGACAACTTTCCATAGAAAAATTCTCAAAGTTAATTATTCTATAGAAAATTTCTCAAAGACAATTTTTCTATAGAATTTTCCCATAGAAAAATTTTCAAAGACAATTATTCTATAGAAAATTTCTCAAAGACAATTTTTCTTTAGAAAATTTCTGAGAGAATTTTTTTTTATAGAAAATTTTTGAAAGACAATTTTCCATAGAAAAGTTCTCAAAGACAATTATTCTATAGAAAATTTCTCAAAGACAATTTTTCTATAGAAAATTTCTGAGGGAAATTTTTCTTTAAAAAATTTTTGAAAGAAAAATTCTGAAAGACAATTCTTCTATAGAAAATTTCTGACAGAAAATGTTTCTACAGAAAATTTCTGAAAGTCAATTTTTCTATAGAAATACAATTCTTCTTTAGAAAATTTCTGAAAGACAATTTTTCTATAGAAATTTTCTGAAAGGCAATACTTCTATAGAAAATTTTTTAAATACAATTTTTCTATAGAAACTTTCACAAAGACAATTTTTTTACTGAAAATTTCTTAAAGATTATTCTTCAATAGAAAATTTCTTGAAGACAATTTTTCTATAAAAACTTTCTCAAAGACAATTTTTCTTTAGAAAATTTTTCAAATACAATTTTTTTATAGAAAATTTCTGAAAGGCAATTCTTGTATAGAAAATTTTTGAAAGACAATATTTCTATAGAAACTTTTTCAAAGACAATTTTTCTATAGAAAATTACTCTTTAAAAAATTTTGCAAAAACAATTTTTCTTTAGAAAGTTGTCTTTATAGATATTTTCTATAGAAAAATTGTATGAGAAATTTTTTATAGAAAAATTGTCTTTGAGAAATTTTTTATAAAAAAATTGCTTTTAGTGATATTTTCTATGGAAAAATAGCTTGAAAAAATTTCTATAGAAAAATTGTCTTTCAAAAAATTTTCTAAAGAAAAATTGTCTTTCAGAATTTTTTTTTTATAGAAAACTTGTCCTTAGAGTTATTTTCTATAGAAGAATTGACTTTGACAAATTTTCTATAGAAAAAGTGTCTTTGTGAAATTTTCTATAGACAAATTTTCCTTGAGAAATTTTTTCTGGGAAATTTTCTAGAAAAAAATTGTCTGAGAAATTTTCTATAGAACAATTGTTTTTGAGAAACTTTCTATAGAAAATTGTCTGAGAAATTTTCTATAGAATTGTCTGAGAAATTTTCTATAGAACAATTGTTTTTGAGAAATTTTGAAATGTTTTGTGAAAATTTTTTATAGAAAAATGTTCAGACTCCGTCCATTTTTTCTATAGAAAAATTTTAAGTTTCTGAGACGTTTTTTTTTTCTATAGAAAAAAGTTTCAAATCCTAAGATAATTTTTCGATAGAAAAATTGTCAGATTCTTTGACACTTGTTCAAAAATTCTATAATTTTGTGAAATTTTTTCTATAGAAAAATTCTCGAATTCTGAGACATTTTTTCAATAGAAAAAGTCTTGCATTTTGAGACAATTTTTCTATAAAAGTTTCAAATTCTGAAAAAAAAATTTATAGAAAAAATCTCAGATTCTCAGACAATTTTTCTACAGAACAAATTTTAAATTCTACAAAAATTTTTCTACAAAAAAGGCTCAGGTTGTGAGACAATTTTTCTATAGAAAAAATCTCAGATTCTAAGACAATTTTTCTTTAGAACAATTTTCTGAGACAATTTTTCTATAGAATGTACCAGATTGTAAGACCAAGGTCTAGGGTTTTTTAATTTTTTTTTATATATTAAACTTTTACCTCGGCTGAAACACTTGATGCATGATTGGGTTCTCTTAAATTTGTTTTGTATCCCGTTCCTTAAAATGTAAACTGGCTAAAAGTTCCGATTTAAAGTGTGTGGCGGATGCCGCAAATGTTCTGATAAACCACCACCGTCTGCAACTGAAAGTTAATATTTTGGTTAATATACGTTTAGCAAATATATAAACACATTCGTTTTGCTTACCATTTTAATTAATGAAAAAAATTACCTCCTCATGTTTTTTATAAAAAATTAAAGATAATGTGTTGTCAATATGTTGCTTACAATGTGGCATTAATTTGTCGACTTTATTGAATTAAATTTATTTATATTTATAAAAAAAACTTAGGTAAAAGATTCAAGTTTGTGTAGGTTAAATTTGATATTGTATACAATGCTATTTTACAAAATAAATGTCACATACAATTTAGTCAAAACTTGAGCAATTTCTTGAACTCAATATAAAAAAAATTTACCTAAGTCACATTAGACTGTTTAACACTAGTTATTTTTTTGGGTGTATAGATATTATGAACAATAATTCTTTCAGTGTGTTGCTGCGGCTTAGCTCGCCGGAATGGGGGGTTCTTCTTTCACGTAGGGTTGCACATTTAAATTAGTTTCGTGCCGTTAAATATATTTGAATTTAAATAAAAAAGAAAGAAACCGAAAGAAACCCAAACGGAAAGCAAACATTTTTAGATTAAAGAAAAACGGAAATTAAATTTTTGAAACCGGAAATCAAAATCAAAAGACGGACAAACTTATCTACACTGATAGAAAAACGCTTCAGAGCGTGATTTTTTCTAAGAATTTTGTTACGAAATTTAAAATGAAATGTTGTTGATTAATTATAAGTATTTATTAAACTCACGTTGTTTTAAATTATTTCGGGGTTTTACTTATGTATTAAAAGTAAACGTTATAGTAAAATTTTGTGTGAGAAAACTGAGTGAAATCTATAGATAAAATACAAAATATGTGAAAGTGTTTTTTTAACTTGGTTATTTTGTGACTTTTTCATATTTTTTTACGAAATTTTAAATAAGAATTAAATTATTAACTAATTTTTGTGATGTTTTATATCAGTTCGTGGTTTTAATTATGTATTACAATTTAAGGTTGGAGTAAAATTTTGTGCGAGAAAACTAAGTGAAAACAACTTTTTATTATTTTTAATTCTATAAAAAGATCTTTACAATTTCATACATATAATTAATTTTAAAAATAAAAGTAACATTTATTCAATAAAAGTATTTAATTTCAAAAATAAAAAGTAGGATTTATTCAATGAAAGTATTTCATAAGAATTAAATACTTTTTTCATTAAAGTAATGAAACATTTTCATAAAATACAATTTATATTTTGTATGAACAATTTTCATTAATTTAATGAAACTTTTTCTTGCAATTATATTTTATGATAACCATTTCATTAATACAATGAAACCCTTCATAGGTTCCTTTTTAACGTCATTTTTTATAACATTAATGTAGATTTTCATTATTGTCATGTACAAATTTCTATCAGTGTACAGACTACTTTCTGACTTGTTCAGGATCGTATTTTTCTTGTGGAGGTTACAGATAGAGTTAACCTCTCAGGGGGTCGATTCTGGTTCTGTGAAAAACGTACGAATGAAAAAATATGTCAGTTTACTTCATTGAAAACTAATAGGCAAAGTGACATTATTTTTTCAGTGATAAATTTATCACAGAAACAGAATTGGCCCTCAGGTAGCCCACCCCTAATGACTTATTCAGGCATCCGTGGTACTTTTATTACCTGCTCGTTTGCTTATTTTTGGTATGACCCAAAGACCATTTACTTTGTTTTGAGAAAAACGAAAAAGAAACTTCTCATCAACTTTATTAAAAATCTACACGATAGATTTTTTTTTTTACTTTTGGTATCGATTGCTTAAAATGTTTTAAGAAAAAATATAATTTTTTTTACGTTTTTGCACAAGATATCAAAAGTTATTATGATTTTAACAAAAAAAGACTTGGTCGCGTTTTGCTCCATATCCCGTTTAAATGAATATTTTCTTAAAAACATTTAATTTTCTTTCACGTGGGTCAAAGTCAACCTGGGTTTACCTTGTTAAATTATCTTTAATTTTGGCTATAATTAGCAAAGTTTGGGCTGGATATCTTTTAATTCTTACGAAAAATTCATTCCGGATGAAAATAAAGTGCATAACAATCATAAACAATTGATTCCTAATTCCATTTGGCAAATGGTTTATGGGTCACACCAATAACCAATTGTCAATTTTTAGTTTGTTTTGATATGCACCCTTTCAACGTTATATGCATCAAAACAAAAGTAGAGAAAAATATTTTAACTTTTAGGTGTAAAATTTGCTGCATGTGCAGAAAATTGGCGTATGCAGCAAACCAATGATAAAACAATGTTAATATTGGGGATATGAAGCAAAGTTAGGGCTGGATATCTTCTAATATATACGATATATAAAAAAATAGATTACGGATTTGGAAAAAGGACATATTAATCATATACAATTGATTCCTAACTCCATTTTCCCAAAAATGGTCTTTGGGTCATACCAAAAATTAACAAACGTGCTATCGAAATGTTTAAAAGTACCCTATAAAAACTCACCTAATACCAAATTCGCATTCATTTTTTTAAACATGTTTAACCACTTAAACATGTTTAAATTTAAACTTGTTAAGGTACATAAACATGTTTAACTGCTTAAACATGTTTAAAAAAATGAATGCGAATTTGGTATAACTCTTATTTTTCGCTACATTTTCAACCTTTTAAATGACAAAGCTAACACATGATTAATTTCATTTAAATTTATAAAAAATATACATTTATTAGAGAAAAAGATAACAAATTTTTTTATACTAACATAATATAATATTTAACAAAATCTATAAAAATTTTAATTAATAATATTTTAAATAATTTAATGTTAATTATTTTTTTCTTATTATTATTTTATGTATTTTTACGCATTTAGCTTTTATTATATATTATTTTTATTTATCTTTTTATAAGTATTTATTTTATTGACCGGTTTATTAGTTTATCATATTTTATTTATTTATTATATTTCGCGAACAAATTATATATTTATTTTTATATTAGGAATTTTTAGTAATTTTGTTAATGATTTACATATTAACAAAATCAGTAAAATTTGTTATTTAGTTTTTAGGGTTTTAATTAGGTATTTTTTTGTAAATTTTTATGTGTAATTTAGGTAAAAAATAATTAATATTGAAAAAACTTCTATTTTAGGGCAAACAGAACCTTTTTAGAAACCAATCTTCTTGGACCACTTAAAGGTTTGATGCACTTAACCTTGTGGAGAAACTTGAGAAGATTAGAATTGTAAATACTCGTTGGAGCATTTACAATTGTAGGGATTAAGGGGAGAAATAAAAAAAGGAATAATTAATTTCTTTTCATATAAAAATTATAATTTGTATGTTTATTGAGTATTTTTTTGGGTTAGTTGTTGTGTGCGCGTGTTACCTTGTGTTTTATTTTTTAATTTAAGTTAATTTATATTTAACTTCATGTTGTGTTATTTGTTGTAGGTAGAAAATATATGTTGTAACTTAATATGTTCTTTTAGTTTTAAGTATTAATGTAGAGTGTAATGGAATTAAAGAGAACCAATACTTGATTGGCCTGTTGCTAAGTGAAGACTAAAAATTAAAAAATAGATTTTACAACTTCAAGGCCTCTTCGGCTTTTACATAACCGACGAGATTTGGAATATTCCAATCAATCTCGAATGTTTAGCGTTGACAACTTAAAATTTTTAATACTAAATATATTAAGGTAATACGAATTCATTTATATCCATTTCATATATATAAATTTAAGAAGCCATAACAAATTTAAAGCAATTCATTTACATGTTCATTTTCAAGTTTAGTTAGTATAAATTCATTTCTTTAATTCTTTTTAAATTTGTTTTGGACAAGATGCAAATATAATTCAAATACGTTTTTAATTCAATAAACTTAATTAAGGTTACAAATTCATTTTCAATTTATTTAGTGTCTAAACCTTAGTTTAGACATGGCGCCGGCCTCGGCCTTTGCCTACTTATGCTGCTTTACTTTGGTGACACAAAACGTTGGCCAGGGATTTAATGGCCTTCGCTAGTATATGCTGGTCTGGTGTTGGTGTTGTACTGGTGGCTGGTGAAGTGACTGGAGCTGGTGAAGTGACTGGAGCAGGTGGTTGTTGATTCTGATGACGTTGTTGTTGACGGTGATGATGATGACGATGCTGCTGCTGCTGTAGGCGTCGCTGATGGTGACGATGTTGTTGTTGTTGCTGGCGACGGCTGTGTACTTGTTGTGGGCGACGGTAGCCAAACTGCTGTGAATTGTGTGGCTGGGGATGACGCGGAACTTCTCGAGAATGGCGTTGAGACGTTGGTTGATGACGTCGTGGGCTGCTGGAGGTGGCTCTTACGTCATGTGTAGTGGATTGACGGGGCTGGTGTAGTAAAGTGTGGTGCAATTTATCGCATTTCCTACACGTTTCCATGGATGTGCATGAGCGGATATTGTGGCTTCTCGCCAGGCAGTTGGTGCAATAACCCAATCGCTCTACCACATCCTGTCTTCTTTCCGGCCTCATTTTCAGAAACCGCTTGCAGTATTTCAACCCATGGTATCCCTTGCATACCACACAGTAGTAGACCTCCAAATCCCTTGGAATTTGACTGCCACTACTAAAAGGGCTGCGACTTTCGCTCGATACCCGAGTTGCGGTGAGTCTTCGATTAGATCTGTGAAAGACAACACAAATTAGTTAGTAAGGATAAAAACATTAGTGAAAAGTGGGAGACATGTGAGAGAGTTTTAATGTATATGAATATAGTTTCGGCGAATTAATAAATATAAGACTTTCTTGCAAACGGTAATTTAAGAGAAATATAAACTTGGTACAAGGGGATTCAATTAGAGTTAGGGAGAGACTTCCTTTTGGTTCATAAAAGAAAGATAGCTAAGTTTGACGATGGGTCGCGTTGTAATACCATTAGCCGTACGTACTTCGGCTGCGCGCACATTACCATCCGCTCCCGAGAAAGTTTTCTCAATCCTCCCTAAACGCCATTCGTGAGGCGGTAGTAGATCATCCATAACTACTACGAGATCACCGATCTGAATGTTTATATTTGACCTCTTCCACTTATACCGCATGTGGAGAGCTTGAAGGTAGTCATTCTTCCACCTTAGAGCAAATTGGTGATGAATGACTTTCAACCTTTCCCATCTATTGATAAGAGACATGTTAGATTGATCTTGTTCAGGGAACGCCATTAGTGGAGCACCTCTCAAAAAGTGTCCGGGTGTCAGTGCGGTTAAGTCAAAGGGATCTTCCGATAAGGCGGATATAGGCCGTGAGTTCAGCACCCCTTCAATACGAGCTAATACAGTTGCGAACTCTTCAAAGCTAAATTTCTGACCGTTTGCTACTCTTTTGAAATGATATTTAAAGCTTTTAACTGCGGCTTCCCATAAGCCGCCCATGTGTGGCGCGTGTGGCGGAATGAACCTCCAATCAAACCCGTGTGTAAGATATTTTTGGGATATATCGTTAGCGCATGTTTCCAGAAATGAGGCAAATTCGCGTCTGAGCGTTCGGCTGGCTCCTAAAAAGTTTCTACCATTATCAGATTCTACCCTTTGGGGGAGCCCCCGCCTCCCAACGAAGCGGGAAAATGCAGCTTGAAACGCCGCCGAAGATAGATCTGAACATAATTCTAAATGTATTGCTTTTGTACTAAAGCAAACAAATACGCAAACGTAAGCTTTTGTATAGGAAGTCTTTCTTGTTGGTGAAACTTTGAGATCGAAAGGGCCAGCAAAATCAACGCCAGTTGTTTGAAATGGGATTGATAAATTGCATCGCTCTGGGGGCAGAGGTGCCATTATCTGCGAACATGGCTGTTGTTTATAAATAACACATCTTCTGCAGTTTCGTATTATATTTTTGAGTCGGGGTTTGAGTCTTGAGATGTAAAATTCAGTTTGTACCATACGGCACATTTGACTGCACTCAGAGTGAAATAAAAAATTATGCAAATGAGCGAGATATAATTTGCAAAACTTTGAGTTGCCTGGCAAAATAATAGGATAACGTTCATCGTAAGATAGACTTGATTGAGATAAACGACCGTTTACTCGTAAAACTGAGTTAGCATCGAGAAACGGATTTAAGGAAATTAACGTGCTTTTATTTGATATGCTTTTCGACTGACTTAAGCACTTATATTCTTCATAATAAAAAGTCTTCTGAGTAGTAACGATGAGCCTATTTTTTGCCACTTTCATTTCTTCTTGGGTGAGATTGTCTGAATTTGAGCATTTAACATTTGGCCTCTTTTTGCTGATACATTTGTTGAAAAATCTAAAAACGTAGCATATAACCCGCAAAGCTTTGGTATATGACGAGAACCTGTCGAGAATATCATTGTCCTCAACATTAGCATGCAACGTTTGAGTATTTATAGTTACCAATTCATTTTCAATTTATTTAGTGTCTAAACCTTAGTTTAGACAAATATTTAGGGTAAGAAATTTTAGGATATATGAAATTTGAACTTGTAACTTCAACAGGAAATGAAAAAAAAAAATAGTTTTAGATTTAGATAAACAATTTAATTTTTAACTTTAATTGAACAATGTTGATTCAAAAAAAAAACATGAAAAAAGTAAAAAAAAATAAAGTTACAACTTTGACCCCTAATATCTCAGTATGTTTTAGACTTAGAGCGCAGTTTTTTCGCGCAAATGAAAGCTTGAGGTCTTGGCTACAAGCCTATATAGACGAACAAAATGTTTATATATGTGCGATTTTGAGATCTTAAGCATTTTGTAAAAAAAGTCTAGTTAAAATTTTTTTAAATGAAATTTTGTCGTTTAAAAGGTTAATTAAACTACGTCCCGTTGAAAAGGTCTTTAATTACCCTTTCTAATGATACCATAACCGTCTTGATCGGATAAATAGTTTTTGAAATATTTAAGAAAAACCACTTTAACTTTAAAACCCTGCCCCTCCCAAACGGGTTACGTCCCCACGGGTTTGAACACCCCACTCGAAATCTAACAGTCCAAGGATTAAGGTCATATATATTTTTCATATATATTTTATAAGAATTTAGCATCGCATTTTCAAGAAAAGTTGATATAAAAAAATGGCTAGATCTGAAAAAATGGCTAGATCTTCCGGGCTAGATATAATCTAGCTATTTTTTTATGGCTAGATGAAAATAAAACCGCTAGATCTAGCCGAAAAATGGCTAAAATGGCAACCTTGCATTCCTCTTATTGTTATTTACTCTATGACAAATTGATTCAAAAATGTACTTTTTGTCAAATATCCCTTCAATACAATAATTTGACATATTCGGCCTTATTATGAGTGTCGTTGTCGTCTCGTAAACAAGGCGTTTTCTTAAATCGGTATTATGAGTGTCGAAAAACGACAAAAAAGCGACACTGTTAGCAATTCTATTACATATTTCGGTACCATGAGTGTCGTTTTCAAATGTCAAAAATTGCAAATATTGTCGTTTAAGTTTTTGTTCACGACAATACAAAAAACCTTTAAAAAAATAGATTTAATCAAGGAAGATTAATTATTCCATAGATTGTATTAAAAAATGGGCATTTATAACATTAAAAAACCATTTTATAATCATGTATTTTAGGGCTAAAGTCTAGTTGGCAAACATTTCTTTGATCCAAAAAAAAATAATATTACGGATAAAAATTTTAGTGCTGTGTCCAACAAAGAAAAAAAAAATTGTCGGCGGCCCATGGTTCCCGAGTTATGGGCCTCCAAAATTCGGATATCGAATTTAATATATCTTCTCCAATAATGGTCCGATCAGACAAAGATTGGTTTCATTCGAAAGCTTATTAAAATTCCTTTAATTTGACATTTTAAAAAATTTGGATTTATTAACCCATTGTGGCACAACCCCAAATTTTTGATTTTTAAACAAAAGTTTTTGGAGAAAATGCGTTATATTTCAAAATTAGGCCTTCTTAAGGCATCTATTAATACAACCAGATTTAAAGCTTATATAATTGAGCTTTCATTGGGCCTTTTAACCCTTATAGAATCGGAGTTATTGACTGTTAACCATTGACCCCGCTTATATTTTAGCACAACAAAAAAAACTTTATTTAGTGAAGCCGCTAAATTAATTTGTGGAGTTTAAAATCCCTACGCCCGGCCGAAGGCCGTCTAGGCAGAAAAACTTTTAAGGCAAAAAAAAAAAAAACTACACAGAGGTCTGGTATGCATATTTAAATATGTTTTCGAATGTTTAAACGTTAATAACTCCGGTTCTATAAGGGTTTAATGGTCAAATGAAAGCTCAAATTAAAGCTTAATATCTAAGCTATAAGTCTAGTTATAAAAATAAATACCTTAATAATGCATAATTTTAAAATTTTATGCATTTTCTTCAAAAACTTAGGGTAAAAAATCTAAAATTTAGGATTGTGCCACAATGGGTTAATGAATCCAAATTTTTTAAAATGTCAAGTTAAAGGTATTTTTATAAGCTTTTGAATGAAACCAATCTTGGTTTGATCGGATCATTATTGGAGAAAATATATTAAATTCGTTATCCGAACTTTGGAGGCCCATAACTCGGGAACCATGGGCCACCAATATTTTTTTTTGTTGGACTCACCTAAATCATCCCTATTTCTAAAAAAAAAAAAATTGGACCAATGTCTGCCAACTAGACTTGTTCCATGTTTTTAATACCACCAAACATGTGTTTTTGACAGTTTCTATAACCAGGTAGTTCAAAAATGTTTTAAATCGTAAGAATTTTGAATCAATCTGTTGTTTTCTATTACAAAAAGTCTATTACAAAAATGTCGTTGTGGTAAATTTTACATGATACCAAAGAATTTTAAAAACGACAACGACTACGACAATTGTCGAAATTAAAAAACGACCCTCATAATAAGGCCGATTAATCCCCTTCCGTTCAAAAATGTCTAAAAAAATCTACCACTTGCTACAATTTTGCATCTTTGGTTATCCAAAAATGTACATGTATTTGTAAAAGCATATTACTAATAATTCAGCAATTCGGTTTATTATTTGAGTTTGACTTAAACATTTAAGCACATTTAATATTCTTTCTATTTCTGTCTTGATCTTTGGAGTAACAAGTTAATTATACCTGAAATTGTTTGTGAACTTTGATACTTTGGTTGGTATTAATTTAAATCCTTTAAATCCTTGACAAATTATACATCCTTGAAAAATTACAGTAATATTGAACGACGTCTGGAATTTCTTCAGGTTTTCATAATAGAAATCAAGGAATTTGAAGCTATGCTCAAACTCCAAACATTTCTATATATAAACCCAGTTCATTAGAACTTTAAAAGTTTTCCAATCCAACTACAACAACCCAATTTTTGATACTATTAATAATTGGATATTCTGGTCCTGATTTTTAAATTTTTTTTCCTGGTGCCATATCCATCAAGGGTAAGATCATTTTAATTTTTTTATTTTTTTTATACTGTAAATGTAATGAGAAAAAAAAACGTTTTTTTCTCTCATAGATTTGGCACCATATTCTATATATAAATTGTATAAAGAAAAGTGATCTCTCAACAGCTACTGTACATACATTTTTGGATAATAAACGGCAATCACGTTTTTATAATCAGCCGAGCAAATACCATACCGCGTTGTAGTGAATCAAAGACATTTAAGTGCTCCTTATCTTTAAACTTTATAAATTCCTATAGAAAAAAAAAAAAACGGAATCGTAGAAAAATAGTGCAAATCGGAAAATACCGCAACTTATATATAAAAGAACGACCGAAGTGTTAAAATTTTTTTTTGCAAGAATTAAAATTTAAAGAAAAAAATTAACTTTATCTTCAAAATCCGCAAAAGTTTAAAAAAAGGTCCTTGAAGAGTAAAAAGGATAATTGACAGTTTCATCAAAAATTAAAATTTATAATTTTCTATCAGGTTTTTGTTAAATATTTAAAACACAATTTTATATGGAATTTCCTAATATAATTATAACGGCACCAGGTATTAAATTTCTTTAATGAGAATTATTTTTGTGAGAATCAAATTCCAGATCTCTCAACAATTACTCTTCAATTTATTCCAATTTAAATTTCAGTATTAAAATTCTATTTTTGTTTAATTTGTGCATTAATACGTGAATTTTACTAAAATTCAGAAAACAGGTTTTAAAAAAGGATACAAAATCCAAAAAAAGTCCTTGTTATACCCTCCACTCTAGTGATAGAGGGTATATATAAGTTTGTTATTCCGTTTGTAACACATCGAAATATTGGTCTAGGACCCCATAAAGTATATATATTTATGATCCTCGATCGATTTTAAGTCGATCTAGCGATGTCCGTCCGTCCGTCCGTCCGTCCGTCCGTCTGTCTGTCTGTCTGTCTGTCCGTCCGTAGAAAACACGCTAACTTTTGAAAGACTTTACAGAGGCTACTGAAGTTTGGCATATATGTTTGTCATTTGCCTGGTCAGGTTGGTATTGCAATCCAGCCAAATCGGTCCAGTGGTTCAAAAGTTATGAGCAAAAGAGTAAATTTCGGCAAGGGTGTTTCACGAATTTACGAGATAAAAAACACGATAACTTTCGAAACACAATAATGAGACTACTGAAACTTGGCATGCATCTTTGCCGTTCCCCGGGTCTGTTTGGTCTTAAATTTCAGCTCAATCGGTCTAGTGGTTCAAAAGTTATAAGCGAAACCCTGAATTTCAAATTAGTTTCATCTAAAATGCCACGTGTTTTAACAAGTTTTAAAAGCATTGGTGGTAACTAAACAATGCTTTTTAAACTTGTTTAATTTTAAAGCAATGCTTTTTAAACTTGTTTAGTTTAAAAAGCATTGGTAACTTAAAAATTACTCTCGAAAAAAATTTTACACTCAAAAAAAATTTTACACTCAAAAAAAATTTTACACTCAAAAAAAAATTTATTCAAAAAAAATTTTGTTTTTTTTTTTACAAAAATGGCAATATTTTGTGTACATACTTACGTGCATTCACTTAGAAATATTTTTACAGTAAAAAAACATTACACTCGAAAAAAATTTTATACTCAAAAAAAAATTAGTAATTTTTCTTTTTTTTTAAAAAAAATGACAAAAAAAAGAGTTTTTTACTCAAAATAAAATATTTCTAATCAAAATTGTTAATTTTTTCACGTTAAAAAATGTACTACCGTTTAAAAAAATGCATTGTGGAGGGTATTCATAGATTCGGCAAAGTCGAATTTAACTTTTCTACTTGTTATATTAGTATTTGTAATACCTAAAATTGTACACATACAAAAGTAGATAAAACGGTTTTGAATTGTTGCCTAAAATGTAAAACAAAGTCACAGACTAATACAGACTCGACATAAGTGACAGGTGTCAAAAAAGTATTCTTTAACCATATGGTTAATATTTTCAAATTATTCTACGAATTAGGTTAGAAAGAGAAAACTGATATAACGCGCCATAAGAAAAATGGATGCCAGATCGGTTTTTGCTGTTTCACTCACTCCTAAGTCGTAGAAAGTGTTGCCATGTTAGCGTAAAACGGACTAAAAACCGCTGTGTTTTCTCCTAAAATCGCTTAGTTTTTCCCCATTTTTTCTTATAAAACTCTACTGTCGAGTCTGTATTTAGTCTGTGACAAAGTGTTGCTAAGAATTTAACATATAAAATGTTGCAAAGAATGTAACATATAAAAAGTTGCTAATAATTAATACACAACATGTTGAGAGGAAAAAAATGTTGCTAAGCTTAGGTTACAAAAAAAAAAAACAATAAAAAGTGCCTAAATAATTGACATCATGTGGTAGGGTTCTAACACAAAAGACACTACTAATTGCTAATAACTAAACTAAACTCTATCTCAACTTCTCTAACTCATCTATACCCAATAGCTGAATGTACATTCATCGTTGGAGCTGATACCAAATATATGTAAGTGTTCAATTGAAAATAACATACTCAATACTGACACCAAACGGTAAACATCACCAAAATTGTTTTTTTTTTTATTTTTTTTCTTAATCAAAGAGAATGGCTTAATGAAATAAAATATAAAATAACAAATTTAATTAAATAACAAAAAAAAATCGTATAGTTTTGTTGGTGTTTACTATTTACAATATATATTTACTAATATTCATTGGAATGTTTAGACAATATTTATAACCTGTCGGCTATTGTGCACTTAAAATTTCAGGAAAAAAGAAAGGTTTACGCATTCTTTGTTGATTTTAAAGCCGCGTTTGACAAAGTTGCTAGAAGTTTATTATTTTATAAACTACATCAAATTGGTATATCAACAAAGATCATAAATTTTCTTGAATCGGTTTACAAAACTACCACATCCGTTGTTTGGACTGGTAGTCAAATGTCAGATGAGTTTGAGACAAAATCTGGATTGAAACAAGGTTGCCTATTATCACCGCTATTGTTTGCCTTGTACATCAACGACCTGCATGAAGTTCTAGGGGGAGGTCTTTACGTCGATGATATAAATATTAGATTGTTATTATATGCAGATGACATTGTTATTATTTCAGACAATGTAAATACTTTGCAGAACATGATAACTAAATTGGAAAGCTACTGCCTTAATTGGAATCTAGAAGTTAACATAAGCAAGTCAGAAGTAATGATATTTAGAAATGGTGGTAGAAAATCTAATGAAGAAAAATGGACTTTCAATGGTAATGAGCTAAAAATCGTATCTAGCTTCTGTTATCTGGGAACGACACTGACTCCAAAAATGATTTTTAAGCAACATATTGAAAACAGAAACAACAACGCAAAAAATTGTATAAACTCTACATGGAGTAGCTTTTTAAGCAAGAAAAATATTTCAATAAGAGCAAAATGGCAACTTTTTCAAGCTGTTTGTAGAGCTGTACAAACGTATGGAGCCCAAGTTTGGGGACACACGCTATTCGACGAAGTAGATAAACTGCAACGCTATTTTGTAAAGAAGATTCTGTGTTTACCTTCATTTGCACCGACATATATTTTGATGCTTGA
This sequence comes from Pegoplata infirma, assembly GCA_963921195.1. Taxonomy (NCBI): domain Eukaryota; kingdom Metazoa; phylum Arthropoda; class Insecta; order Diptera; family Anthomyiidae; genus Pegoplata; species Pegoplata infirma. The sequence goes on from CAWUER010000622.1 coordinate 312,087, forward strand.
AACAAACATGGAAGATGGTCACCTTTACACGCTCGATTTAAATATGAGATATATTGGTCGAACCCTTTTTGAATATTCTACAAATAGACTACCTTACCAGTTAACCCATAAACTGATACAAAAAAATTTGCTCTGGGTCCAAAACCTGCAGAGACTTGGTGAACCGTTTCAAATTAGTTGGGACTATGAAAGTATAACATACAGAGAGTGGCAAGATAAACGTGCGTATTTACTAGACAGACTTAGAATATCGAACAAACAAAAACATATTCAGAGTGCAATGGATACCAACAGAATCTACAAAAACTTGGACTTTTCCAAAGGCCAAAAGTATATGATTGAGAACAACAATCTAACACAAATTATGTGGATTTTTAAAGCGAGATGTGACTTGATCGAGTTAAATGCAACACGCTTCTCACAAAATGGCTCCAAAATATGTTCTTTGTGCAACCTAAATGAAATCGAAAGCATTCAACATTTTATAGGCCGTTGCCCTATTTTAAAAGAGTTCAGATTTCGTTATTTTGGATATATGTTTTTATCAAATGAATTTATAATAGCCATTTTAAATGGTGAATATTTTTGTTGGACTAATTTAGTCCAATATATTATCAATGCTTTAAAGTACAGAAAAATTTTAATAGATGAATTTAATTATTAAAACTTTTTAAATAAATTGTAATATTTGAAATAAATTTAAGTAATAATCACTTTTCCGACAGACGACTGAGGTCAATGTCGTATATATATCTTTTTTTTTTTAAGAAATTCAAAAAAAAAATGTAAACATATTTTTAATGAATTTTATTTTGAAAATAAAGATTACCTACTACTACTACTATTCATTGGAATGTAGGAAAGTTAAAATTACAAAAAAAAATTCAATCGTAATAGAAAAAGAAAATACTATATATTTTGTTACCTCATTCCACTCGTTGACGCTATGCTTCTATAAATTTTGACAAAAAAAAGAGAACAAAAATCTAATGAAATTTTTAGAACCAGAATTAACTTACATTTTTTTTCCTACCCAACAAATTTATAAAATCTAGTATTCTTTAAATTTGACGCCTGCGTTGGCAAGTTTTATTTCCAAGCCTATGTTATTCAATTTCGGCAACAAGACAAACAAAATTTTGAATTTCTTAATATATTAATTCCTATTTATTGATCATATTTTTTTATATAACAAATACACAAAACAAACTCTGCCATAATTTTTTTTGGAAATTCGAATGAAAAAGAATTCCCACATTACTTTTAGTTTTGCCCACTCATGGCAACTCTACGTTTTTTTTGTTAAGTAAGAGTTCAATGAACTTTATATTTTTTTTCCTTTTGTAATGCACAATGTATTTACAAATCAGCTGTTATGTTTATAAACATTAGAATTTTCGTAAAAGTAATATTATTATCTTTCAACTAAAACTTAAAACCAAAAACATATATATTTTTTTCAAATTACTACAATTTAAAATTGTCGGATAATAACTTGAAAAACAACATATAAAATTAATTAAAATAATTTCGTCATAAAATTAAGAAATTTTTTTTTATTAACTAGTTTAGATCTTATGGATTCATGTACTACAAAAATTTACTATTGTTACTATTATTCTGTAGGCTAATTACCATTACTTCTAAGAATTTATTTCTGGATTTTTTTTAAATAAACAATTGTTTATAATGCATTTCTAAATCTTTTACGTTTTTGATTTCAAGTGGTTAATTTTGCATAAGGTGTAGGGGTTAGCATTGGGATCATTAGATTTATGAAAGATGGACTCTCTTCTGATGATCAAGGTTGGGGGGGCATTGTATTGCAGCTGTAACATCTGCTCGCAACAAACATGGCTAAATGTTAAAAACTCTTTCCTTTCTACATTATTTTCTTGGGGTTAATTTCCTTTGGTTGAATTATGGTTCTTATTTAGTTTTAATGTTTCCTGTTTCCTTCTCTTTTTTTTTTATATCCGTTTCTATAGTACACATTTTGTTTGACCTATTTAAATTTATAGTCTTCTTTTAGTAATAACTGACTTAGCATGCATTTTTAAAATATGATGATTCTATGTAGAATATGTACAATAGATAGGTTGGGTTCAAGATCTCACCCCAATAGCCGACGAGCCAGAGCCGGAGTATAGCATGCTCGATCCCGGCCAGTCCTATGAACTTTATTCAAACTTTTAATGCGTTATATGCTACATTGTAATAATTTTCTATTTTTACAGGATGCTTTTAAATAAATTCGTGAAGCTATAGCGGATCCTTCACTTCCAGAAAAAGCATCACCTTCACTTCCAGAAAGAGCAGTCACTGGAGATAATTGTACATAAAGGGTCAGTTGGTCGGTGGTAAATTAAATCCTACACAACATTTATTATATTAATATGGATTTATTCTGTGAAAATTTTAAATTCAATAAATATAAAAATTTTTACAAAAATTTACTAGAAAATTTATTTTAGCATAAATGTGGTAATTTTTAGCATTATTTTTAGTCACCTTTTCTAATCGTTTTGGTATATTTCACCATATTTCGTTTGGTATGTTTTACCAAGTTTTTGCTTAAATAGCATTAGCATTTTCTTCAAAATTTTTTACATAAGCGTTTTGGCTAAATTACGAAAACTACTTCGTCGGTTGTAGTTTTAGCATATTTTTGGTAAAATTATGCAAGATTTTTGCTCACTCCGACACAGATTTTTTTTTTGCGTGTGACTTTTGGTGTTTGTCCTCGATATCCTAAGTTGCCACTTGCAACGTTGGCAACTTTTTATAGCAAGTTCCCTGATTAGGGTAAAAATATAAAAAAAAAGAATTAGAATTTTATTTATACAGTCCTAAATTTAAATGAATAAATATTGTGGCATGTCGCCAGCATAGAAAAAAATAGAATTGAAACAGAGTCGTATTTAGCTTGAATAAGTATTAGTGACAGCACATTATGTAACTTTTGACGTTTAATAAATACAATGCAACATAAAGGAGAACAACAACAAAGCAAAAAACAAAAGAGAAAAAAAGTTTTTAAACTATCAATAGTGAGAATTATCTTTAAAAAAACGTTGAATAAAGCAAAATAAATAACAAATTTAATTAAATGGAAGACAAATTCCATTTTTTATAAACAAAGAATCTAATATGATATTAAATACGTGTGAGATGAGGAAGAACAAGCATTTTGCCACCATATTGGAAAATACATCAAATACAACACTGCGTACCTTCTAATCTTTTCTATGGTCGCCAGGCTTTAATTTTTTTGCAGATCACCTAGCAGAACTGTATGGACTGAATTCTTAAAAATTTATTGTATTGAGAATTTTTGATTTTTTTGATTTGGAATTACAATTAATTCAATGTTATTTATTTAAGATACCAATTATGAAAACGTACAATATGTGCATGTCATTTTCACTCATAATGAAATAAAAATGGCGAAAATTCGAGGTTAAATTTTCTTTAGCATGATTTAATTGGAAAATGGTTCGCGATTTTAGAAATCTTTTTCTTAATTTGATATATATATTCCGACAATTCTCAATACCTATTGACTTTAATAACATATTTTAAGCTTTCAGTTAATTTATTCTAATTAAGACTGAAAGTATTTGACTTTTATATGATACCTACAATATATACACGCAGTTCTCAATTATATTGAACCAAAATGGCGGAGTTTTGAGATGGGGTTTTCTTTAACATGAGTTAATTTTAAAAATGTCTCGCAATTTTCGGAATTATTGTATATATTGAAAATATGCATGCGCGAATAAGTCTCAAAGTCGACTGAATTTAATTATATCCAATTTTTATTGAATTAATTGACTTTGCCTCAGATTGAAAGTATATGATTTTCATATATCATATAAATTTATATAATGGCTGACATTTCAAGGTCAAAACTAAAAATTAGTTTTGTTGGAAAGCTTCACTAATTTTAATCTCACAATTAAAATATTGAAATTAACAAAAACGAAACACGTTTTGAATTAAAAAAAAATACTTTACGTTTATATTATCAAATTACTTAATTTACTTGCTTACCTTTTTGTAACTTTTTCGAAATCGTAAAAAAAATATTATTTATTAGCGAGCAGTTTTCCTTTACTCAATTTAACTTTTGAATTTTATTTAACTTTCTAAAAAAAATATTCAATGATAAAATATTGACAAAATTTTTAACAATGCGTTTTAAAAATCAATTAACCTTAAGTTTAAGCCGGCAGATTATAATAATTTAAACTTTTAATTGTAATTTACTTCAACCTTCTTGGCACGTGTAATTAATACGAATGAATATTACACGAATTAACCCTTCGCCACAGACTAATACAGACTCGACATAAGTGACAGGTGTCAAAAAAGTAGTTCTGAACCATATGGTTAATATTTTCAAATTATTCTACGAATTAGGTTAGAAGGAGAAAACTGATATAACGCGCCATAAGAAAAATGGATGCCAGATCGGATTTTGTTGTTTCACTCACTCCTAAGTCGTAGAAAGTGTTGCCATGTTAGCGTAAAACGGATTAAAAACCGCTGTGTTTTCTCCTAAAATCGCTTAATTTTTCCCCATTTTTTCTTTTAAAACCCTACTGTCGAGTCTGTATTTAGTCTGTGCCTTCGCCTTCGACGTACAATTTTACCATCCCTGTGTTTGAACCTAAAAAAATCATATGGCATCATTGTTGCCAGATGACATAAATTGTCAGTGGCCAAATGTCAGTGGCAATTTTCTTTAATCAAAACAAGAAGAAGAATAAAATTGTTTTGTTTTCGTTAAAAAAAAAATATTTTACAAGTTCCTTTGAATAAATATTTAATAACATCAGTGAATAAGTAAAATAAAAAAAAACATTGAATGCAGCCGTCACACCATATAAAGAATATCGTGTTCTTTTCTAAAAATGTCTGCCCTATAAAGTGCAAAAAAGTTGCACTTTTTACCACAGTACATGAGTAGTAGGTTCACAGAGTTGCATTTGATGTGTGTTAGTATAAGTGACAGCCACAGACCATATAGACATGCAACACGAGTGCTTATTTTGGTACTTTCAATATGGACGCATACAAAATACTACTAAATTTACTTTTCTGCCTAGAATAGGTGTGCCTGTACGTGTGAGCTTTTGCATCTGTATTTTCGTTGTTTGTTTACGTTTTGTATGAAACGTCAAAAGTTACACGCGCGTGCCGTCACTAATACATACACATGTGCGAAACTTATGGCGTTTTCTTTTCTGAAACAAAATGTTGCACCCTTAAACAGTGTCATTTGTAAAATGTAGCCACAACCCTTTTAATGTGTTGCCAGTTTTGTGATTACAAAAAAACAAAAAATTGAGAACATTTTTCTTTCAACCAAAATATTGGCAATCAGCTGTTTTTATAAGGCAATTTTGCTACCCCGTCATTTTATGAAAGTGGGAAAAGTGTGACATTTTGAAACTTTAAAAATGCAACAATTTTAGAAAAAAACATAATAAATTTTTAAAGTGTTGCCAGTTTTTTAGAAAAGAACAAAAAAAGTGCAATATTTTTTGAAGGGACTGTAAAATGTGACATTTTTTGCCAGAAAAGAAAACGCCATTATTCGTTTCACCCCTATGGTGACAGCACACGGTGTAACTTTTGACGTTTCATACAAAACGTAAACAAAAAAATATAAATACATGCACAAAAACTCACACGTACAGGGACACATACAGTAGGCAGCGATGATAATTCTGTACTAAAAACCATACCACCATATTGGAAAGTACGCAATTAGCACCAAAACAGCTGTTATAAATACAGGGCAGAGTATTGATTGATGATGATCTACGAAATTCGTGACATTCTCTTTAAATGTAGGGTAAAGAATATACTAGTGCACTTTCTGTGATTACCCAGTCACATGGGATTGGAGGGTAATGACTCTGCAGGCGCAGTTGCATCCAACCATCTCCACTCCGAGGAGAGGAATTTAATTCCGATCATTGGCAGGGAGATTGATTCTTCCGACAGAGTAAGGTACAACAAATCTTGGCAGAATCGCTGGGATAGCCCTGAATTTGGAAGGCATCTGTATAGTATTGCTCCCATGGTAAACACCGTCACTTGGTTTAGTGGTCTGTCTTTGAATAGACCATTGATAGTTTTCATAAATAGGCTGAAAACAAATCACACCAGATGTAAGGACCACATCTTTAAATTAGGTATCGAAAACAATGATTTATGTAGATGCGGATTGTCTCAGAATCCAGATCATCTTGTATTTCATTGTATAAATGTTGACCAAACGCTTAGGTCAAACTTGAGGGCCAAGCTCTCAAGTCTCAACGTCAGTACACATAGTGTTCAACACATTTTAGGCTTAGGTTAGGTTAGGTTGTAAGTGGCTGCTGACGTTTTACGTCAACACACGTAGACTCTGAGGTCCATTGTGATACCACGGGATCGTAATAGGTTTCCCTACTAGTCCCTGTCGTTAAACCAGTTTGAGCTTCTTATGAAACTCCTTAGATGTTGAATTTTGACATCCGACAAATCTGAAAGATCGTACAGCTCCCTAGATCCCAGTGAAGCAAGTCGCTGACCAGAAAGTGCCGGGCAATGGCAAATAAAGTGTTCGATAGTTTCCAACTCCTCTTCATCCATGCAACTTCGGCAAAAGTCATTCGACGGCACATTTAACCGCTCTGCGTGCTTCCCTATAAGACAGTGTCCGGTAATTATAGAAACCACCGTTGAAATCTCTCCTCTTGGAAGCGATATCAGCTCACTTGTGCGCCCCTGATTAAGAGAAGGCCAAATCAGTCGTGTTGTCTCACACGTCCATCCATTTGCCCATCTTTGATTAGTCTCCGTCGCAGAACAAAGCCGTAGGTTTTGCTTGCAAGTTTCTAGAGGCGTACCAACACATTCCAATTCTGTTGGAACCTGTAAGGTAGTTCCTAGTCTTGCAAGCTCATCGGCTTTGCAATTCCCTGGAATGTCTCTGTGCCCTGGGACCCATATGAGTCGTATGTTAAACTGCTTGGCCATCTCATTTAAAGACGTGCGGCAGTTAAGGGCAGATCTTGTTTTCAGAAACATTGAATCCAGGGACTTGACCGCGGCTTGACTGTCAGTATAGATGTTGACTGCGGTTGTAGACAAGACATTGCAGCTCAACCAGTCAGCCACTTCTTTTATTGCCAGCATCTCTGCCTGGTAAACACTGCAATGATCTGGCAATCTACGAGCCAGGCTCAACCCAAGCTCTTCCGAATAGACTCCAAAGCCCACTTGTTCGTGCAGCCTCGATCCATCTGTGTAAAAATTTATGGTAGCTCCACTACCCGGAGTATCCCCCATCCAAGACTCCCTGGATGGTATCATAGTGGTAAAGTGGCGCTCAAAGAGGCTCAAAGAGGGAGCACAGTCCACATTTTGTGGTATTGTTATCTTTTTCAAGATTGCGCTATGGCCACAATCACTGCTCCTCCATTGCAGCGTGCTATTAAGTCGAATTGCCGATGCAGCCGCATACTGCCTACCCAATATGTCCAAGGGTATCAGGTGAAGGAGGATTTCTAATGCAGCCGTAGGTGTAGTACGAAGAGCACCAGTGATGCACATTGACGCCATTCTCTGTACCTTCGTGATAAAGACAAAGTTCGCTTTTGTTTCCAAAGCAGGCCACCAGACAATGATTCCATACAGCAAAATTGGACGCACCACTGCTGTATAGATCCAATGAACGACTTGAGGGCTAAAACCCCATCGTTTTCCAATGGCCCTTTTACAGGAATACAAAGCAATCGTTGCTTTTCTCACCCGTTCCTCAATATTACGCCTGAAATTCAGCTTCCTATCTAGAAATACTCCAAGATACTTGGCTCCATCTGAGAAGGTGATTTCAGTACCGTCCAGAGAAATAGGATCAAAAGCAGGAATCTTATTTTTCCTTGTAAACAAAACAAGCTCTGTTTTACTAGGATTAACTCCTAGGCCACAGTCTCTTGCCCATTTAGACAGATCTTTCAGAGAACCCTGAAGAATGTCCCGCAATGTTGGCAGATGCTTCCCCTTTACCGCTATCGCGACATCGTCAGCATATGCGATAACATGACAACCACGTGCTTCTAGAGATAGTAGCATTGAATTCAGTGCCAGGTTCCAAAGAAGCGGCGAAAGAACACCTCCTTGTGGTGTGCCCCTATTGACAAATCGAGATATGACGGACGCTCCCAATTCAGACGTTATACGTCTATTGGCAAGTAGGTTTTCCACCATTAAAACGATTTCACGCTTTACTCCCAGACCAGACAATGCCAATATTATCGATTCTGGAATGACATTATTAAAAGCCCCCTCAATATCAAGAAAGGCCACCATAGTGTACTCCTTTACCGAAAGCGATCTCTCGATGGTACCAACGAGCTCATGAAGAGCTGTTTCCGTTGATCGTCCCTTGCTGTATGCATGTTGCTTTGTCGAAAGCAACCTCGGGTCAATCACTCTACGCAAATATGAGTCTATCATTCGTTCCATTGTCTTTAACAAAAAAGAAGACAGACTAATTGGTCTGAAATCCTTCGGAGCTGTGTGGGAACTTTTCCCAGCCTTCGGGATAAATACGACTCTGGTATCCCTCCATTTTAAAGGAATATACGACCAGTTGATGCATGCTGTGTATAGATTATACAGCAACGGGGCTATATAGTCCAACACTTGCTGCAACTCAGCCGGGATTATACCATCAGGTCCCGGAGATTTATAGGGCCTGAAGCTTTTTATCGCCCAGATTAATGTTGGCATATTTATTATTTCCGAAGCAATTTCAGATGCTTGGGCGTCAGAACGTTCCAAAGCTTGAAACGGCGTCATGGAATTGCCCGGAAAATGCGTGTTTAAAAGGAGATCCAGCGACTCTCCACTGGAGGAAGACCACACCCCATTAGGATCTTTCAGGTATCCTAGGGTGCAAGGAGAAGAAGCCAGAACCTTGCGCAGCCTGGATGCCTCAGAAACGTCTTCTATGTTTCCACAGAAGTTTTTCCAAGAATCACATTTGGCATTTCTGATCATCTTTTTATAACTCTTAAGTTGCAGCCTGTATGCAGACCAGTCCTCGTCCGCTCTTGAAAATTTAGCCTTATTAAAGAGCTTTCTGCAGGAATCTCTGCTCGTCTGCAACTCATTTGACCACCAAGGTGGCTTTTTTTTCCCTCTAGGCTTTGCAGAAGGGCAAGACGCATCCAGGCACCTATTACAAACATTTGTTATATGGTCAACCAGACAGTCAATTTCCGCTAAACTATGCGGTTCAGATAGGGGTACTTCATCCAAAAGCAAAGAAAAAGTCTCCCTATATTTCACCCAGTTTGTTCTTCTCAGATTTCTAGAGACTGTCTCAACCGGGGCACGCTCCCTGAGTAAAAACTCAATGTACCGATGATCTGAGAAAGAATGCTCTTCCAAAACTCTCCAGTCATCAATTCTATCAGACAATGTATCTGATACAAGTGTTACGTCAAGAACCTCTTGCCGCGTACTTGTAACGAAAGTTGGTTCACTACCCTTGTTACAAATATACAGGTTAGTGCTTAACAAAAACTCCAAAAGTGATTCGCCTCTATCATTTGTGTCTGTACTACCCCATATCGAATGATGTGCATTAGCATCACAGCACACTAGTAACTGGTGTCCCCTAGATTCAGACTCCCGAATCAGACCGCCAACCTTCTCCGGGGGTATTGGCCCCGGATTAGGAAAATACGCAGAGGCGAGCCAAATAGATTTCCCATGAAGCTCTAAGCTAGCCGCTGTAACATCCATATCACTAAAAGTTGATAAAAAGAATAAATTTAAGCCATTTTTCGCCAAGATGCAGGCTCTTGGTGAGCCCTCACCTTTGGCAACCATCAACTTAAACCCAGGGGTCTTCAATCCGCAAACCCTGCCACCCCGCACCCAGGGCTCTTGGATAAAAACCAAGTCAACTGCTCCTGTCGTCAGGCGCAGCAATAGTGCAGCTGAGGCTGCCTTACAGTGATGTAGGTTTATTTGTAGGAACCGCAACATCTTGCTTTTTTTCCACCATCCTTTCCACCACCGTGTTATTGGCTTCATCCTCCGTGTTATCATAGAGGTCGCATTCGTCCCCAGATTCGGTTTCGAATAAGCCAGATATGTGTCCCATCTGTTCTGAATCGGAGGCAACAGAACTCTCCGAATTCCTCACTGCATGGGCCTCGTCCTGAATGTCACCCATAGTGGCATCAGCTTTATCCTCCGTGCCATCACAGAGGTCGCATTCGTTGCCAGATTCGGTTTCGAAAATGCCAGATGCATCTCCCATAAGCCTAGAATCGGTCAGCTGAATATCAACCTTTTCCAGATTCTCCTCCCCAGCCGACTCTGCCACTGGCTTGTCTGCTTCCAAAATAGGCTTCTGGTCGCCCTTGTAGACATTGACTCTTATATGAAAAAAGCCAAATCTAATAATGCCGTCAGTCCTGGCTAAAAGCGGAAGCGATTCCTCATTAACCAAGACCACTGCTTGACGACGAGCGCCCTCTATCTCACCCAATCTGGCAATTTGCCAATTCTGAGTTGGAAGGTCAGGATTGCAGACTTTTATCATCTTTAGAATCACCGCAGTGTCACTTGTAGCCATTGGGATCCATGCATGAGCTCTGGGTTGCGAGGGGATATCATGTTTTTCCACAACGTCCAGTCTGGCTCCAGGCCATAACTCTCCCACTTGGCTAATGGCAACCTTAAACACGGCTGCGGATCTTTCGTTTCCAAAAGCAACGAGTTTTACTCGCCCCTGATACCAACCTGCGTTGACAGTAGTAGGGAGAAAATCAGGCATACTCTCAAGAAGCCTATAGTAGATTTCATTTAGTTTAGTTTCAACTAAACTCCACTTGTCCCTTGGAATACTACAATCCCCATTTTGCCTGTATATCACAGCCCTAACGAAGTTACCTTTCACCACTTCACTAAAAGACTGAGTCCAGACGTTGCCGGTCACCTTAGATCTTTTAGGTAAAGGTTTCTCGTCGGGCGAGCGCAACCTTTTACCAGACTTCGATGACGAGGCCGAAACAGCGCTCTGTTTGTCAGATGCGCGCATTGCCGAAAGTTTGTCCTGTTCTTCAATGACTCCTTTCGCCCATGATAGCGACGCCTTCTCACGTTCGGAGAGCTTCGTTCCATCGAGTTGGCTTAGTCTGTTAATTATTTTCAAACAAAGCCTTCTCTGGTTGTGCCTGACCTTTGATGGCTTAAGTTTCTTTTTCTTTTTACCACCAATATTAGGCTGAGCACCCCTACCAGAATCAAGGCCGGACTTCAAGGTCGCAACCCTAAGACTAGTGCTAGGACCAGCACCAGTCGGTGAGGCAGAGCCTCGAACTAAATCGGTATCATTTGTGTCCATATTTTCATTTTCCTTGATGTGGTAATGAAAATATCACAAAAATACCTATTACGAACAAACCTATTACGAACAATTTTAGTAATTCAATTTATAGCACGGAGTTAAAATAAAACACGTCCACACTCGTCAACAGTTGAACGATTATTTTAGGCTTAAACGATGTTGTGATATTTAAGGAATTATTTGAATTTTGTAAAAAAGCTCAAATTTTGATATAGACTCAAGACTCAAATCAAGAATCTTTAGAATTAAGTATCTTTTAATAAATCTCTATCCATCTTTCTATTCTATTCATACTCTAAATGTAGTTTATGTATATGGTCAGTATATATAGTATCTATGTTCTTTCCGTCTTTATTGTTTACGTATGGCTATGTCTCATACCCATCAAGAACAATATATGTAAGAGGATATTCAATGTTCTGACGCCAAAATAAGTTTGGCGTCTTGGCGTTTCTTACATAGGCCAAAATGAAAGGGTGTCAGGTGTTTTTTGCGGGAGTTGGTTGTATCCAACAGTTGCGTATCTCATAAAATTGAGATTTTACAGCGAAAAAATTATATTAAAACTTTAAAAAATTAAAAAAAAAAAAGGAGAACAAATTAACAAATAACTCATCCATAAAAAAAAATTAAAAATTGAAAATAAAATATTTTGGGATTTTTTTTTTTCTTAATTTTCTTATTTTTTTTTATTGGTAAAATTTTTTCTTAATTCTTTCATAATTTTTTTTAATTTTTTAAAGTTTTAATATAATTTTTTCGCTGTAAAATCTCAATTTTATGAGATGCGCAACTGTTGGATACAACCAACTCCCGCAAAAAACACCTGACACCCTTTCATTTTGGCCTATGTAAGAAACGCCAAGACGCCAAGACGCCAAACTTATTTTGGCGTCAGAACATTGAATATCCTCTTACATATATTGTTCTTGATACCCATTTTGTGTTCAATGTTCCTACATCTGTCTTTCATTTCCCTTTCTTAATATTACATGATATATTTGTATATATTTGTTCGTATATATTGTATACATGTTTTTTTTCCTTTTACTTCCTTTTACTTCCTTTTATTTTATTTATTTTTTTCATTATTATTATATGTTTGTACAATAGGGATATAACCATTTGCATTTTTTTGCAAATATCAAAAAGGACATATCGAAGGTTTTTTTACCAAAATGACCCCGGATAACGTTTTTTGTTATCAGTATAACATTGCCCATACCGGTATGTTAGGTTCTTATTTTGGTTATACCCCTATTGTACATTAGAGTGGCCATAGTAGAAATTTTTTTGAAAAGTTAAAGTGTTCGCACTGAAAAATGTGAGGTTGGGGATAAAAATAATTATGCATATTTAAAAAAAAAATTTTTTTTGTTCCGAGTACCTCCGGGTTGAGCCTAAAGTTTGAAAAACGGATTACAAGGGAAAAATATGACTTTTTTTTCATTTTCTCAATTTTTTTGATATTTTAAGTACAGTTTGAATTCAAATGGTCACTGAGTTTTGATTAAGAGTTAATTGTCTATCAAATAAGGTGTTAAAAATTAAAATCGGTTGAAAATTAGCCGAGTTATGACAACTTCCCCCGGCAACTAACGTGTGGCAAACCACCTGATCAAGGAATTCGAGCCCCATTTTTGAAATTTATTGAAATTATCTACTGTTATTAATTTTTTTTATTCCTCAAGTTCCAATGTACTAAGAAGATACATATTTTTCATATTGCGTTTTGCTAACTTGTTTTAAATAAATGCTAAAGTGGTCTGAATTTTTCAACACTATTTTCAAATCTCCAATTTTACATTTTTATTTTTTTTGTTAAAGAAATTTTAAAAAATCGGCTATTGGAGTTTAGGGATTTGTTAAGCACATATTAAGGAATAAAAACCCCAAAAATTGTAGGGTTTGCTGTTTTCATTTGGCTATTACAGTGATGTAATTTCGGCGGATTTCGGGAAAGTAGTGATTTTTGGCACTTTTTTAGCTTTTATTTATTTTTTTTTGTTTTTTTTTACAAACTTGATATGTTTTGGACCGAATTATATCAACACGAGATAGAATACTTCAATTTGCAAAATTAGGGCGAAATTGACACATAAAAAATTGCCCCTGTTAAGGGTCAAAGGTCAAATTTTAGAAAATTTTTAATTTTTAAACATAAACAGATTTGCTGGGCGGATTTTGCTGAATCTACTCGATGTTATCTTAAGTGGTCTAAACTATATGGCAAATAATTAAAATTTAAAAATTTAACCCTTAAGTGCTGTTGGGGCCTATAATTTTTTTAATTTAATGGAGATAATGTAAGTGTATTTTGTTCAAATGGTCGAATAGGCCCCACCATCACTAAAGGGTTAATATTCTGAATTTAAATAAAAAGACATATGTTAAGACCTTTTAAAATGACATCAAGTAGTTTCATATATTTCCACTCAGAAAATCTGTTAATGTTTAAAAATTCAAAATCTTCTAAAATTTGACCTTTGACCTTTAGTTGGGGCAATTTTTAATTTCCCATTTTTGGCCTTAATTTACGAATTGAATTATTCTATCTCTTGTTGATATAATTCGGTCCAAAACATATGAAGTTTGTAAAAAAAACCAAAAAAAAATAAATAAAAGCTAAAAAAGTGCCAAAAATCACTACTTTCCCGAAATCCGCCGAAATTACATCACTGTAATAGCCAAATGAAAACAGCAAACCCTACAATTTTTGGGGTTTTTATTCCTTTATATGTGCTTAACAAATCCCTAAACTCCAATAGCCGATTTTTTAAAATTTCTTTAACAAAAAAAATAAAAATGTAAAATTGGAGATTTGAAAATAGTGTTGAAAAATTCAGACCACTTTAGCATTTATTTAAAACAAGTTAGCAAAACGCAATATGAAAAATATGTATCTTCTTAGTACATTGGAACTTGAGGAATAAAAAAAATTAATTACAGTAGATAATTTCAATAAATTTCAAAAATGGGGCTCGAATTCCTTGATCAGGTGGTTTGCCACACGTTAGTTGCCGGGGGAAGTTGTCATAACTCGGCTAATTTTCAACCGATTTTAATTTTTAACACCTTATTTGATAGACAATTAACTCTTAATCAAAATTCAGTGACCATTTGAATTCAAACTGTACTTAAAATATCAAAAAAATTGAGAAAATGAAAAAAAAGTCATATTTTTCCCTTGTAATCCGTTTTTCAAACTTTAGGCTCAACCCGGAGGTACTCGGAACAAAAAAAAAAATTTTTTTTAAATATGCATAATTATTTTTATCCCCAACCTCACATTTTTCAGTGCGAACACTTATGGATTTAACATTTTTTAATTTTTCTATATAACGCTATGGCCAGTCTAATGTACATATTAAACAAAAAAATAAGAAACAAGTAAGAAAGCTATATTCGGCTGTGCCGAATCTTTAAATACCCTCCACCAATGTAATGATTTAAAAAACAAAAAAGTTTGTGTTATTTATACCTCAGGAAATAAAAAAGTACCAAAAAGTGTACTTCCGGTACTTTTAATAAAAGGTACTTTTTATAAAAGGTACCTTTAATGAAAGGTACTTTTTATAAAGGGTACTTTTTATAAAAGGTACTTTTTTTAAAAGGTACTTTTTATAAAAGGTACTTTTTATAAAAGGTACTTTTTATAAAAGGTACTTTTTATAAAAGGTACTTTTTTATATAAGGTACTCTTTTTAAAAGGTACTTTTTTTAAAAGGTACTTTTTATTGGAGGTACTTTTTATAAAAGGTACTTTTTATAAAAGATACTTTTTATAAAAGGTACTTTTTATAAAAGGTACTTTTTATAAAATGTACTTTTTATAAAAGGTACTTTTTATAAAGGGTACTTTTTATAAAAGGTACTTTTTATAAAAGGTACTTTTTATAAAAGGTACTTTTATAATTGGTACTTTTTATAAAAAGTTATTTTATAAAAGGTAGTTTTTATAAAAGGTACTTTTTATAAAAGGTACTTTTTATAAAAGGTACTTTTTATAAAAGGTACTTTTTATAAAAGGTACTTTTTATAAAAGGTACTTTTTATAAAAGGTACTTTTTATAAAAGGTACTTTTTATAAAAGGTACTTTTTATAAAAGATACTCTTTATAAAAGGTACTTTTTATAAAAGGTACTTTTTATAAAAGGTACTTTTTATAAAAGGTACTTTTTATAAAAGGTACTTTTTATAAAAGGTACTTTTTATAAAAGGTACTTTTTATAAAAGGTACTTTTTATAAAAGGTACTTTTTATAAAAGGTACTTTTTATAAAAGGTACTTTTTATAAAAGTTACTTTTTATAAAAGGTACTTTTTATAAAAAGTACCTTTTATAAAAAGTACCTTTTATAAAAAGTACCTTTTATAAAAAGTACCTTTTATAAAAAGTACCTTTTATAAAAAGTACCTTTTATAAAAAGTACCTTTTATAAAAAGTACCTTTTATAAAAAGTACCTTTTATAAAAAGTACCTTTTATAAAAAGTACCTTTTATAAAAAGTACCTTTTATAAAAAGTAACTTTTATAAAAAGTACCTTTTATAAAAAGTACCT
The DNA here is from genome assembly GCA_963921195.1 of Pegoplata infirma. NCBI lineage: Eukaryota > Metazoa > Arthropoda > Insecta > Diptera > Anthomyiidae > Pegoplata > Pegoplata infirma. The sequence continues at coordinate 328,081 of CAWUER010000622.1, forward strand.
TTTATAAAAAGTACCTTTTATAAAAAGTACCTTTTATAAAAAGTACCTTTTATAAAAAGTACCTTTTATAAAAAGTACCTTTTATAAAAAGTACCTTTTATAAAGAGTATCTTTTATAAAAAGTACCTTTTATAAAAAGTACCTTTTATAAAAAGTACCTTTTATAAAAAGTACCTTTTATAAAAAGTACCTTTTATAAAAAGTACCTTTTATAAAAAGTACCTTTTATAAAAAGTACCTTTTATAAAAAGTACCTTTTATAAAAAGTACCTTTTATAAAAAGTACCTTTTATAAAAAGTACCTTTTATAAAAAGTACCTTTTATAAAAAGTACCTTTTATAAAAAGTACCTTTTATAAAAAGTACCTTTTATAAAAATTACCTTTTATAAAAAGTACCTTTTATAAAAAGTACCTTTTATAAAAAGTACCTTTTATAAAAAGTACCTTTTATAAAAAGTACCTTTTATAAAAACTACCTTTTATAAAATAACTTTTTATAAAAAGTACCAATTATAAAAGTACCTTTTATAAAAAGTACCTTTTATAAAAAGTACCTTTTATAAAAAGTACCCTTTATAAAAAGTACCTTTTATAAAAAGTACATTTTATAAAAAGTACCTTTTATAAAAAGTACCTTTTATAAAAAGTATCTTTTATAAAAAGTACCTTTTATAAAAAGTACCTCCAATAAAAAGTACCTTTTAAAAAAAGTACCTTTTAAAAAGAGTACCTTATATAAAAAAGTACCTTTTATAAAAAGTACCTTTTATAAAAAGTACCTTTTATAAAAAGTACCTTTTATAAAAAGTACCTTTTAAAAAAAGTACCTTTTATAAAAAGTACCCTTTATAAAAAGTACCTTTCATTAAAGGTACCTTTTATAAAAAGTACCTTTTATTAAAAGTACCGGAAGTACACTTTTTGGTACTTTTTTATTTCCTGAGGTATAAATAACACAAACTTTTTTGTTTTTTAAATCATTACATTGGTGGAGGGTATTTAAAGATTCGGCACAGCCGAATATAGCTTTCTTACTTGTTTCTTATTTTTTTGTTTAATATGTACATTAGACTGGCCATAGCGTTATATAGAAAAATTAAAAAATGTTAAATCCATAAGTGTTCGCACTGAAAAATGTGAGGTTGGGGATAAAAATAATTATGCATATTTAAAAAAAATTTTTTTTTTGTTCCGAGTACCTCCGGGTTGAGCCTAAAGTTTGAAAAACGGATTACAAGGGAAAAATATGACTTTTTTTTCATTTTCTCAATTTTTTTGATATTTTAAGTACAGTTTGAATTCAAATGGTCACTGAATTTTGATTAAGAGTTAATTGTCTATCAAATAAGGTGTTAAAAATTAAAATCGGTTGAAAATTAGCCGAGTTATGACAACTTCCCCCGGCAACTAACGTGTGGCAAACCACCTGATCAAGGAATTCGAGCCCCATTTTTGAAATTTATTGAAATTATCTACTGTAATTAATTTTTTTTATTCCTCAAGTTCCAATGTACTAAGAAGATACATATTTTTCATATTGCGTTTTGCTAACTTGTTTTAAATAAATGCTAAAGTGGTCTGAATTTTTCAACACTATTTTCAAATCTCCAATTTTACATTTTTATTTTTTTTGTTAAAGAAATTTTAAAAAATCGGCTATTGGAGTTTAGGGATTTGTTAAGCACATATAAAGGAATAAAAACCCCAAAAATTGTAGGGTTTGCTGTTTTCATTTGGCTATTACAGTGATGTAATTTCGGCGGATTTCGGGAAAGTAGTGATTTTTGGCACTTTTTTAGCTTTTATTTATTTTTTTTTGGTTTTTTTTACAAACTTCATATGTTTTGGACCGAATTATATCAACAAGAGATAGAATAATTCAATTCGTAAATTAAGGCCAAAAATGGGAAATTAAAAATTGCCCCAACTAAAGGTCAAAGGTCAAATTTTAGAAGATTTTGAATTTTTAAACATTAACAGATTTTCTGAGTGGAAATATATGAAACTACTTGATGTCATTTTAAAAGGTCTTAACATATGTCTTTTTATTTAAATTCAGAATATTAACCCTTTAGTGATGGTGGGGCCTATTCGACCATTTGAACAAAATACACTTACATTATCTCCATTAAATTAAAAAAATTATAGGCCCCAACAGCACTTAAGGGTTAAATTTTTAAATTTTAATTATTTGCCATATAGTTTAGACCACTTAAGATAACATCGAGTAGATTCAGCAAAATCCGCCCAGCAAATCTGTTTATGTTTAAAAATTAAAAATTTTCTAAAATTTGACCTTTGACCCTTAACAGGGGCAATTTTTTATGTGTCAATTTCGCCCTAATTTTGCAAATTGAAGTATTCTATCTCGTGTTGATATAATTCGGTCCAAAACATATCAAGTTTGTAAAAAAAAACAAAAAAAAATAAATAAAAGCTAAAAAAGTGCCAAAAATCACTACTTTCCCGAAATCCGCCGAAATTACATCACTGTAATAGCCAAATGAAAACAGCAAACCCTACAATTTTTGGGGTTTTTATTCCTTAATATGTGCTTAACAAATCCCTAAACTCCAATAGCCGATTTTTTAAAATTTCTTTAACAAAAAAAATAAAAATGTAAAATTGGAGATTTGAAAATAGTGTTGAAAAATTCAGACCACTTTAGCATTTATTTAAAACAAGTTAGCAAAACGCAATATGAAAAATATGTATCTTCTTAGTACATTGGAACTTGAGGAATAAAAAAAATTAATAACAGTAGATAATTTCAATAAATTTCAAAAATGGGGCTCGACTTCCTTGATCAGGTGGTTTGCCACACGTTAGTTGCCGGGGGAAGTTGTCATAACTCGGCTAATTTTCAACCGATTTTAATTTTTAACACCTTATTTGATAGACAATTAACTCTTAATCAAAACTCAGTGACCATTTGAATTCAAACTGTACTTAAAATATCAAAAAAATTGAGAAAATGAAAAAAAAGTCATATTTTTCCCTTGTAATCCGTTTTTCAAACTTTAGGCTCAACCCGGAGGTACTCGGAACAAAAAAAATTTTTTTTTTAAATATGCATAATTATTTTTATCCCCAACCTCACATTTTTCAGTGCGAACACTTTAACTTTTCAAAAAAATTTCTACTATGGCCACTCTAGTACTTTTTATAAAATGTACTTTTTATAAAAGGTACTTTTTATAAAGGGTACTTTTTATAAAAGGTACTTTTTATAAAAGGTACTTTTTATAAAAGGTACTTTTATAATTGGTACTTTTTATAAAAAGTTATTTTATAAAAGGTAGTTTTTATAAAAGGTACTTTTTATAAAAGGTACTTTTTATAAAAGGTACTTTTTATAAAAGGTAATTTTTATAAAAGGTACTTTTTATAAAAGGTACTTTTTATAAAAGGTACTTTTTATAAAAGGTACTTTTTATAAAAGGTACTTTTTATAAAAGGTACTTTTTATAAAAGGTACTTTTTATAAAAGGTACTTTTTATAAAAGGTACTTTTTATAAAAGGTACTTTTTATAAAAGGTACTTTTTATAAAAGGTACTTTTTATAAAAGGTACTTTTTATAAAAGGTACTTTTTATAAAAGGTACTTTTTATAAAAGGTACTTTTTATAAAAGATACTCTTTATAAAAGGTACTTTTTATAAAAGGTACTTTTTATAAAAGGTACTTTTTATAAAAGGTACTTTTTATAAAAGGTACTTTTTATAAAAGGTACTTTTTATAAAAGGTACTTTTTATAAAAGGTACTTTTTATAAAAGGTACTTTTTATAAAAGGTACTTTTTATAAAAGTTACTTTTTATAAAAGGTACTTTTTATAAAAGGTACTTTTTATAAAAGGTACTTTTTATAAAAGGTACTTTTTATAAAAGGTACTTTTTATAAAAGGTACTTTTTATAAAAGGTACTTTTTATAAAAGGTACTTTTTATAAAAGGTACTTTTTATAAAAGGTACTTTTTATAAAAGGTACTTTTTATAAAAGGTACTTTTTATAAAAGGTACTTTTTATAAAAGGTACTTTTTATAAAATGTACTTTTATAAAAGGTACTTTTTATAAAAGGTACTTTTTATAAAAGGTACTTTTTATAAAAGGTACTTTTTATAAAAGGTACTTTTTATAAAAGGTACTTTTTATAAAAGGTACTTTTTATAAAAGGTACTTTTTATAAAAGGTACTTTTTATAAAAGGTGCTTTTTATAAAAGGTACTTTTTATAAAAGGTACTTTTTATAAAAGGTACTTTTTATAAAAGGTACTTTTTATAAAAGGTACTTTTTATAAAAGGTACTTTTTATAAAAGGTACTTTTTATAAAAGGTACTTTTTATAAACGGTACTTTTTATAAAAGGTACTTTTTATAAAAGGTACTTTTTATAAAAGGTACTTTTTATAAAAGGTACTTTTTATAAAAGGTACTTTTTATAAAAGGTACTTTTTATAAAAGGTACTTTTTATAAAAGGTACTTTTTATAAAAGGTACTTTTTATAAAAGGTACTTTTTATAAAAGGTACTTTTTATAAAAGTTACTTTTTGAAAACGCTACAGAATTTTCGGAAAGAACTTGTTCTAGAATGTTTTATTTTACTAAAGGAACTTACATTCTAAGTTTTAAGTTTGAATAACTATTATTTCAGTAAATAAAAAAAAAGTACCAAAAGTACTTTTTTACCCATTAGTGAATCTTTTTTCCGGAAGGTGAACCGACATTGCAAATTTCAATTTTCTAGTACCATTATTTAAGGAAATATAAAATGTAACAAAAGTACATATTTTTACCCTTTTTACCCTATTAGAAACATCATTCGCAAAAACCAAGTCTTAGGGGATCTTTATTCCGGGAGGTGAACATGCAGTCCAAATTTCAAGTCTATGTGACAATTTTTTAAGGAAATATAAAAGGTACCAAAAGTACAGAATTTTTCCCTTTTTACCCCCTTAGAATCAACATTGGAAATAATCCAGCCGTACTGGATCTATATTCCAAGATGTGAACATACTGTCCAAATTTCAACTTTCTATGACCATTATTTCAGGAGATATAAAAAGCACCAAAAGTACAGTTTTTTACCCTTTTGACCCCCTTAGAATCAACACTTGCAAAAACCCACCCTTAATGGATCTATATTCCGGGAGGTGGACATACAGTCCAAATTTCAAGTCTCTATAATCATTATATCAGGAGATTTAAAAAGTACCAAAAGTACAGTGTTTTACCCTTTTTATCCCCTTAGAATCAACATTGGCAAAAATCCAGCCTTAGTGGATCTTTATTCCGGGAGGTCAACCTACAGTCCAATTTTCAAGTCTCTAACTTCAGCGGTTTGTGCTGGGCGATGATGAATGAGTATGTCAGTCAGTCACATTACTCTTTTATATTTATAGATTTCCGGATTTGGGCGATTTTTGGCATAAAGTTTATTTCTGTCTTTTATTATTTAACAAAATTTATTTTTTTTTAATGAAAATATTTTTTTTTTTTGAGAAATCTGAACAAAATTGAATTTTGGCGATATTTTCCATCCGATTTGGCGACACAGCCAAAAAAAAAGTCTGGCAACCCCGTTAATATGACGAAGCAAAAAACGGACACACACACACTCATGCTATGTATGTACATAAAAATAACTCAATTTTTTTATTATTACTTAACGAACTTTTTTTTTATTAAATTTAGATTTTGTTTTACATATTTTAAAGTTTTTTGTAAAGATTTTTTTCTTTATCTCTGTTTTTTTTTCATTTCCGTATTCTTTGTTATGTTTGTATCTACACAAAATATGAGTTAATTTAGGGTTATGTTAAAAAAAACTATGATCAAAATCAGAAAATCACTCATCACTTTTAAAATACTTAACCGATTTCAAAAAAAAAATACATCAGTTTTTGCCTGGGAAAATTATGCAACTTTTGGTACCCCAAGCGTTTAAATCGGTTCCGGATTATTGCCAAAAACGTGATTTCAACAGACAGACAGACAGACAGACGGACGGACAGACAGACAGACAGACAGACGGACATCGTTAGATCGACTTAAAATCGATCAAGGATCATGAATATATATACTTTATGGGGTCCTAAACCAATATTTCAATGTGTTACATACGGAATGACAAACTTATATATACCCTCTATCACCAGAGTGGAGGGTATAATAAACAAGAAAACAAAAAAAAAAAAATATATATATGGGCTATTTCACGTCAACGGGAGACCCCCCTCCCCCAAAATTCTATTGGTCGTAGAGAGTTGTATTATGGCTTAAAATTTAGCCAACGATCTCTACTTTTGAAAGCTGAGTGGCGGAAGTTGAACCCAATGGTAAGTCAGCCAATATGGCGGCGCGAATCGGGATACCCCTATCGTGATATGCTGAAAACTAAGGAAGGAGTTATCACATTTTTCTGAAATTTGTTATCAGGGGGTTTATTGGGACGCTAATTTCGAATTTTCATTCAGATTTCAAAATGGCGGATCCAATAAGGCGGATGATTTTTTCGAGGTTTTCGCATTCAAATAAAACTCGGTTCCCGGGTGTATTATGGGTCACTAAACACGATTCTGAATTTAGATTTACAAAATTCAAAATGGCGGATCCAATATGGCGTTTATTTTTTTTTTTAATTTCGATTTCCTAGAAACCTGTTATCCGGGGGTTATTTGGGACGCTGATTTCGGATTTTTATTCAGATTTTAGAAATTCAAAATGGCGGACTCAATATGGCGGATGGTTTTTTTTTAAGTTGTCACATTCAAATAAAACTCGGTTCCCGGGTGTATTATGGGTCACTAAACACGATTCTGAATTTAGATTTACAAAATTCAAAATGGCGGATCCAATATGGCGTCGATTTTTTTTAATTTCGGTTTCCTTAAAACTTGTTATCCAGGGGCTATTTGGGACGCTGATTTCGAATTTTTATTCAGATTTCAAAAATTCAAAATGGCGGACCCAATATGGCGGATGGTTTTTTTTTTAAGTTGTCGCATTCAAATAAAACTCGGTTTCCGAGTGTATTATGAGTTACTTAGTACGAATCTGACATCAGATTTTCAAAATTCAAAATGGCGGATCCAACATGGCCCTTATTTTTGTTTTTTTAATAACGATTCGCTTTAAACTTTTTGGTCTGGTTTTATTATTTGATTCCGCCATTTTGAATTTTTGAAAACTGAATAAAAATTCGAAATCAGCGTCCCAAATAGCCCCCGGATAACAAGTTTTAAGGAAACCGAAATTAAAAAAAAAAATAGACTCCATATTGGATCCGCTATTTTGAATTTTGTAAATCTAAATTCAGAATCGTGTTAAGTGACCCATAATACAACCGGGAACCGAGTTTTATTTGAATGCAGCAACTTAAAAAAAACCATCCGCCATATTGAGTCCGCCATTTTGAATTTCTAAAATCTGAATAAAAATTCGAAATCAGCGTCCCAAATAACCCAAGGATAACAAGTTTCAAGGAAATCGAAATTAAAAAAAAAAAAACCCCATATTGGATCCGCCATTTTGAATTTTGTAAATCTAAATTCAGAATCGTGTTTAGTGACCCATAATACAACTGGGAACCGAGTTTTTTTTGAATGCGAAAACCTCGAAAAAATCATCCGCCTTATTGGATCCGCCATTTTGAAATCTGAATGAAAATTCGAAATTAGCGTCCCAATAAACCTCCTGATAACAAATTTCAGAAAAATCCGATAACTCCTTCCTTAGTTTCCAGCATATCACGATAGGGGTATCCCGATTCGCGCCGCCATATTGGCTCACTTACCATTGGGTTCAACTTCCGCCACTCAGCTTTCAAAAGTAGATATTATTGGCTAAATTTTAAGCCATAATACAACTCTCTACGACCAATAGAATTTTTGGGGCGGGGGGGGGGGTCTCCCGTTGACGTGAAATAGCCCATATATTTTTGAACAAAAACAAAGTAAACCAACTTAAAAACAAAAAGCAAAGGCCACAAAATAAACTTCGAGTTTCTGGTGGTCTTTTCCCTCTCACATGTCTTTCTTGGCTGATTGACATTTTTAAGAAGAAGAAGAAGAGTATTGATGTATGTTGTGTTCTATTCCAGTCAAATAAAATGCAAATTTTTATAGGTGTGAGTTAAACATTTTAAAAATGTATGCCCTAAAAATGCAAACTTTTTTTCAGAAAAGAAAACACCATTAAATATTAAGGCCTTTATTCATAATACTTAAAGTGTACTTAAAGTAGGTTTATTTGACAAATATTCATGCAATATCAGTCAAATAAACCTACACCCAAAAAAATAACTAGTGTTAAACAGTCTAATGTCACTTAGGTAAATTTTTTTTATATTGAGTTCAAGAAATTGCTCTTAACTTTGCTTTTAACTAAATTGTATATGACATTTATTTTGTAAAATAGCATTGTTTACAATATTAAATTTAACATACACAAACTTGAATCTTTTACCTAAGTTTTTTTTTATAAATATAAATAAATTTAATTCGATAAAGTCGACATATTAATGCCACATTGTAAACAACACATTGACAACAAATTGTCTTTAATTTTTTTTAAAATATATGTATGTAAAAATATGTGTAAGCAAAAATAATGTGTTTATATATTTGATAAACGTATATTAACCAAAATATTAACTTTCAGTTGCAGACGGTGGTGGTTTATCCGAACATTTGCGGCATCCGCCACGCAACTTCTAAAAATACATTACTTGGAATCTCCACCCAATGTAGGCTGTTTAAATTTTAAGGAACGCCATAAAAAACATAAAACAATTGGTCTCCGGTTCGCAGTGTTGGTTCAATAGTAGACACAAAAGCAGATCCAGAAAATGACTTGAGGTTTTTGATTGCAGATTCCGGTTAGTGATAATTCAGCATCTACAGAAAAAATTCTTTAGAAAAATAGTCTCACAATATGGTACTTTCTATAGAACAATTGTCTCAGAATCTGAAAATTGTTCTTAAGAGATCTGATTTTTTTTCTACAGGAAAATTGTTTAAGAATTTACGACTTTTTTTATAGAAAAATTGTCTCAAAATGCAAGACTTTTTCTATAGAAAAAATTTCTCAGAAATAGAGAATTTTTCTATAGAAAAAAATTCTCAGAATTACAGAATTTTTTCTATAGTAAATTTCTGAAAGACAATTTTTCTTTAGAAAATTTTTTGAAAGACAATTTTTTTATAAAAAAAATTTCAAGCAATATTTCCATAGAAAATATCTCCAAAAACAATTTTTGTATAAAAATTTCTCAAGGACAATTTTTCTATAGAAAATTTCTGAAAGACAATTCTTCTATAGAAAATTTCTTAAAGACAAGTTTTCTATAAAAAATTTTTTACGAAATTTTTTACAGAATAATTTTCTAAAGAAAAACTGTCTTTTCTATAGAAAAATTATCTTTAAGAAATTTTCTTTACAAAAATTGTCTTTGAAAAAGTTGCTATTAAAAATTGTCTTTCAAAAATTTTCTATAGAAAAAATGCCTTTAAGACATTTTCTATAGAAAAAATGTATTTGAAAAATTTTCTATTTAAAAATGCCTTTAAGACATTTTCTATAGAAAAATTGTATTTGAAAAATTTTCTATTTAAAAATTGTCTTTGACAAAGTTTTTATAGAAAAATTGTCTTTAAGAAATTTTCTATAGAAAAATTGTCTTTCAGAAATTTTCTATAGAAAAATTGACTTTCAGAAATGTTCTATAGAAAAATTGTCCTTGAGAAATTTTCTATAAAAAATTGTCCTTGAGAAATTTTCTATAAAAAATTTTCTATAAAATTTTTTATGAAAATTTTTTCAAAAATTTTCTACAGAAAAATTTGCTTTTAGAAATTTTCTCTGAAAACCAGTCTTTCAGAAATTTTCTATAGAAAAATTTTCTTCCAGAAATTTTCTGTAAAAAAATTGCCTCTCAGAAAAAACTTTTTTTCAGAAATTTTCTATAGAAAACCTGTCTTTTAGAAATTTTATATAGAAAAATTGTTTTTCAGAAATTTTCTGCAGAAAAATTGTCTCTCAGCAATTTTCTATAAAAAATTGTCTTTGAGAAAGTTTCTATAGAAATTTTTTTTTTTTAATTTCTATTAAAAAATTATCTTTGAGAAGTTTTCTATATAAAAATTATATTTGGTAAAAAAATTTTCTATTGAAGAATTGTCTTTGAGAAATTTTCTGTAGAAAAATTGTCCTTGGGACTTGTCTTTGAGAATTTTTCTATGGAAAATTATTTTTAAAAATATTCTCTAGAAAAATTTCTCTCAGAAATTTTCTATAGAAATATTGTCTAAGAAATTTTCTATAGAATAATTGTCTTTGAGAATTTTTCTATGAAAATTGCCTTTCAGAAGTATTCTATGGAAAAATTGTGTTTGAGAAAGTTTCCATAGAAAGATTGTCTTTCAGAAATTTTCTACAGAAAACCAGTCTTTCAGAAATTTTATATAGAAAAACTGTCTTTGAAAAAGTTTCTGTAGAAAAATTGTCTTTGAGAAATATTTTATAGAAAAATTGTCTTTGAGAAATATTCTATAGAAAAATTGTCTTTCAGAAACTTTCTATAAAAAATTTTCTATAGAAAAATTGTTGTTCAAAAATTTTCTATAGAAAAATTAACTTTCAAAATTTTTTTTAGAAAAATTGTCTTTCAGAAATTTTCTATAGAAAAATTGTCTTCCAGAAATTTTCTATCGAAAAATTTTCTATAGTAGAATTGTCTTTCAGAAAATTTCTACAGAAAAATTGCCTTTCAGAAATTTTCTATGAAAAATTATCTTTGTGAAATTTTCTATAGAAAAATTATCTTTTTTAATTGGTTTAAAACCAATTTTCTGTAGAAAAACTGTTTTTAAAACATTATCTATTAAAGAATTGTCTTTGAGGAATTTTCTGTAGAATAATTGTCTTTGGGAAAATTTCTATAGAAAAATTATCTTTAAAAAATTTTCTATTAAAGAATTATCTTTGAGAAATTTTTTATAGAAAAATTGTCTTTGAGAAATTTTTTATAGAAATTTTTTTTAAAAATTGGCTTGAAAAGTTTTCTAAAGAAAAATTGTCGTCAAAAACTTTCTATAGAAAAATTATCTTTCAGAAATTTTCTATAGAAAAATTGTCAACCAGAAATTTTCTATCGAAAAACTTTCTTTCAGAAATTTTCTATAGAAAAATTGGCGTTCAGAAAGTTTCTATAGAAAAACTGTCTTTCAGGAATTTGCTATAGAAGAATTGTCTTTGAGAAAATTTCTATAGAAAATTTTACTTTAAGAGTATTTTCTTTTAGAAATTTTCTGTAGAAAAATTATTTCTCAGAAATTTTCTATAAAAAAATTGTCTTTGAAAAATTTTCTATAGAAAAATTGTCTATCAAAAATTTTTTATAGAAGAATTGTCTTTGAGAATTTTTGTGTGTTAAAAATTTTCTATAGTAAATCTGTCTTTTAGAAATTTTTTATAGAAAAATAGTCTTTCAGAAAGTTTCTATAGAAAAATTGTCTGTCAGGAATTTTCGAAAGAAGAATTGTCTTTTTATTTCTATAGAAAAATTGTCTTTGAGAAAGTTTCTATAGAAAAATTTAGTTGTCACTGATCATGCTAAGTATGTATTTTAAGCTTGTTAGTATTTATATTTTATTCTAAAATTGTCCTTTATATTAAAAAAAAATATTAAAAATCAATGTAATTAAAATGTATAATATTGAGCATTTTGTATGGAAGAGGATATATAAAACTATTAAATCAACCTAAAAAAATACGTTATTTGACCAATCAAACTGTACCATTTATTTAAATATAGTGGCTAAATAAACAAAATTAAATTTGAAATAATGCTTAAATGCATTTTGTAAGTTTACCTAAGTTGATTCGGGTAATATGCAAAGAAACTTTTCAAGTTGGATTCCTGCGAAAAATCTTAGGTAAATTATACCCTAAAATTAAATAATTTCACAATTGTTTTTTTTTGGGTGTACATTAGATTTAATTTATAATGTATACAGACAGCGTGATTTTAAAATCACCATGTGATTTTCCTTTGAACAAAATCACATAGTGATTTATATGGAGTTCACACTAGCGACTTTAAACAAGTTGTTTAACAAAACACCAGTAACAGAATAAAAACGTAATGGATACAGAACAAAGACTTTTTTAAACATCTCACTCTTAAACACTTCAAAACAGCAAGTGTGAACGCCGTATTACAAAATCATCTCAAATTGTACTAGCATAAAGAAAAATTGCAAAATCATCTCAACTTACCATGGTAATACGGCGTTCACACTTGCTGTTTTGAAGTGAGATGTTTAAAAAAGTCTTTGTTCTGTGTCCATTACGTTTATATTCTGCTACTGGTGTTTTGTTGAACAACTTGTTTAATGTCGCTAGTGTGAACTCCATATAAGTTCTTGTAGTGTGAACATTATGAATAGCCCAGTAACTATTTTGTACACTCATAGAAATATCTTAGTAGAAAAATTAGTAAACCCATTGTTGATCAAGTTTTACAGAATTTGACAAAAACAAATGTTGATATTACAAAATTCAATTATTGAAAAATATATACACTCATAGAAATATCTTAGTAGAAAAATTAGTAAACCCATTGTAGATCAAGTTTTACAGAATAATGCACTGAGGGAAAAAAACATATTTAAATCAAATATGTTAACGTTTATTTTAAATATGCTACATATTTTTGGAAAAAATTTAAATTTTAATATTGTTTTTTATTGATTTTAACAGTACATTTTTGTTTCAAAATTGCATACAATTTGGATTTAAAATTTATCACTTTAAATTTAATATGCTGTCATCAAAAGCCGTTAAAAATTTTAAAAATATCTTATTCAAATATTTGTATTAAAAATAATATTTTTCATGTTTATTTTAAAGTTGAACAATTTTGTTTTTTGACATTTAAAGTTTTTTTTTAAGAAATATAATAAAGTTGGGCAATTTTATTTTAAGTAGAAACAATGTTAAAATATTGCTTCATAAAAAAAGACGTCCATTTTTTCACATCTCTAAATGCGGCGAGTTTTATACGGCGTTCACACTTGCTGTTTTGAAGTGTTCAAGAGTGAGATGTTTAAAAAAGTCTTTGTTCTGTGTCCATTACGTTTTTATTCCGCTACTGGTGTTTTGTTAAACAACTTGTTTAAGGTCGCTAGTGTGAACTCTATATTAAGTGAAATTAATTAAATTAACTAATGTGAAATTAAAAAAAAAATAAAAAAACTAAAGTGAAAAAGAAAAGTATTACAATAAAAACAAAAATAAAACTGGAAAATTAAAAAATCAAGTGAACAAAAAATGTAAAGAATGAAGTGCTAGAAAACGAGGAGGGGATGTATCCATGTAATTGGCAGAAAATAAAAACTTCTAACATTAGTTTTTATATATGGTATTTATATAAGTATTAATCTAAATGTGTTTATTTTTTATTTTTGGTATTTAATTACATTTGTTGTAATTAGATATAGTGCTACAATTGGGGTAGAAGTACATCCAAGGCTTTGGCTTTGATTTTTGTTATGTATAGCAAAAACCAAAGCCAACAAACAATATTTAAAGCCAAAGCCTTGGATGTACTTCTACGCTTAAATGTACAATTAGAGTAGTGGTAATTTTTTTTTGCTGTGTTATTAAAAAATATTGTAAAAATTTTAAAATAAAAAAAATAAATAAAACAAAAATATGTATTGTTTTATTTTAAATTTCATGGTTTATAGGTAAGTAAAAAGCTGCAAAAGAACAAAGATGTCCCATATTTAAATTAATATTGGTCAACTTCAAATCAAAATTTATTGCATATTTAAATGTAGCATGGCCAATTTTAAAACAATATTGATACATTTTAATTTTAAAACGTTGTCTACTTATCGTGTCATGTTAAAAACAACTAGAAACATATTTAAATTAAATAAAAACAAACTTTGTTCTATTTCGTCACTGTTTTATATTTAATTTAAAGTTGTTTCTGTTTGATTTTAATATTTTTTTTTCTTAGTGTGCCGTATTCAACAAAAATCAATGTTGATATCGTTGAATAATCAGTAAAGTTGAATCAACTATTTACAACGCTTATACAGAATTCAATAGGTAAATCAAAATAGAAAAAACAACCCTGTTCGTTCATTTTTTTTATTATTATTAACGAGTGACGAGTGAGTTGGTAGCAATGTGAATCGTGTTTATCTCTTATAAAATTATTTTATGTGTTTGTTTTTTATACAAATATTTAAAATTTTTAAAATAAATAAAAATAGGATCTGATTTGTAAATATTTGGTAAGTAAAAAAATACATTGATTACTTTATGTATTCATACTATATTAAAACTTTTTTGCTTTTTTTAAGTATTTTGTTTAGTATCATCAGAAAACTGGAGAATGGCTTATGAGTGCATAACATGAATAAACGATGTGCGTGTGAAAATCTTTGTGAAAGTCTTCAAATATTGCAGCTTAAAAAGCCGACGATAATAAAAAAATATTGTGATTTATGCTTAATAAGGCCACGTTCACACTACAAGAACTTACCATGGTAAATTGAGATGATTTTGTGATTTTTCTTTATGCTAGTACAATTTAGAGTTGATTTTGTAAATCACTATGTGATTTTGTTCAAAGGACAATCACATAGTGATTTTAAAATCACGCAATCTGTATACAGTATAAAAGAATATTAACAAATAACAACAAGTTTTTTTATTAATAAAATTTCTTATATTAACAAAAATATGAGTTGAATTTACAAAAAATAAGAGGTGATTTACAAAAAAACGAATTGATCAACTTTTACAAAAACTGACAATAATTTTTATTGAAATCAACATAAATATTTGTAGGGTCAAAATCAACAATGATTTCTGTTGAATTTACAGCGAGTTTCTTTGGGAATACAATGATTTTTGGTTGAGTGTAGTGGAAAAAATTGTATGAAATATAAACACATTAAATAAACATCCCTGTTTTAAAGCGTCATTTTTCTTTTGTCTTTTAATGTATACAGACTAGCGTGATTTTAAAATCACCATGTGATTTTCCTTTGAACAAAATCACATAGTGATTTACAAAATCATCTCAAATTGTACTAGCATAAAGAAAAATTGCAAAATCATCTCAACTTACCATGGTAAGTTCTTGTAGTGTGAACATGGCCTTTTAGTGATATGTTTCTTAAAAAATAGTTTTTTATTACAAAATTAAAAGCAAATACACTTTATATGCATTAATCCTGTACATTTTTATTATTTCTTTTTTAGAAATTTGTGATCTGCTTTCGTTTGTTTGTAAACTTTAGTTTATACCATATTCACATTGGCATGTTTAAATTTAAACATGTGTTTCCCCATACATTTAAAACAAAACATAGTTTAATTTTAAACATCTCGAAAACATTTTCAAAACATCTTGGAAACACGAAATAACAACCCTGTGTTAAGTTGTCATCAAAAAAGCAGCCGCTGCTAAACGAACTGGAAGAGAAGCGGATGCTTTTTTAAACAACTGGCAATGTGAACACTTTCGTTTAATTTTAAACACAAAAGTTAAACGATGTTTTAAACATTGTATGCGAATATGGTATTACCTTAACGACAAGGACAGATGAAGAAATAATTATAATAATTTGGCTGAAGAAAAAGCCATCACCAATATTGCAGCTTTGCGGTCAGTTAGATAACCATAAGATAACCATCGCCAATATCATCCAAATGTGGATAAGAAATAAAAAAGTGAAATGATGACCTTAACCAATCGTCTCGCCTTCCAAGAAATCAGATGGAGTGCAATACTTCAAGATGCTGGAGTATTGCTGACTTATTACATCAAACATCCCGCAATTAAAAATAATATGTGGTGCGTTCTCAGTCAGTGCACTCATAGAAATATCTTATACTGTATACAGACTAGCGTGATTTTAAAATCACTATGTGATTTTCCTTTGAACAAAATCACATAGTGATTTACAAAATCATCTCAAATTGTACTAGCATAAAGAAAAATTGCAAAATCATCTCAACTTACCATGGTAAGTTCTTGTAGTGTGAACATGGCCTTAGTAGAAAAATTAGTAAACCCATTGTAGATCAAGTTTTACAGAATAATGCCGTATTCAACAAAAAATAATGTTGATATCGTTGAATAATCAGTATACTTGTTTCAACTATTACAATGGCTTCTACAGAATTCAATAGATAAAACAAAAAAGAAAAAACAACCCTGTTCGTTCGTTTTTTTTTTTTTATAACAACGAGTGAACGAGTGAGTTGGTAGCAATGTGTTTGTCTCTTATAAAATTATTTAATGTGTTTGTTTCTTATAAAATTATTTAATATTAGAAAAATAAATAAAAAATAGGATCTGATCTGTAAATATTTGGTAAGTAATAAAATACATTGATTACTTTATGTATTCATACTATATTAAACGTTTTTTGTTTTTTTTCAGGATTTTGTTTTGGTATCATCAGATAAATAGAGAATGGCTAATGGGTGCATAACATAAATAAACGAAGTGTGTGGGAAATGTGAAAATCTTCAAATATTGCAACTTAAAAAGCCGGAAATAAAAAAAATATTGTGATTTATACTTAATAAAAGAATATTTACAAATAACAACAAGATTTTTTTTAATAATAAAATTTCTTATATTAACAAAAATATGAGTTGAATTTACATAAAATACGAGTTGATTAACAAAAAAACGAGTTGATCAACTTTTACAAAAACTGACAACAATTTTTATTGAAATCAACATAAATATTTGTAGGGTCAAAATCAACAATGATTTCTGTTGAATTTACAACGATTTTCTTTGGGAATACAATGATTTTTGGTTGAGTGTGGTGTCATTCAAAAAATCAGGAGAAAGGAAGAAGAAAAATATAAAAAAAAAGTTTGTGTAAAAATCATGAGTTAATGAAAACCATGAAAAAAAAAATATTGTGAAAAATATTAAATAAAATAAAAGAATATTTACAAATAACACCAAGCTTTTTTTATTAATAAAATATTTTATATTAACAAAAATATGAGTTGAATTTACATAAAATACGAGTTGATTTACAAGAAAACGATTTGATCAGCTTTTGCAAAAACTGACAACAATTTATGTTGAAATCAACATAAATATTTGTAGGGTCAAAATCAACAATGATTTCTGTTGAATTTACTACGTTTTTCTTTGTGAATACAATGATTTTTGGTTGAGTGTAGGTCACAATAACGCAAATTACTTGCACAAAAAAATTATCCAAAGAAAACAAAAAAAAGAAATAGTGTGCGTGCCACGCGTGGTTCGTTTAATTTTTTGTGTTTTAAAAACGTAAAAAGGAAATTGATAAATAAAATTAAAATAAATTAATAAATAAATAAAAATAAATAATTGGTTTTTTAAACGATAAATAAATGTAGGATGAAAGAATGCTAAAGTTAATTTTGCTGTCATAACTTAAAACTTCATTCATTTAGCAAAACCAATGGAGTCCCAGACGGATGTTTCGATCACAGTACATGAGTAGTACGTTCTCAGAATTGCATTTAATGTGTGTAAGTATTATGGTGTTTTCTTTTCTGAAAAAAAATGTTTGCCTTTTAAAGGCATAAGCGGTTCTCACCCTTGATAGAAAACTTTTGAGGAAATTTTCTACAAGAACATTTTCTACCGATTTTTTTCACCAAAGAGTGAACAACTTTTTAAACAAGGTTTCTCATACTAACATTTTCTATAACCTCAAATTATAATATATAATTAAAACCACGAAATAATATTAAACAACACGATTTTTAATAAAAATACAATTAATTATTTAAGTTTCATTTCCAATTTCGTATAAAAAGTCTGTGAAGTGAAAATATCACAAAATAATTAAATGCCCCTCTAATCAGCTGTTTTGTTGGTCTAGGAACTTTTATTTTTTTCTATACTTCAACTTACTCAAGCATCAAGTCGAAGAAATTTTCTATGTAGAAAAGAAGAAACCAAGAAAATGAGAAAAACGAGACACCATGTATTTTGTTGTTGGATCTGTCAAATATTTTCTTGTTTTCTTCATTTCTCCGATTCTTTTTTTGTTTTCTATCAAGGGTGAGAACCGCTATACATTTTTAAAATGTTTAACTCACACCTATAAAAATTTGCATTTTATTTGACTGGAATAGAACACAACATACAGCAATACTCTGCCCTGTATTTTTTAACAGCTGTTTTGAGAAAACAACATAGAAAAAGTCAGCTGTGGTATAAGGCAATTTCAACCCCGTGATTTTTTACGGGGTAAAAAGTGCAACTTTTTTGCACTTTATAGGGCAGACATTTTTAGAAAAGAACACGATATTCTTTATAAGGGTTGACATTTTTTAGAAAAGAACACAAAAACATAATTTTCGGGGCGAAATGCAAAAAAACGGCACATTTTTTGCCAGAAAAGAAAACACCATTAGTGACAGCACACCAGTGACGGTCCGTGAAGTTGTCACTGGGTGTTCTCTACTTATTTAAAATATAAAATTTATGTATATAAAATATGTTTTTCTGGACGTAACACGTTCCCGTGATAGACAAAGCCTCAGTTTTAATTTTTTTTATTGACATGCATCCAAAATTAATTTTTGTACTCCATTTATTTGCGAAATAATGCTTTTTGTTAATTGTCGATGTGGTGAGGCAACAAAATTACAATAAAATAGAATTTAGGCTGCATCTCATTAAAAAATGTACAAAACTAGTAACATCCCATCATTACCTATCTCGGGAATGCGTTAGGTCCATGAAAACATGAATTTTATACTTAAATTTTCTGTTTTTATAAATTAGAGAACACCTAGTGACAACTTCACGGACCGTCACTGCAGCACACGGTGTAACTTTGACGTTGTATACAAAACGTAAACAAACAACATAAAAACATGCACAAAAGCTCACACACTGAGGGGAAAAAACATATTTAAATCAAATATGTTCAATTTTATTTTAAGTTTGCTACATATTTTTGGAAAAAATTTAAATTTTAATATTGTTTTTGATTGATTTTAACATAACATGTTTGTTTTAAAATTGCATACAATTTTGATTTAAAATTGATCCCTTTAAATTTAATATGCTGTCATTAAAAGTCGTTAAAAATTTAAAAATATCTTGTTCAAATATTTGAATTAAAAACAATTGGGGGTTTCACAGTGACGATTAAATTTGCCTTTTTAGTTGGGTATTTGGCAAATTTGCCATTTTACTAAACGTCAAGTATTTGCCACCATTTTCTCTTTACATATCGTGAGCGCACTTTTCATTAATAATTTGCACAAAATAACTTTAATTAACTTTTTACATTCACAATTTTAAAATAAACACGAAAAATGTGTACACACAAAAAAAATACGTGTGTAAAAATATCCAATCGAACTTGGTAACTTTTTTTATATATGGAGTTTAATGAATACACACGCGGCACAGACTATAAACAGACTCGACAGTTGTAATGTGTGAAAAATCAGGTTACAAATGTATGTAATTTTTGTTAAAGAGTTACCATTTTGTGTTCTTCGCGGTTATTGATTGAGTTAAATACCGTCAGGTTATGTTACCGTCTGGTATCAAAATTATGCTGGATGATATTTATGTCAATGGTACAATAAATATTGTTGGCATTGGTACGACGAATTCCTTTGGGAATTTGGCGAGTTACAACGGCAACCCTTAACATGTATTCGATATTTACAAATACAACCTTGTTTCGAAGTAACGTTTTTTTTTAGAAATAAGAATAGGGAAAAAGGGAATATAAATTATGACGTTTTGTGAATCTTTCTATTTCCGGCCGTCACTCAAAAGATCAACAGCTAAGCTAGGAAGCAGTTAATTATAAAAGATTTTTGTCATACACATCCTTGGTCTAAACCTATTCTAGTGATAGTAAATATCACTCTACTGGACTTTGGTCGCCGTTGGTGACTTTAATTTAACCATCTTGGAAGGTAAGGAATTTCCTTATAAGAAGAATTGTATACCAGGCTATAACCCTTTGTTGGTCCAATAGGACATTTACTACACAGGACTTTTAAAACCGCCAGGAAAATAACTAAAGGCGTAATACGTGCTCATATACCAATTAAAGGCTACAACCATAGGTACTCCGGATCTACGTCTACTAGCGACTTCAAGAGTTTATCAGGGGACACTTGAGCCACCACATCACCCAGAAGTAAATCGTATTAAAGGTGTTAATATCAGCGAAGGAGGAGAGCGTATATGAAGTTTTCTAAAACTGGATAGTGTGTGTGCGGAATCTGAGGAGGAGAATTAAGGAGTAAAACCGCAAGTATTGTAGACGGTACCGGGTGGACGGGAGTGGACCGAAACGTACTACTGAGACCCGACAGACAAAAGTAAAACATTTCCTTAAATCAAATATTTTTACACTTTTCCGCGAGCCTGAAATATTTGGCAATAATCTTGATTAGGACTATAGGGTTAACCCGAGCGCTCAGGAACTATCGTCCCAATTCGTATTATACGTTTTAAGTCCCTTTTTGGGGTAAGCAGTTGTATACAAAATAAGAGAAAATGTTTTAGAAATTAATACCCGCAAAGTTTTTGCAGACAAGACCCCTTGTATCCTCCTTTCTATCTACACTACCGAATATAATACTGTGTTTCCTTTTTTTTACACACTAATCCGTATCTTTAGTTCAATCCAGTCATTAAACCCAACAAAAAAAGACTGGAAAGAAAGGTTGCTCTAATTGGTGATATAAAAGCATACCTCGTGATAATTATTAGTTATTCAGCAATATCCGCTGTATCACAATACCATTATTTATTCATTTTTGTGACATTCACAAGAATTCATTAAGTATTAAATGAAAAAGAAATCGAAGTAAATAATAAATTCCTATATGTTTTACTATATTTGTTTTTCACATACACAAATGTAAACATTTATTCCCAACTCATTCACATACATATATATATTTGAAATTAATAAAACATGAATATGAATTGAAAATGGAATTTATTGGCAATATGTGTTTTGTTTAAGCTAGGGTAGAAAAAGAGGCAAAGGATAGGCTGGCGAAGACTAAGGGACACTTCTATAAAACGACCATGGAGTGCAATGGTTGCGGTCACATGTACCGAGAAGGAGGGAGTCATCAGGACTAAACATCAGGTCCAGGAGGAAAAGGTTTGTGGATAGTTTTGAGACGCACTGGTACAAATATCTGTATCATGGTATGATTTAACTACTGGCAAGAACCACCCCAATAACCGCGAGCAATAGCCGAGCATAATAACAAGTTGCCAGTGCTGCCAGTCGGTTAGATAAGCAATCTTTATTTTATTTTCAAAATTGACCATGATACAGTAGAGTTTTATAAGAAAAACCGGATAAAAACTAAGCGATTTTAGGAGAAAACAGAGCGGTTTTTAGTCCGTTTTACGCTAACATGGCAACACTTTCTACGACTTAGGAGTGAGTGAAACAACAAAAACCGATCTGGCATCTATTTTTCTTATGGCGCGTTATATCAGTTTTCTCTTTCTAACCTAATTCGTAGAATAATTTGAAAATATTAACCATATGGTTCAGAACTACTTTTTTGACACCTGTCACTTATGTCGAGTCTGTATTAGTCTGTGCACGCGGTTTGTTAAAATTTATCTACACTCAACCAAAAATCAATGTATTCCCAAAGAAAATCGTAGTAAATTCAACAGAAATCATTGTTGATTTTGAACCTACAAATATTTATGTTGATTTCAACATTAATTGTTGTCAGTTTTTGTAAAAGCTGTTTAACTCGTATTTTTGTTGGTTCTATTCGTATTTTTGTTAATCATACTCGTTTTGTTTTGTATATTCATGCAATTTTATTTATTAAAATGAAATTCTTATTTGTGTTGTAAATGTTATTTTATTTAATTGAATATTTTCACAATATTTTTTCGTGGTTTTCATTAACTTAAGAAACATCCCTTCTGTACAAGACAACAAAAATTTACAAAGGGCGATCAGCAAAAACAGTGTTGCACATTTCATGTACTTATATTTTATACAATTTTTTCCAACTATGTATTTTTCAACTATTGAATTTTGTAATATCAACATTGATTTTTGTTAAATTCTGTAAAACTTGATCTACAATGGGTTTACTAATTTTTCTACTAAGATATTTCTATGAGTGTAGATAATGTGTAAATTGCATAATGCAAACCCAAAGGTTCGAAAGAATTAATTCTTTAATTCAATTTCCTAATTCGAATTAAAAAAATAGAATTTGGCATTCCCTAAAATCATTCAACTTTCATAATCATTGAATTAATTCTTCAAGAATTCATTCCTTAAGAATGATCATTCTTTAGGAATGAACTATTTTTTTATCCAAATCAATCTACTACAAATTGAATGGTGAAATTTTCTTATCATTCAATTTAAAACAGTGAAGCGCAACACACTCACACACACATTTATGCTTGTGTGGGAAGCAGCAGACGAGACGTCAACAAAACAACAACCGATCGTTTACACACGAAGATGCTTAAAATGCACACAAGCAACACATTTTTGAAAATACAAAGGGAATGAAATAAAAAAATCATCATTCAATTTGTAATAGATTTGAATGATGAAAAATTTTGATCATTCAATCGAATGATTGCTTGCAAGGAATTAATTCTCTTGGGAATTAATTCAATTTGATTTAAGCTTTGAGAATTAAGCCTTTGAATTAATTCGTGTTGAATGCTGGTAAGGAATGATAATTCAAAACTTATTAAAACAGAATTAAACTTTTGGTGAATTAATTCTCAATAGAATTAATTCGTTCGAAGCTCTGTGCAAACCTTAGGTAAAAAATCTAAAGCTTTTTTGAATAACACATGGTCTTTTACATTTTATGTAATATACCCTTCATTTTTTGTCTATTGTAAAGGTGCATACAGACGACGCAATATTATGTACAATATTAAATTATATTGATGGTGTGTGGGTAAGATTGACCATTGTACAATCGTCAATATTACCCACACACCTTCAATATAATTGAATATTGTACATAATATTGCGTCGTATGTAGGTACCTTAAAGCTGCACTATATTACCAATAAACTTAGGAATTTTTCACAAAAACAATGTGAAAAGTCTTAAGAGATGTGAAGACGCCATTAAATATAAAATGGTAGATGTACAAACACAAACATACATGCAAAAACGAACAGCGAACCAGCAACTTAAACAAAAATAAACCTATTGCAGTAAAAATAATATAAAAATAATTAAAATCATTTAAATAATTAAATAAGGATACTCATAATTATAAATATTATGCCGGTCAAACGGAATTGTTATGCACATACATAACTTAAATTAAGGGTTGGCCGATACTCGCATCTAATGTTTTCTTGGACACGTATGGAAGCCATTTTTGTATGGATCAACATGTAGTGAGTTTTTAAGTTATAATTTATTAATATTATATTAAATGGTTTTCATTTAAAAATATGTTAAGAATTATATTACAATAAATATTTTATAATTTAAATAAAAAAACTAATAAAGTATACAAATGCGTCTTTTATTTTATGGAAAAACCAAAAATCAAAGGTATTAATAAGCATTTTTGTTGTCAAAAATAATCATTTTTAAATGGTTATTTGAATTAAAAAAATTTGGGTAATTTGTTTGTTGTTTTTGCTCAATTTTCCATTTACTTAAACGGCAATATTACCTAAAGGTACCTACAGACGACGCAATATTATGTACAATATTCAATTATATTGAAGGTGTGTGGGTAATATTGACGATTGTACAATGGTCAATCTTACCCACACACCATTAATATAATTGAATATTGTACATAATATTGCGTTGTCTGTAGGTACCTTAAGGTTTTTGGCTTAAATATTCCTTGTTTTATTTCATATACGTTTTCCTAAGGGAATTGAGTATTTTATGCTTTTAACTTGGGTAGTGGTCTGGTACACACTTTCCTTAGGTATTTTATGCCCTAATTTTGTTTAAATTCACCCTTTTTATATAAATGTTTTTGTTGCCGCGTTCGAAATTTCAGCATAAACAATCACAGCCGTTGTCATTTTTATGTTTTTTTTTTTATTTGCACACTGGCATTTTGCTTTTAGACAGGGTTTGAGTTGGGCATTTTAAGAAAAATATGCCACATTCAAATTGGCATTTTTTTTTGACGTTTGGCACATTTGCCAAATACCAAACTAAAAAAGGCAAATTTAATCGTCACTGTGAAAACCCTAAATATTTTCATGGTTATTTTAAAGTTGAACAATTTTGTTTTTTGACATTAAGGGCCTAATTTTGTAAAACGCAACGCGGCTATTTACCTCGCGTTGGACAATTTTCTATTTTGTAAAACGCGGGGCTGAACAGCTGTTTTTTTCGCGTTGACTTACGTGTTTTTAGAACAAATTGTATGGAAAATGGAATTTTGTAAAACGCAAGAGAGTTTTTTTCATCACTTGAAATGTCAAAATGATCACTTGAAATTTTGGGGCGTTGATGTAACAAAAATGCTTTTAAATAGCAAAATATAAGTTAATAATGTTGGAATATGTAAACATACAATAAAAAAGTAATAAATATGTAAAAAATCTTCTCCGGCAGAAGAAAAACATCGAGAATAGCTTGACGGCCCATGGCTGTTTTAAACTAATTTATGTTTAAAATACAACATTTCTTTTGTTTACTTTTTTTTGTTCTCTTGTTTCTCAAATATTCTCTTTGTAGGTGTTGCCTTATCATATATATGTGTTCCCCACGAAAATGGGTGTGTATCCCCTACAAAATAGGCAATTTTCTCAATTTTATAATATCTGGCAACACCGATTCTAATGTAATTGACATTTCAAGTGATGACGTAAAGATTGAACGCAAAAACGTAGTGATTTACAAAATTGCATTTTTTCAGCCTCGCGTTCACGTTAGCGTTGGTGATGTGTTCAACGCGAGTGATTTACAAAATTAGGTCTAAAAGTTTTTTTTTCAAGAAATATAATAAAGTTGGGCAATTTTATTTTAAGTAGAAACAATGTTAAAATATTGTTTCATTAAAAAAGACGCCCATTTTTCACTTCTCTACATGTGACGAGTTTTAAGTGAAATTTATTAAATTAACTAATATAAAATTAAAAAAATAAAAAACAAAAGTGAAAAAGAAAATTATTAACAATAAAAAACAAAAATAAAACTGAAAAAGTTAAAAACAAAGTGAAAAAAATATAAAGACAGAAAAATATAAAATATCGGCAGAAAATGAAGACTTCTAACTTTATTCTAACTTTAAGCAATATTTAAAGCCAAAGCCTTGGATGTAGTTCTACCCTTAGATGTACAATTTGAGTAGTGGTAATTTTTTGCTGTGTTAATAAAAAACTATTAGCGGTTCTCACCCTTGATAGCAAACAAAAAAACAATTCGGAGAAATAAAGAAAACAAGAGAATGTTTGACAGATACAACAACAAAATACATGTATTTCTGTCAAACATTTTCTTGTTTTCTTCATTTCTCCGATTATTTTTTTGTTTTTTATCAAGGGTGAAAACCGCTATTATAAAAATATGTTGAAAATAAAAAAAAAACTAAAACAAAAATATGTATTGTTTTACTTTTCTGGCATAAAATGTAGCATTTTGTAAAATTTTTTTTATTCTTTGAATTTTTTGTGTTCTTTTATAAAAAAATGCACACTTTTGAAAAAATATTATGTTCTTTTCTCAAAATATTGCCTGCCCGTGATGTAAAAAATGCATATTTTCCACCCCGAAATCAAATGATGGGGTGAAAAAATGCCCTGATATTCTCTCATGTAGCAAAACTCAAATTAAGCGAACAAGTTTACTGGTGCTGTTGTGGTGCAGAGGATGTGTCGTGGCATGTGAGACTGGAGGTCCGGGGTTCAAATCCCGGTATGGACAAATTTTTTTTTTATTCTGGTATTTTTTTTTATTCAATTACGTTTTATTTTTTATTTAATAATGTTTTTTTTTTTAAATAATTTAATAATTTAAAAAAGTAAATTTTCATATAAAATCGACTAAATTTGTTAATTTTTTGGTATTTTTTTTTTTAAGTTTAAATAATTAAAAAAAACAATAATTTAAAGCAAAAAAAAAAAATAAAAAAAAATATGTGATGGCCATCGCCGGGTTTCGAACCTGAGCTGCCGGCAATATAAGCGAAAAACACATCCATCGAACCAGCAAATCAGGGCAATTTGCGTACAAAACAGAATTTTTGTGTTCTTTTCTGAGTGAAAAAAATGCAACATCGTTTCAGGGCCATGTCAACATTTTAAAAGTAAACATTTTAACAATGCACAATTTTTTGTTCAGAAAAGAAAACACCATAAATTTCATGGTAAGTAAAAAGCTGCAATAGAAAAAAATGTCCCATATTTAAATTAATATTGGTCAACTTTAAATTAAAATTTGTTGAATACTTAAATTTAGCATGGCCAATTTTAAAACAATATTGTTACATCTTAATTTTAAAATGTTCTCTACTAATCGTGGCATGTTAAAAACAACTACACTGAGGGAAAAAAAACGTAATCAAATCAAAATTTTTCATACTCATTTTTAAAATCCTCAAATTTTTTAAAAAATATTAATATTGAAGTTGAATTTTATAAAATTTAATATGTTTCGGTCTTTTCAAACCAAGTATGCAAGAGCTCAATTTCATTTTATGATGGCGCCATGCTGAAAATTACCAGTTTAATTATGAACACTTTTAAAATCAATTGTCAAAAATTTTAACAACGACGCTTAAAAATGACGCAAAAAGTATTGTGGCGAAAAATTAGTTAAACTTTTAAATACCAATAAAATGTACTAAAGTGAAACAATAAATATGTAATTAAAATTAAAAGATAATTAAATTTGTGTAATAAAAGTCAATATAGTTTTTACATAAGTGAAAAAAAAACAAAAATGTGAAAATAGACTATTCTAAATAAGTGTGAACTTTTCGTTGATTTTAATAAGTAAACTTAAGAAAAAGGGCATATGCAATTATTCAAAAATTTATGATATTACTTTAAAGCACCACGAAAGGTCAAACTTATACCACAGACTAATACAGACTCGACATAAGTGACAGGTGTCAAAAAAGTAGTTCTGAACCATATGGTTAATATTTTCAAATTATTCTACGAATTAGGTTAGAAAGAGAAAACTAAAGCCACGTTCACACTACAAGAACTTACCATGGTAAGTTGAGATGATTTTGTGATTTTTCTTTATGCTATTACAATTTGAGATGATTTTGTAAATCACTATGTGATTTTGTTCAAAGGAAAATCACATAGTGATTTTAAAATCACGCTAGTCTGTACACAGTATAATATAACGCGCCATAAGAAAAATAGATGCCAGATCGGTTTTTGTTGTTTCACTCATAGTGACATAGTAATCCATCGACCGTTTTGTAGATCTGGCATCACCATAGATAATTGGAAAATTCTGGCAATGCCAAACTAAAGTTCAAACGCAAAGCAAAGAGAGACAAAAAACAATCTGCATTCTCACTGTAAAACTGGTATCTTCCATCTCGCTCACATTTCGATTTGTGATAAAATTTCGTAAACAATACCATATGGTTTTTGTTTACTACACTCAACCAAAAATCATTGTATTCCCAAAGAAAATCGTTGTAAATTCAACAGAAATCATTGTTGATTTTGACCCTACAAATATTTATGTTGATTTCAATAAAAATTGTTGTCCGTTTTTGTAAAAGTTGATCAACTCGTATTTTATGTAAATTCAACTCATATTTTTGTTAATATAAGAAATTTTATTATTAAAAAAAAAGCTTGTTGTTATTTGTTAATATTCTTTTATTAAGTATAAATCACAATATTTTTTTTTATTTCCGGCTTTTTAAGCTGCAATATTTGAAGATTTTCACAAAGATTTTCACACACACTTCGTTTATTCATGTTATGCACCCATTAGCCATTCTCTAATTATCTGATGATACCAAAACAAAATCCTAAAAAAAAAACAAAAAACGTTTTAATATAGTATAAATACATAAAGTTATCAATGTAATTTATTACTTACCAAATATTTACAGATCAGATCCTATTTTTATTTATTTTTCTAATATTAAATAATTTTATAAGAAACAAACACATTAAATAATTTTATAAGAGACATTTCACATTGCTACCAACTCACTCGTTCACTCGTTATAATAAAAAAAACGAACGAACAGGGTTGTTTTTTCTTTTCTGTTTTATCTATTGAATTCGGTATACGCCATTGTAATAGTTGAAACAAGTATACTGATTATTCAACGATATCAACATTAATTTTTGTTGAATACGGCATTGTTCTGTAAAACTTGATCTACAATGGGTTTACTAATTTTTCTACTAAGATATTTCTATGAGTGTACTTTTTCAAACGCCATTTGTTGGACTACTCTATGACTCTGGCCACCTCTACGTCATCAGTGGAGAAAATTACATTAGAATTAATTTTACCATGCCAAAAATGGCATAAAAACTAATAGCTTTAGGCAATTGGATAAAATTTCTTTAAAAAATAAATTAATTTTCACAAAAAATACACTTTTTTCACGACGCTGCACATTGAAAAAATAATGGCGTCCAAACTAATAATATTAGTCAATTTGACGAAATTTTGTCAATTTGACGAAATTTTGTCAATTTTACTTCTTCAGAGGATGTAAACTTGACGAAATTTCGTTGATTTGAATAAAATTTGTGGAATCTTAAAAAAAAAATTGACAAAATTTTGTTAAAGATCTACGAAAATTTTTTGTTGATTTTACCTACGAGATTTGGTTCGGTGTATAAAACTCTACTGTCGAGTCTGTATTTAGTCTGTGACTCTACCATCTGAGCTATCGCCCTGCTTGACAAACTAACAGCAGAAGTTGGTTCGTATTTCATTACAGATGTAAGGCCATGTTCACACTACAAGAACTTACCATGGTACACGCAAAAAAATAACTGGTGTAAGAATAACTACTGTAGCTTAGGTATTTTTTTTTTATATGGTTTCAAAAAAAATATACAAGTAATATATAAATTTCCAAAGTTTGAGTTAAAATTGCCATTGACATTTATTTTGTATTATAACAAAGTTCACTTTGTTGCACCATTTTTAATCTTATTCCTTTATAATATTTTAATATTTGGCATTGTTGTTTTTTCAAAGTGTAAACTTGATAACTTTACCTAAGTTATTTGGAAAGTATCATACTTTTAGTGGGATAACCTGCAAAGTTTTACCTCGACCAATTAAAAATGCATGCTTTTGAGAATAAAAAAAGTACTTAAGTACTTGATTTTCCATCCCTCATAAAAAATTTATAAATCATTTAGTTTTTTTGTCTTACACAAAATTATTTTTTTTTAATTTTTAACATGCAGTTAATAAAAATAAATAAATTGCAGAGAAAAAAGTACTCATAATACAATAATAAAGATTTGTTTTTCATCACGTAAGTAGAGGGTTCAAAGAGTATTCATAAATGGTTATGTTAATCACTATTTTCTTTTCCAGTGCTCTCCAGCTATTATTGGAATCCAAATTGCGTGTCGATTTGAAACGATTGAAGAAGATCCGCTCTAACCGAGGTTTGCGTCATAATTAAGGCACAGACTAATACAGACTCGACAAATATGACAGGTGTCAAAAAAGTATTTTTTAACCATATGGTTAATGTTTTCAAATTATTCTATGAATTAGGTTAGAAAGAGAAAACTGCTATAACGCGCCATAAGAAAAATGCATGCCAGATCGTTTTTTGTTGTTTCACTCACTCCTAAGTCGTAGAAAGTGTTGCCATGTTAGCGTAAAACGGACTAAAAACCACTGTGTTTTCTCCTAAAATCGCTTAGTTTTTCCCCATTTTTTCTTATAAAACTCTACTGTCGAGTCTGTATTTAGTCTGTGATTAAGGTATCCATGTCCGTGGTCAACATACTACCAAGAATACTGGTCGTCGTGGTAGCACCCAGAGATACAGTCGCACCACAGACTAATACAGACTCGACATAAGTGACAGGTGTCAATAAAGTAGTCTTGAACCATATGCACAGACTAATACAGACTCGACATAAGTGACAGGTGTCAAAAAAGTATTCTTTAACCATAAGGTTAATATTTTCAAATTATTCTACGAATTAGGTTAGAAAGAGAAAACTGATATAAAGCGCCATTAGAAAAATGGATGCCAGATCGATTTTTGTTGTTTCACTCACTCCTAAGTCGTAGAAAGTGTTGCCATGTTAGCGTAAAACGGACTAAAAACCGCTGTGATTTCTCCTAAAATCGCTTAGTTTTTCCCCATTTTTTCTTATAAAACTCTACTGTCGAGTCTGTATTTAGTCAGTGCCATATGGTTAATTTTTTCAAATTATTCTACGAATTAGGTTAGAAAGAGGAAACTAATATAACGCGAAAAATAGATGCCAGATCGGTTTTTATTGTTTCACTCACTCCTAAGTCGTAGAAAGGGTTGCCATGTTAGCTTTAAACTAGCTAGAAACCGCTCTGTTTTCTCCTAAAATCGCTTAGACTCTACTGTCGAGTCTGTATATAGTCTGTGGTCGCACTGTTGGTGTGCGATGAAATAAGAAGCTTAATTAGGTCAATTAGCAAAACATCTCCAAAATAATAATGGATTTTTAATGGGCATGTTCCCGTTGAACTAGCTTCTTCAACTTTATTTTTTGGATTAGTGATTCTGCTGCAAAATGATCGTATTAGTGAAATTGACGAATTTATCAAAGCAAATGACGAAGAATCGTTCTCCACGGGAACACATTTCCTGCGTTTTTCGACCAACCGCTAATGGAATGAATTTTATTAGACGTCTTTGGAAACATAACGTTGATTTGGATTACAATCTCTTTTTTTTATTATTAATTTTACAGGTATGTGAGTGTGGAACAACTGTATTTGGTTGGCATTGCTCCAAATTTGTTTTTTTTAAAGTAGCCCTTTTCAAGGAGAATACAACGAAAAAAAATCAAGGATCGAAGAATTCAACAAAAAAAAATTAAGGAACGAAGTAATTAAGGTTCAAAGTTAAGCTGAATTTTTTTTCTGTCGTATTTTGGTTATATTTTCTTTTTTTTTTGTTATTATAACGTGTAATTTAACTTAAGATTTTAGTATCAAGATTAAAATTACCTTTCCAACGATACACTGTTAAATCCGATCGGAGCATTACAAGCCGAGATATAAGCGATTTCGCTTTTAACTTTAAAGCGATATACCACGCTAATTATTTTTCGTCGATTCTTGATTTTTTCTTTGTTGGAATTTGCTTGATGAGATCTATCAATGATATTAATTTTTAGAGGTTTGGAAAAATGCCAGTAAAATAGAGTATAGCCGATTATAAATTTGTTATAAAAATTTTTTTATCGATTCCAAATTTTTTAGAGAACATTTTTTATCCATTATAAATTTTCTTTAGAAATTTTTTTTATACACTCAGAAAATTATTGCAGTTACTACATGACGGTCGTTTGTGTAGTAAGTAGTAGCTGTTGTTTTTAACTACAATTTCGGTCGTTTTTGTATGAAAAAATCTCAAACAACTTTTTTTGTAGTAGTTTCAAAAAATAACTACAAAAAATATACTATACTGTAGCAATAGTTGATTTATGTAGTTGTTTTTAGTTTTTTTTCTAAAACTCGTTTTTTTCTAGAAATTTTTATTGCAAACGAATGTGTCGAGCGAGTTGGTCGTGCGGGATGCGGAAGGAATTATTTTTATACCAAATAAATAATATCTAAATAAATTAAATTACAATTTATTAAATTTAATTATAACAAAAAATATGTTTTTGGAAAAATATTCTTGAGCGAAAGAAAATAAGTGGATAAATGAGATAACAAGTGTGTATAATATAGCGCTCACATAAGCGTGCGTAAAAACCAATCGGAAAAAAACAAAATAAAATGTGTGCAGTGTTTTGTTTATTTATGAGCGCGCCATCTTTCTTTTCTTTGTATACACAACAGAGCAGGTACATACTTTTTTGAAACATTTCAAATTAATTCTTTTTTTTTTATAAATCAATTTTGCCAAAGCATTTCGTTTTTTTTTATTCCAGACAAATTTTGATCAGTAGCGGTGAAAATTTGAAATGAACTATTAAAAAAACAAAGGTAAATACAATCAATTTATTTTGTTTAACATTTTATTAATATAATTTTTTTCTTCTATAATTCCAGATAAATACATCAAAAAATTGTCATCATGTCGAAATTCTATACAACCAACTGAAATGTATTGCTTTTTAAATAAATAAATATCAATCATTTAAACGTTTAAGAAATTTTTTAAATAAAATTTCAGGCAATTGTAGAAAAAACAACTGTATTAAACAGTTTTGTAGTAGTTTTTACTACATTTTGTAGTTGAAAATCAATAGTTAAAAACAACAACATGTTCAGTTGTTTTTACCGTTTATGTAGTGGACGCCTTTTCAACGACAAAATGTAGTCAAAACAACTGTCTTTTGTAGTAGATTTTACCGACATACTTTTTTGAGTGTAGATTATAAATTTTCTAAAAAAAAATTATGGATTATATATTTAATAATTTTGTAATCGATAACAAATTTTCTATACAAAATTTTGTAATCTATAACAAATTTTCTATAGAAAATTTTCTAATCGACAAAAATTTTTTTATCGATTATAAATTATTTTTCCATAGAAAATTTATAATTTTCTATAGAAAATTTATAATCGATAACGAATTTTCTGTAGAAAATTTTAAATTTTATAGAAAATATATAATCGATAAAAAATTTCTATATGTTGGCGTGACCAATAACTTTTTTTTCCAAACAAAAAAAAGTAAAAAAGATCTGAAGTGTTGGCGTGGCCAACCAGTTTTTGTGCAAATAAGAAAACCGCTAAATTTTCTTAACCAAAACTATAATTTTATTCTTGAGCTCCTTGCTCGTGTACTGATTAAAACTAACTTCTAAAATAAACTTAAAAACTAAAGCCTTGAGGGCAAAAATTCAATTTACAAAAATAAAAATACTCAAATTGAGTCAAACTAAAACTATTGAGACTTCGTGTCTATTAAAAAGAAAACAATAATATTCTCAAGAATTGAGATAGTAGGAAAAGAAAATAATACACTTAAAAAAAATTAAATAAGAAAAAACAAATTAGTCGAGCTGGGGTCGACATAATCCCGCCACAGTATGGAAAATACATCCCGTCCATGTCCCAGATACCACCCAGCCGAATGTGGACTCCTGTGCTACCATTTGGCTTTCGATGACCGGTGGTTTGGCAGAGCTTAACAGCCGGATCGCCAGGTCTTGGCCCAAGACCCCATCAATTTCACGACAGGTGTCGAATAGGGGGTGAGCCAGTGGCTGATATTTTCCGAAGTGGCCTTTGAGGTGCGGAGCAGTGGCTGCTTTTGGGGGCTTAATTGTCAGTCGCTCCCGCAGAGGTAAATTGACCGGGATCTTGACCGTATCGTTATGTGGGAAATACGGTTCCAATATGAATTTCCCGTAACCTCCAGATATATCGGCGTTTTCTCGAATCTCGGGCAACATGCGAGCCACCTCGTAGAGGATGTAGGATGCTGGAGCCGTTGAGTCGAGGAGGAAGGTTGTAAACATTTTTTGCCCCTGTTAGTTCAAGTTTACGCGAACCAAGGGGGGGATGACTAACCCAGGTGGGGCGTTTCGGACCCAGGAATCCACCGATGGCAGTTTTTCGACTACGGTAGATCTCATTAGAGAATGATAGCCGACGGCTTCTTCTTCCTCATCCGACCCCTCTAGATCCCAGGGGAGTGGGTCATCTTTGAAGCTAGAGGAAAACGGGTCACGAGTGTCCCGGTGCAGCATACTGTGGTGGAGTGCGTTGCACAGCTTGTTGTTGACTACTACTGTGCACCGGCCTCGCGACGTACACCACTCTCTATTGTGGCTGTGAGCCAAACAATTGAGGCAATACCCCCTTTTTTTAATAGAGCTGCGGCGGTACTCGACAGGGTGTCCCATCATCAGCTGGCAATATTTTGAGGATGATTACAGTCGCAGAAATGGCATGGTGGACGGCGTCTTTGCATCTAAAGACAAAAGGGAGGAAGAAAAGAAAGAAATATTTACAGTTAAAAACAAGTAAGAAAATTATAGTCGGTCAAGACCGACCATATAATACCCTACACCAGAGTTTCCCGGAAAATGGGTCCAAACATGGACCGATTAGATATATTTTTGTCAACTTTTTAATAAGTGTAAAAAACACTCACACATCAAATTTGAGTGAAATAGGCTTAATTGAACTGAATAACTGAATATCGGGCTAAACTTTCACACGGGGCCTGAGTCCAAAAATGGTCCGATGATAATCAGGTTTGATAAGGTTATTAAAGTACGCGTTGAACATACACAAACAGAATTTTAATTAAATATTTTCTATTTTCATGAAATTTGAGAGATTTATGTGAAAATCGGGAAGGTGGTTTGTATGGGGGCTACAAGAAGAACTGGTCCGATTTATTTAAAATTTGGAACGGTGATTTGTGTAGACGAAACATGATTACCTGCCAAATTTCGAAAAGATACCTATTATAATGCGGTTATTAGAGTCATTTGAGTCAAAACTAATGAGGACCTTTGTATGGGGGCTAGGTCTAAACATGGACCGATTTTTTCCAATTTCGATAGGCTTCGTTCTTGTACCAAAAGAGGCTTAAGTTTTAAATTTCAAGTCAATTGAATAAAAATTGCGACCTGTATCGTGTTTAACCGTTTACATGGACAGACAGACGGACGGACAGACGGACGGACGGACGGACATCGCTAAATCGACTCAAAAAGTGATTCTGAGTCGATCGGTATACTTAAAAGTGGGTCTAGGACCAATATTTCGGGTAGTTACAAACATCAGCACAAACTCATTATACCCTGTACCACAGTGTGGTGTAGGGTATAAAAAATACATTGTGCGACTAAAACTCTACAAGTGTTTTTTTTTTATTGGAGGCAACGGTTTGTGGAGTGACTGTGTGGTTTTATTGGGTCTGTGACTGTGTGGGTTTTGAGCCTTGAGGACAAGCGTCCGTAGGTAGCAAACAAAGTTTTACTACTGACCGTCGCACAGTGGTCAATTTCGCGAGATAGCGGTCAAAACTCTATAACTTTTGACCGGATTGGTATTTTTTTACGCAATTTGTTTTGTTCAATAGGAGGGACTTTAAGCTTCAATTTGCGTGTTCAAACGTAAAAATCGACTGATAGGAACGTAAGTAATGTGGAGTTAAAAATGCATTTTAATTTTTTGTTGAGTTTCCATGTAAAAGTTGAATATTTTGACATTTTAAATAGGTATTTTTTTTATAATTTCTTATTTTCTTCAATCGTATTTTACAACCAATACTTATTTATTATTCCTAAACTTAATTTTGGTCAGAAAATGCCAACATTTGGCCACTGACATTTATTTATTCTCAATATTCACAGGTCCTTTGTCCTTTTGATAGGTCCTAGGATAGGTGCTTTTGATAGGTCCAGGGATATGTCCTTTTGATAGGTCCTAGGATAGGTCCTTTTGATAGGTACTTTTGATAGGTCCTAGGATAGGTCCTTTTGATAGGTCCAAGGATAGGTAATTTTGATAGGTCCTAGGATAGGTCCTTTTGATTGGTCCAAGGATAGGTCCTTTTCATAAGTCCAAGGATAGGTCCTTTTGATAGGTCCTAGGATAGGTCCTTTTGATAGGTCCTTCTGATAGGTTCTTTTGATAGGACCAAGCATAGGTCTATTTGATAGGTTCAAGGATAGGTCCTTTTGATATGTAAAAGGATAGGTCCTAGGATAGGTCCTTTTGATATGTAAAAGGATAGGTCCTTTTAATAGGTCCAAGGATAAGTCTTTTTGATAGGTCCAAGGATAGGTCCTTTTGATAGGTTCAAGGATAGGTCCTTTTGACTGGTCCTAGGATAGGTCATTTTGATAGGTCCAAGGATAGGTCCTTTTGATGGGTCCTAGTATAGGTCCTTTTGATAGGTCCAAGGATAGGTCCTTTTAAAATGTAAAAGGATAGGCCCTTTTGATAGATCAAAGGATAGGTCCTTTTAATATGTAAAAGGATAGGTCCTTTTGATAGGTACAAGGATAGGTTCTTTTGACTGGTACTAGGATAGGTCCTTTTGATAGGTCCAAGGATAGGTCCTTTTGATAGGTCATAGGATAGGTCCTTTTGATAAGTCCAAGTATAGGTCCTTTTGATAGATCCAAGGATAGGTCCTTTTGATAGGTCCTAGGATAGGTCCTTTTGATAGGTCCTTTTGATAGGTCCAAGGATATGTCCTTTTGATAGGTCCAAGGATAGGTCCTTTTGATAGGTGAAAGGAAAGGTCCATTTGATATGTAAAAGGATAGGTCCTTTTAATAGATCAAGGTCCTAGGATAGGTCCTTTTGATAGGTCCAAGGATAGGTCCTTTTGATAGATCAAAGGATAGGTCCTTTTGATAGGTCCAAGGATAGGTCCTTTTGATTGGTCCAAGGATAGGTCCTTTTCATAAGTCCAAGGATAGGTCCTTCTGATAGGTCCTTTTGATAGGACCAAGGATAGATCCATTTGATAGGTTCAAGGATAGCTCCTTTTGATATGTAAAAGGATAGGTCCTTTTGATGGGTCCAAGGATAGGTCTTTTTGATAGGTCCAAGGATCCACAGGTTATTTCCATTGGTTTTAAATTTATTTGCAATTATCAGGTATTTAAGTTATGTAATATTAGATGGCAATAAAATCATTTTTTACCTTTTCCAAATGAATTGCCAGATACCACATAATTTGAGAGTTCTATTGTCATTTTTGTCAAAATTTTGATACACCCTTCTATGTGGACTAGGTCCAAATATGGGCCAACTTCTCCTAATTTCAACAGAATTATTTTTTCGGTCATTAAGAACTCTTGTACAAAATTTCATCAAAATATATGCATAATAGCCACTTTCACATAAAAATAACTTCTCAAAAAATATGACGTGCATTTGTACCGAATATCTTACCTTGGGTCAGAAAAATTGCTGTAGCTCAAAAAGTGCAGCCCCGATGCATGGACATGTATATATAGGAATGTAGGGGAGAGTTAGGACTACAAAATAGTAAATTTGTGTTTTGACTCAGCTTGACTCACAGGAGTTGTGCTCTATGAAGTAGGAAATTTCCGAGAAATTTGACCTTTTTTAAAAAAAATATTTAAATTGTTCTGAAAACAGTAAAGCTTCAATTTTTTTACCAGTAATAGGAAATAAGTTAAGTTACAACACAAAATTTATTTCGTCCAAAAATCTTGAAAAACAAAAAAGTTATGATCATTTAAACTTTAAAAATTAACTAAAAATATCATAAATTTACTAAATTCTGAAAAATCCCATTTTGTACCACCCTGTTCTCAGTGAAATAATTGAAATAGAGTTCTAATTCTTTGGCTCCCGAGGTTTACTACTGTCTACTTTCATATGAGTCTAATAACTTTAAAATCGGAGAACAAAAACCAAAAGGAGTTTTGGCCGCTATCTCAAAATATTGACCACAGTGCGTCGTATGGTGCCGTTTTGGGTGAGTATGTCGGCAACTCGAACTTTGCCGTCTTTTCCGTAAACTATGTTAGTGACGCGCCCAAGGCGCCATTCGGTGGGTGGCAACATGTCATCCTTGATAATGACTATGTCATTAAGTTTGATGTTGTCGCGTTCCTTTTTCCATTTGTAGCGACGTTGCAGCTCGGTGATGTATTCATTTTTCCATCTTTAGCAAAGATGTGTTGCAACGCCTTTACTCGCTCCCAGCGTTTAATGAATGATAAATCTTTGGGAGGCGGATCAACAGGGGCTTCTGGTGGAGCCGTGATGGGAGCGCCTCGAAGCAGATGACCAGGAGTCAGAGGGATAATCTCGTTCGGATTTTCGGTTATCGGAGATAGCGGTCTTGAATTAAGAACGGCTTCAATTCTGACAAGCAATGTGGAAAATTCTTCAAAGGTAAAAGATAAATGACTGGTGATCTTCTTCAGATGAGACTTCATACTTTTCACTGCAGCCTCCCAGAGACCGCCCATGTGGGGTGCATATGGTGGGATAAACGACCACCTAAAACAATTAGAGCTATACTTTTCTATTAACGCTTGTTCTGCTGACTTGAGGAATACGTTATGATCTTTGAGGAGTGCAATACTTGCGCCTAGAAAATTTCGGCCATTGTCCGAGAACATGGTTTTCGGGAGACCCCTTCGACCGGTAAATCTTTGAAAACAGGCGAGAAAGGCATCGGTTGAGAGGTCTGAACATGGTTCGAGATGAACAGCGCGCGTGGAGAAACAGACGAAGACTGCAACGTAGCCTTTTAATATTTTTGCGTTTCTCAAATTCGATGTTTTTATACTAAAGGGACCAGCAAAATCGACTCCGGTGTATGTAAACGGTAGGGAGAAGTTAACTCGCTCTGGGGGGAGAGCGGCCATAATTTGGTGCTGGAACTTTCTTTTATAAATGGTGCACGCTTTGCATTCGCGAATACATTTTCTCACGAGATTCTTCAACCTAGGAATGTAAAACCCTTGCCTAATTGCTCGTAGCATTATCTGGTGTTCTGAATGAAGCATGATGCGATGCGTAAAGTCCACAAGAGGTTTAGCAAAATGGAACTTTTCTGGGAGAATAATTGGGTGCTGTTCTTCAAAGCGCAATCCGGAATGGCAGAGTCGGCCACCAACGCGTATTAAGTCGTTTTCGTCGAGGTAGGGGTTTAACGATAGGAGACTGCTTTTTTGAGACAGAGCTCTCTTTTCCTTGAGGCGTTGGTATTCCTTGGGAAAATAAGTTCTTTGAGCGATGGAGATCAACCGATTCTTCGTGAAGGTGATCTCGTCAGCCGTGATGAACTTTTCTGTAGAAAACGATTTTTTGACGATGCGATTGATAAACCGAAATCTATAGCTGAGTACTCTTAGCGCTCGATCAAATGACGAAAACTCGTGTAAAACATCTTCTTGATCAATTCGATTTTCTTTTAAATGATAGATGGCGTCTGTGGAAATGATTGCACTTTTCTTGGTTTCCAAGTCCGTGGGATCAAAAGTGCGAGGTTTAGGCCAAAGTGACGTTGATAATTTTAGCCATGTGGGCCCATGCCACCAAAGTGAGCTCCGAGTGAGTTCTTGTGGAGAGCAGCCACGGGTGCCCATATCTGCTGGATTGTCTTCAGTCTTCACATGTTTCCAATGGTTGGTGCTGACGACGTTGGTGATTTGTGAGACCCGGTTTCCCACAAAAGTTTTTAGAGTGGTGGGGTCTTTTTAAAGCCAACCGAGAACAATTGATGAATCTGTCCACAAGAACAGTTCGTAGGGAAACTTTGAGCCCTGTACTAAGCTACGTATAAGCTTCGTAAGCAGTAGGGCTCCACATAATTCGAGCTTCGGTATGGTAGTCCGTTTTAAGGGAGCTACTTTTGTACTTGCCACTAGCAAATGACTATTAATTTCGCCGTCAGGGCTTTCGGTGCGAATGTAAACCGTACCACAATATGCCTTCTCCGAGGCGTCGCAGAAACCATGAATTTGAATGTGGTAGTGCGGAGCAAAATCTACCCATCTAGGAATTTTCACATTCGAAATATATGACAAATTTTCAATAAAGAGGTTCCATTTTATCAGAATTTGTGATGGGACATCTTCATCCCATTCGGATTTTTCTTCCCATAATTCCTGCATAAGAAGTTTGGCTATTATTACAATTGGGCCTAACCAACCTAGCGGGTCAAATAATCTAGCGATAACTGACAAGATTTTTCTTTTTGTAGTGGAGGGCCTAAGTTCAATTGGTTCTACAGCATAATAAAAATAATCCGCCATGGCGTTCCAACGGATCCCCAAGGTCTTGATGGAACTAGAGTCATCAAGCTTTAAAAAATCTTCATCCAGAAGATCCTCCCGGGGCAAATGTTCAAGTAGAAACGCTTCGTTTGCGGTGATTTTTTTCATAGGGAAGCCTGCGGAGCTTAACGCCTTTATAAGTTGCCCTTGCTTTAGTTTAGCCTCCTCAAGAGTGTGTCCACCTGACAGAATATCGTCCACATAGATCTCATTCTGAAGAATTTCGGATGCTTTTGGGTACAAATTTTTGCAGTCTTTACTTAGCTCCTGGAGAGTCCGGATTGCCAAAAAAAGGCGCGCAATTGACGCCAAATGTCACCGTCTTAAGCTGAAAGGATTCTATTGGTTTTTGAGCGTCGGTTCGAAATACAATTTGTTGATACGGACGATCTGCTTGGTGTACCAAGATCTGACGGTACATCTTCTGAATGTCGCCAGTAAACACGTATTTGTAGTATCGCCAACCCAGCACCATTTGCATCAAATCAGTTTGAAGAGTTGGGCCTTGGTGAAGAACATCGTTTAAGGATAGTCCGCTTCCTGTCTTCTTAGACGCATTGAACACCACTCGTACCTTGGTGGTTTTACTCTCGGGTCGGATAACCGCATAATGAGGGAGATAAAATGAAAGCTGCTTTTCGGATTTGGGTTCGTAATGCACAACCTTTTCCATGTGCCCCAAATCTATGTACTCTTGTAGAACTTTCGCGTACTCATCTTTTAGAGCTGGAGTCTTTTCAAGAGTCTTGTCCATAAGGTGGTATAGCGCCAGGGCCATATTTCGCGAAGGACCCAAAAAAATGTCGTTCGGAAATTCTTTTTTAAAAGGAAGCCGCACTACATATTTGCCATCTGTCCGCCGTGTAGTAGTTCGTTCATAAAACTCTTCGCAAAATTTATCGCTTTCAGATTCCACAATGGATTTTTCGGCTTCTTCTAGTTCCCAGAACCTTTTAAGCTGATCGTTGAGTAGAATATTATCGGATGCCGAGACCATTGTTGAAAAAGAATGGACGTCAGTTTGTGGCTCGGGGCCCGATAAATACCATCCAAATTGGGACTCCCTGGCTTCAAGGCACTTGGAGATATTTGGTTTTACCCCTTCCAAATTAATGAATGGTAAATAATCGCTACCTATAATCATGTCGATGGCAGCTGGCTTGAAAAAGTATGGGTCCGCCAAATTTAGACGCCTAATTTCTTCAAGATTTTTAAGTTGAACCGGTCGTGAGGGCAAAAAGTGCGAAAGTTTTGGAACTACAATGACCTTAATGTTAATTGAAAAATCAGATCCTCTTGATCTCCCTTTGAACTTCCTACCACCGTCCCACCGAGTCCAGATATGCGGGAGCTATGGGCCTCTGAGGGTAGAGAAAGATTTTGTTGAATGCGTGTGGAAATAAAACTTTTTTCCGACCCTGCATCTAAAAGTGCTCGAATAGCATAGTTTTCGCCTACATGTTCGATGTTAACCAAGGCCGTGGGCAAAATCGTGGTTCCCTCATTTTTCGAAAAATGAGCCTGAACGGAATCTACATGGTTAACACTGGGGGTTTCAGAATGCGTTATCTGTGTATTTAGGGATACTGTTTGGCTTTGAGAGCCCGAGGGCTTTACGTCATCACGTGGTGATTGGGATGGGGATGTTTCGACTGATCATCATCAAGATGTAGCATGGTGTGATGCTTTTGATTGCATCTGGTGCAAAGGCTTTTGCTTTGACATTTAGATTTGAAATGAGTATTCGACAGGAAATTCCCGCAATACTTATTCGCATAAACATACTTTATTCTATCTTTGATCGATTTTGCTTTAAAATGTTTGCAAAGTCGCAATGGATGGTTTTGTTTGCATTCTTTGCAGCTGAACTTGGAATTTAAGGGCTCAGAATGAGCATGGAATGATTGGCTTTTCGAGGCCTGACTCTCTTTACCGGAAGGTTTTCGCAAATCGGAAACCGTTTCTAACATCTGAATTCTCTGAGAGAGATATTCGCTCATATCTTGCCATGTGGGCCACTTTTTGTGATCCTTCAATGTTGTTTCCCAGGCACGCATAGTTTCCTCAGGAAGGCTTGAAGCGCAAATGTGGATCAAGATGGCGTCCCACGTCTTTGTGAGTCCAAGTGACTCAAAAATGGCTAAACTCTCGCTGAGTACGCTTTGAATGTCTCGTATAGTTTTTGAACTTTCATTTTTTACCGCCGTTATCCCAAACATTAGCTTCATTTGTTGATGGGCTAATATTCTTGGGTTCTCAAATCGGGTCTTTAAAGCTTCCCAGGCTAAGGTAAAATTTTCATCAACCAAATCAAACCGCTTGACGATTTGGTTGGCCTCCCCCCTCGTTTTGCTACGCAAATGGTATAACTTTTGAGCTGGAGCAAGATGTTGATGTTTACCCACCACTGCCTGAAACATGTCCCTGAAGGCAGGCCATTTTGAATACCCCCCTTCGAAAACCTCAATATCACAAGCTGGAAGCTTAAGTGACGGTGAATGATGTACCACCGTTGTTTCTCCTCTTTGAGACGCATTTGACCGAACTTCGTTGTTAATTCTCATATTTTCTAGTATTTCCGCTTTGGTCTCCTGATATTGAATGTCGGCTGCTTCAAACCGTTGAGAAAGATGATCCTTAAAATCGGTTGGTTCTTTTTCTATGCACATTATAAAATTTTCGTAGGATTCTATAAGCTTTAACCACCTTCGCTCTAATTCCCCAAGTTTCACTTCGAGGCCCGAAACTGTCATATCTTCTAATGTTTGCTCCTTTACATTTTTGCAAAATGCATCAATTTGATGAAGGTCGAATTTGCATTTCCTTCTAGCCGCCATACTGATCCACGCTACCCGAAAT
This sequence comes from Pegoplata infirma, assembly GCA_963921195.1. Classification (NCBI taxonomy): domain Eukaryota; kingdom Metazoa; phylum Arthropoda; class Insecta; order Diptera; family Anthomyiidae; genus Pegoplata; species Pegoplata infirma. The sequence goes on from CAWUER010000622.1 coordinate 370,914, forward strand.
CAGAAAAAAGGTAACAAAGAAATCTCCCCCTGACTACTTTCGAGGAGAAACACGACCCATCAAATTTTATAAAAATTGACAGCGAGAAGAAAAAAAATTTTTTTTTTTTCTCACGACCAGGTACGAACTGATTTCGTTTCAAAATTTAAAATATTTTCTGCACCTTCTATTTCCAAAATTTTACAGAACCAAACGACAAAAAACGCAAATTTTCAACAATGCTTTTTCAAAAAAAAAAATTGAATTTGTAGCTTAAATTACCGCCCGTAATTTATTTTTGTGTCCAGCAGACTAAATTGAAATTGCTGTTTCAATTTGTACTGAGAGAAAAAATTTTCCGCATTTACCACCTTTTGTCCCACTGTTTTTAAAAAAAAACTACACACAAAAAATTACATAGTTACTGATTACTATTTTTTTAACTATGTCATAGGTGAAATAACCCCAGCTATGCCATAGTTGATGTGACATAGTGGTTGGTAACTATGTTCTTTCAAATCTACAAATCAACTACGGAAAAATTTACTGACAACGATGTCTTTGATAAACATAGGTAAATATCACAATGTCCATAGTAAAATGCAAGAAAAAAGTAAAAATAGTTAATAACCACTATTTAATCGTTGTTTTCATCATTGACGTAGACTTTATTTATTTTACACGAAGTCTCAATAGTTTTAGTTTGACTCAATTTGAGTATTTTTATTTTTGTAAATTGAATTTTTGCCCTCAAGGCTTTAGTTTTTAAGTTTATTTTAGAAGTTAGTTTTAATCAGTACACGAGCAAGGAGCTCAAGAATAAAATTATAGTTTTGGTTAAGAAAATTTAGCGGTTTTCTTATTTGCACAAAAACTGGTTGGCCACGCCAACACTTCAGATCTTTTTTACTTTTTTTGTTTGGAAAAAAAGTTATTGGCCACGCCAACATATGGAACGTATGGAATAAAAAATCGTTTTTATTTCTTTAATTATATACTGCATACAGAATTTTACCGCCGTTTTTTTCCTTATGTGATAGTGACGGCCGTTTTGTTTAATTTTGGTACTTTTTTTACTTGTGGGTACTTTGTAAATTTAAGGTTAGGGATTAATTTGTTGTTGTTGGGAACGTTTTTTTTAATGTTTTTCTTGTGGATTTTTGTCTTTTTAACACTTTTATAATAAAAAAATGATACCAAATCGCACAAAATATAATTCATTCACTGTACATACCCTTTTCACTGACTTCCCTGTTGAAACTTGGAGTTGAAATTTCTTTTGCCTTGGATACTACCGTGATGAAATTGTTTAAAATCTTCCTTCTAGTGCTGGATTCCCTTCTATTTGGCTTCGACTGGATGAGCAAGGGATGTTGTTGAAGACACCTTTTGAGCAAACCCAATTGTTTGTCGGTTGTTGATGTAGTTGTTGTCGGGAACAACTGGCAATATATTTGTTGAACTTCTGGTCAACAATTATCCACTCTTAGCTCCTCTAAGAGTCTTCGAAGGACCATATGTTGGCGTGGCCAATAACTTTTTTTCCAAACAAAAAAAGTAAAAAAGATCTGAAGTGTTGGCGTGGCCAACCAGTTTTTGTGCAAATAAGAAAACCGCTAAATTTTCTTAACCAAAACTATAATTTTATTCTTGAGCTCCTTGCTCGTGTACTGATTAAAACTAACTTCTAAAATAAACTTAAAAACTAAAGCCTTGAGGGCAAAAATTCAATTTACAAAAATAAAAATACTCAAATTGAGTCAAACTAAAACTATTGAGACTTCGTGTCTATTAAAAAGAAAACAATAATATTCTCAGGAATTGAGATAGGAGGAAAAGAAAATAATACACTTAAAAAAAAATTAAATAAGAAAAAACAAATTAGTCGAGCTGGGGTCGACACTATAGAAAATTTATAGTTTTAATTTTCTCAAATTTTAGAAAATTATAGAAATTGTGTTATCGATTATAAATTTTCTGTAAAAAATTTTTTATCGATAATAAATTTTCTATAGAAACTTTTTCATCGATTATAAATTTTCTATAGAACAATATAGAAATTTTAAAAATAAATTTTTTAAATTTTCTATGAAAAATTTATAATCGATAAAAATTTTCTATAGAAAATTTAGAAAATTTGTTATCGATTATAATTTTTTTTTTTAGAAATTTTGTAGAAACTTTTTCATCGATTATAAATTTTATACAAAAAATTTGTTATCGATTATAAATTTTTAAAATTTTCTATAGAAAATTTATAATCAATAAAAAATTTCTATAGAAAATTAATAATTAAGTTTGTTGTTATTCGACCTTTTTATTAATATAATTAATAGTAAATAATCAAGCTCGAGGTCTTTATTTTATTTAAAAAACTTCTTTATTTCATTCCTCCAATATTTCGTTATTAATTAAATAACATCCTCAGGGACAGTCTAACATGTAAATATATTTATATTTCGATTTTTACATGTTAGACTGTCCCTGAGGATGTTATTTAATTTTTAAATAAAATAAAGACCTCGAGCTTGATTATTTACTATTAATTATAGAAAATTAATAATTTTAATTTTCTCAGATTTAAAAAATTTATAATTTGTAATCGATTATAAATTTTCTGTAGAAAAATTGTTATCGATAATAATTTTTTTATAGAAATTTTTTTATCGATTAAAAATATTCAATAGAAAATTTTAAAAATTTATAATCGATAACAAATTTTCTATGGAAAATTTATAATCGTTGAAAAAGATTCTATAAAAAATTTCTATAGAAAATTTATAATTTTAATTTTCTCAGATTTAGAAAATTTATAATTTGTAATCGATTATAAATTTTCTGTAGAAAAATTATTATCGATTAGAAATTGTTTATAAAAATTTTTTTATCGATTAAAAATATTCCATAGAAAATTTTAAAAATTTATAATCTATAACAAATTTTCTATTGAAAATTTATAATCGTTAAAAAGGTTTCTATAACAAATTTATAATCGATAACAAATTTTCCATAGAAAATTTATGATCGATAAAAAATTTTCAATAGGAAATTTATAATCGATAACAAATTTTTGCGGAAAATTTATAATCGATAACAAATTATAAATTTTCTAAATCTGAGAAAATTTAAAATTGTCTATAGAAATTTTTTATCTATTATACATATATATTCAAAACAACCCGTGTGAAAATGACCATGTATGTTCATATATGATGCATATATGGACGTCCATACAAGTGCATATCCGTAATTTGAGGGTACATGTACATTAATGATCATACATTGTCATACATGAATTTGTATGTAAAATTTTTTTTTGTATTTTTTTCCATAAAACGTCTATTAATCGAAATTTTTTCAAATATAAATAATTTTTATTAAGTTATGACACTGATTTTTTAATAAAAACTAACGAATATTTTAAAAATATACTTTGGACTTTATGATACTTTAGGCTAATCAAAGCTTCGAAGAATTAACCACTTTTCGAATGAATTCACAAATAAAATACATTCGATTTTTATAGTCACTGAATACAATTACTTTAAATATCAATATTTCTTGGAATGGATTCGATTTTTACCATTAAATCGAATTCATGAGATGAGAATTTCATTTATGAGAATTTTAAAAACTGAATGCATTCTTTATTTCATTTATTATTCATGAGACTTTTAAAAATCGAATTTATAAAAACTTACGCATTCAATTTCAAAGTCGAATGAAAACGAAACCGAATTCATTCTATATTTTTAAATCAAATGTAAATTCATTCGATAAATTGTGATTGGGGAATGCAATCATTAAAGTTTAATTCAGAACACCAAATCTTATTAAGGGATGAAATCCTTCGCAGCTCTGACAGTAATACCGTCAAAGTGTTCGAATTTTCTTCTAAATTTTATTGTTTACGTTAGTGCCGTTCATATTCGCCTATAGAATACAAAAATTATAATCAATCTTGATGATGTATGATCATTATTGTCCAACCGAACGACTTTTTCAGACTGAACCCATACATAAACTTCGTCCAATTTTGCAAAGTTCTGCCGAACCCAACCTTTAAAAAAATTGTTTTTAAGACATGTATGCTATGCAGATGCATAGCATATATGAAGGAGTATGACATATACCTATCCACACATAGTTGCATACATTTACATATATGGAATATTACATTACTTGTGTATGTTCATATATGCTCCCATATATGACATACATTTCCATATATTGTTCATATACTATCATACATGGAATCATGTATGAGCATGTATGAACATACATGGTCATTTTCACCCGGGAATATTTTAAAAATTTATAATCTATAACAAATTTTCTATAAAAAAATTTATAATCGATGAAAAAAATTCTATAAAAAATTTATAATCAATAAAAAATTATAAATTACACTGTGCAACAAATTTTGGGTCATCGCATTGAGCCTTAATGCCTTCAACGCCATATAAAAGTTGACCATCAAGTGGACAAAATCACCAAAGGGTTTTGCAAAGTCAGTTCGGATTTCTTTTTTATAGCCCACTGAAGTTTTCATTTTTTTTATCAAAGTTTGTGCGACATGCGCAAAGTGCTTAAAAAGGGTCAAGTAAGGGGTGGTCCAATAACTGGTATCTTTCTAAAACATGCAATGAAATGAACAATACTCAATAGTTTTGAAACCTTATGGCTTTATTTGAAAGAGCAAACATTCCCGTTTTTTATGGCAAACGACTTCATTGATGCGTCTTCGGCTTGCTCCGCTGTATCGCGTTATAGCGCAGTACTGCGCTGCCAAACTGCACATTTTTCGAAAAAAAGTTTTTAACCGAAATAAGGCACTCAAATGAGGTTATGTTAACAAACAAATTGGTACATCTTGGGATCGTAAAACTCGCAAGGTATTGTAAAGAATCCAATTCATCTATAGAAAGCAATAGATTTGAGTATCAGCATCATTACACAATATTTTCAAAAATACAGCTGAAACTCCCATTTTCGTCAAAGATGAGCGCTACATACACCGAACCAAATCGCGTAGGTAAAATCAACAAAAAAATTTTGTTGATCTTTAACAAAATTTTGTCAATTTTTTTTTTATGATTCTACAAATTTTATTCAAATTAACAAAATTTCGTCAAATTGACATACTCTGAAGTGGTAAAATTGACGAAATTTCATCAAATTGACTAAAACACTATAGGGGGTGTAAAATTGATAAAATTTCATCAAATTGACTAAAATTATTAGTTTGACGCCATTTTTTTTCTTTGAGCAAGCGTCATTAAAAACATTTCGTTTTGCGAAAAATTAATTTATTTTTTCATTAAATTATGTAAAATTGCCTTAAGATACTAGTTTTTATGCCATATTCTTGGCATTATTGTGAAAGCGTCATTAAAAATTTTGCAAAAATTCGCGTAAGTTATGACTAATATAATAATAATTAATTTATAAACAATTAATTTTCATTTATTTTTTTAAGGTAATGTACATAATTACAAGGGTTTATGCAATAAAATCTGGTGACTTCTGCTGAAATACTTCAAATAACATATCATCAGTCTGGAATCTTTCATCAGTATGTAATTTGGATAAACAACACTGCAAATTTTCTTCATCGTTTGCTTTGATAAATTCATTTGTTTAAGTTTGTAAAAGTGTAAGTTTATATTTATATTAATGTGTGTATTTGTTTTTATTTTATTTGTGTTTATTTAATTCAATTATTAATTATTTTGTATTTTTTATTTATTAAAGTAAATATTTTTTAAGTTTTAATAAAAAAAATACAATATACAATCAAAAATATTTATGGATATATGTATTTTATTTTTTGTAGGGGTAGAAAAATTTAGTAAAATTTATAAAATATTGTGGAATCGACGAAATTCATTTTGTTAAATTGACGAAATTTCGTCAAATCAACAGAATTATTTTATTCAAATTGACGAAAATAAATCTGTTAATTTGACAAAATTTCGTCAAATTTATCTCAAATATAAATTAACGAAAATTTATTCAAATCAACACCCCTGTTTTGTTAGCTGTATAATGATTGTTCTTTCGTCAAATTAACATGCTTTTTCGTTAATATTACTGCCTTATTTGGTTCGGTGTAGCCATGATTACCGACTTTTTGTTGGCCGTAATAGAATATACCAACTTGGATGACATTTATTTTCAGAAGGATGTCGCAATATGTCCCACAGTCCATCAAACAATCGATATATTATGCGCACTTAGTTCGGAAATCGTGTTTTTCGCCATATTCGCGGTGACAATTGATCACTTCAGAGCTGCCGATTAAATACTTTAAAAATTTTTTTGAGGGGTCTCGTTAAAGATTCATGCAACATGGGAAATCCAGAAATGTTCTAGGCCAATTCGACGAATATCGTTCAAGCCGTTCGTGAGATAGAACCAGAAACATAAGAAAAATGGGTGCCGAGAATGAGCTACTGCGGAGCTAACCCAGGCAACCGCATGAATGAAATCGTTTGCCATAAATAATGGGAATATTTGCTCTTTCAAATAAAGCCATAAGGTTTCAAAACTATTGAGTATTGTTCATTTCATTGCATGTTTTAAAAAGATACCAGTTATTGGACCACCCTGTATAATTAATCAATGTTTGTTATTTTTTTTTACCAAAGCAGTGTTAAATAATATCGACGAAAAACAGTGCAAATATACTTTTGAGCTAAAAATTATAATCTGATGTGTTTTATAAAATTTTATGATGATTCTTTTCTTTTTTTTGTCCTTTTTTAAAAGAAATACAAAAAAGTCTATAAAAAAGGCAGTTAGAGGGTTAAAATGTTTTACAAATATTTTCTGCATCAAATTTTACTAGGGCACGTCTAAGACAGAAAGTTCGTCCAGCATATAGAAAATGCTTAAAAATTTTAAAGTATTCAAATTTTTTTTTTTGGGCCGAAATAAAAAAAAACAAATAAAAAAGTTAAATTCGACTTTGTCGAATGTATTGATACACGCAAAAAAAAAATCTGTGTCAGATTGAGCAATCCTACTTGGCAAAAATTTTTTCATACCAAAAAAAATTTTTTAACAAATTTTTGCTAAAATTATGCTTGTCGATGTTAAAGTAACATAATTAGTCTTTTATGTAAAATAACCAAGTAGCTTGCACAATAACGCAAATTACTTGCACAAAAATTTATCGAAAGAAAACAACAAAAAAAAAACAAATACAGACCGCCATTTTCATTTTGTATTTTTACGTGCGTGCTTCGTTCATTTTTTGTGTTATAAAAACGTAAGAAGGAAACTGATAAATAAAATTAAAATAAATAATTAGTTTTTTAAAAGATAAATAAATGTAAGATAAAAAAATGCTAAAGTTATTTTTGCTGTCATAACTTAAAACACCATTCATTTATCAAAACCAATGGAGTCCCATACGTTTGTTTCAATGAATTACAAATGGAATGATAAAGTGAGTATACCCCTATTCCGAAGACACCAATAAGGTTTAATAGATTTTTAGTTAAAAATTAGTGTTTGGTAATAATTTTCTATTTTTACAGGGTACTGCTAAATAAATTTTTGAAGCTATGGGGAATCCTTCACTACAATAAAAAGCGTGGGCACCATTCCTCCCTTTAGTCATAAAATTAAAACCTAAAAACTCATTTATATAGCAAAGCCAATGGAGTCCAGACCTGTTTTGATGAGTTACAAATGGAATCACAAAGTTAGTGTTCCTTCTAACCAAAAGACCAATGGGATTTGCTAGTTTTTTAAATTAAAAATTTATGTTTTGTAATAATTTTCTATTTTTACAGGATGCTTTTAAATGAATTCGCGAAGCTATAGCGGACCCTTCACTTCAAGAAAAAGCGTAGGCAGCAGTCACTGGAGAAAATTGTACATAAAGGGTCAGTTGGTCGGTGGTAAATAAAATCCTACACAACATTTATTATATTAACATGGATTTATTCTGTAAAAATTTTAAATTCGACAAATATACAAATTTTTACAAAAATTTTTTAGCATAAATGTGGTAATTTTTAGCATTATTTTTAGTCACCTTTTCTAATAATTTTGGTATATTTCACCATATTTATTTTGGTATATTTTACCAAGTTTTTGCTTAAATAGCATTAGCATTTTCTTCAAAATTTTTTACATAAGTGTTTTGGCTAAATTACGAAAACTACTTCGTCGGTTGTAGTTTTAGCATATTTTTGGTAAAATTATGCCAGATTTTTGCTCACTCCGACACAAGTTTTTTTTTGCGTGTACCCTCCACAATGTAAAAAAGTTTACTTGCTAAAAAACAAAACAAACATAAAAAAAAAAAAAAAATCGAGAATTTTTTTTTTTTTTTTTTTTAACCAACACTCAGGGGATGCCCCCTACAAATGCAGTGCATTGTGTTGATATCAGGAAAAAAGGTTATGGGAAGGAGGAAAGATGGAGTAGTGTTTGTAGTGTACAAAGATTCAAATCAAATGATTTGAATCTTTGTACATTGTAAGTAACAGGAAAGACCTCTGTAGGAAGTTTATTCCACATACGACTTGTACGGCGGATGAACGAGTTTTCTCTATAATGCATTGTGCGATCCACTTCACAATCAACCACATATGGATGTGATCTACTAGATAAGCGAGTATTACGAATAAAAACCCGAGCCCTTGGAATAAGCTGGCTTATCTCTGCAGAACACCTCCCATGGTAGTATCGGTAGAAAAGTGTAACACAACCCACATTTCTACACCGAGCCAAATACGGCAGTAATATTTACGAAAAAGCATGTTGATTTGACGAAGAACAATCATTATACAGCTAACAAAACAGGGGTGTTGATTTGAATAAAATTTTCGTTAATTTATATTTGAGATAAATTTGACGAAATTTCGTCAAATTAACAGAATTATTTCCGTCAATTTGAATAAAATAGTTTATTCAATTTGAATAAATATCATCAATTTAACTAAATAATTTTCGTTGATTCCACGATATTTTACTAAATTTTTCTACCCTTACAAAAATAAAATATCCATAAATATTATTTTTGTTATTATTTTAATTTTTTTATTGAATAGAATATTTTAATATTTAAAGAACTTAAAAAATTTTAACTATAATAAACAAAAAAAAAAAAAAATACAAAATAAATAATAATTGAACTAATTTAAATATAAACTTACACAAAGGGGAAAACTAATGACTTTTTACCACAAATGACGAAGGAAATGTACATATTTCCAAATTCCAGACGGAAACTTGTTTATCTTTGAACCCTTGTCAATATAATATGTATGTAGAATACCTAAAAACATTAATAAAAATTAGTTGTTTGTAAATTTAATTTTTATATAATCATTACTTACATGAAGTTTCTCAAAATTTAAATATGTTTTCACATGAAATTTTGCAGCATTTGAAGACGCATTTTACCATGCCAAAAATGGCATAAAAACTAATAGCTTTAGGCAATTGGATAAAATTTCTTTAAAAAATAAATTAATTTTCACAAAAAATACACTTTTTTCACGACGCTGCACATTGAAAAAATAAAGGCGTCCAAACTAATAATATTAGTCAATTTGACGAAATTTTGTCAATTTGACGAAATTTTGTCAATTTTACTTCTTCAGAGGATGTAAACTTGACGAAATTTCGTTGATTTGAATAAAATTTGTGGAATCTTAAAAAAAAAAATTGACAAAATTTTGTTAAAGATCTACGAAAATTTTTTGTTGATTTTACCTACGAGATTTGGTTCGGTGTACGATGCTCCAATGAGTCAATAGAGTTGGATACCCTACTGTCATTAATAAGCGCCGTAGCCCTTCTCTGAACACGGTCCAAGAGCTTCAAAATAGACTCTGACGCCCCTGCCCATATATGAGAGTTATATTCCATTTTCGGTCGGATGTAGGTTGTATAAATAGTGAGGAGATCGGATGGAGTGAAGTAATTCTTACACCGATTTAGAAATCCAAGGCACTTGAATGCTTCTTTCGACACCTGAAAAACGTGTTTATTCCAACGGACATCGCACTGAATTTTCATGCCCAGAACATCAAGAGTATCCGATTCCTCAATATTGATACCTCCCATATATACAGATGACAATGCTGTTTCAACGGCACGTCTATGTGACAACATACAACATTGGGTCTTGCGCGCATTAAAATCTACTCTATTCGCTTGACCCCAATCAGATATTACCAAAAGGTCTTCATTGAGTGAGTCATTCATGATCTGCCTTTTGCCCCCAACTTCTACGAGGCTTGGCCTATGATCAAAAGAAAATGAATGACAAATGTTGCTGTCATCTGCAAAAGAATATATTGGATTGGAAGTTTTACTGAGAAGATCATTAATAAAAATAAGAAATAGTGTAGGAGAAAGAACAGAACCTTGCGGTACCCCTGAGTTTAGCTGAAATTCATTAGATGAAACCCCATCTATAACAACACGTATAGAGCGATCTCTGAGGAAGCTCGAAATAAATCGACTGAAGACATTACCAACACCAAAAGCAATAAGCTTTGACAGGAGTGCACCGTGCCATACACGGTCGAACGCCTTGGAAATATCCAAAGCAACCACCTTACTTTCCCCAAAATGATGAATGGACCGACTCCAACTTTCCGAAAGGAACGCTAACAGGTCTCCCGTAGAGCGACCCCTGCGGAAGCCATACTGACGATCACTAAGTAATGAGTTAATCTCCAAATAATGGACAAGGTGCACTGATAGAAAAACGCTTCATATCACTAATGAATGGAATTCATTAACGTTGTTTCATTGCAACAATGCAATTTTTCATATGCTGAATGAAATTTCATACATATTGTGCAAGATATTCATAAATTTTGATTCAATAGATTTCGTAGTTTCATTAAAAAATTTCATTGAGTTTTGTTTACAAAATTTTCTGTTTTTTGACACTTGTCGTGTCGCGTCTGTTTAGTCTGTTAGTTTACGCGCGCAAAAAACATCTGATCAGAGCGTGATTTTTTCTAAGAATTTTTTTACGAAATTTAAAATGAAATGTTGTTGATTAATTATAAGTATTTATTAAACTCACGTTGTTTTAAATTATTTCGGGGTGTTACTTATGTATTAAAAGTAAACGTTATAGTAAAATTTTGCGTGAGAAAACTGAGTGAAATCTATATATATAATTTCCCTATTTGTGTGTTCCTCTTTTTTTGTCTATCCAGAGCTTTTTGAAGCCAGCTGATGAGCTACAAAGCTGAAAATTGGCATGCATATACTAAAACACCTGAGGCAGATCCTAACGTAGCCGGATTTTCGATTTTTGGTCTGTGGGCGGAGAAATAAGCGGAAAAGTGGGCGTGACAAAATTAAATTTTTTGACCTTTTTGCTTAATTTAAAGCCCCCAAATGACTTAGGAAGCTGAAAATTTCCTAGAATATAGTCCTAACGATAGCGCACATCCCTAAGTAGTCGGATTTAAAATTTTCGCAATGTGGGCGGAGAATTGGGGGGAAAAGTGGCGTGGCAAAATTGGGATTTTGTAAAATTGTTACTTCTTTTGAAGCCCCCAAATGACTTAGGAAGCGGAAAATTGCATAGCATTTAGTTCTAACAATGAAGCATATCCTGAAGTAATGGGATTTAAATTTTTTAGACTGTGGAAGGAGAATTAAGAGAAAAATGGGGCGTGGCAAAATTGTGTTTTTTAATACATATTTAATTTGAAGACCCCAATGACCTATGAAGATGAAAATTGGCATTTTTGCTTATTTAAAGTCCTCTAATGACTAAAGAAGCTGAAAATTTCATATTCATATTTCATAGCATATATGTAGTCCTATCGATTAAGCATATCCTAAAGTAGTCGAATTTTAAATTATTGGACTATGGGCGAAGAAATGGGGAGTGACAAAATTGGAATTTTTAACATTTTAACTTCTTTTAAGGCCCCCAAAGGTGGCGGGCAATGCATAGAATTGGCATGTATATAGAAGGTTTCATGTGGAAGAACATGAAACCTTCCAGGAACACGAGTCTGGATTTTTGATATCCAGTGTATGGGTGGAGAATAAGAAAGGTAAAGGGCGTGGTAAATTTATTTCCATTTATTTTTTGAATATATATATTTTTTGTGTTTCTCTTATTTTTTGTGTATCTAGCGCCTTTCCATCTCATTGATGGACTTAAAAGCTTAAAATTGGCATAAAACACCAGGGACAGATTCTTACGAAGCCGGATTTTTTGCCTGTGGGCTGCGAATTACGAGAAAAAGGGGTCAAAATTATTTTTTAACATTTTAGAGTATTTTTAAGCTCCGCCCCAATGTATACGGAAGCTGAAAATCCCTAACATGTAGTCCTAACTATGAAGTATATTCTAAAGTAGTCCGATTTAACATTTTTGGAATGTAGACGGAGAGTTGAGAGGAAAAAGGGGCAAGGCAATACTGTGTTTTATTTTTTTTTTATTTGACTAACTTTAAAGCCCTAATGGCCTACGCAACCGAAAATTGGCAAGCATTTTGTCCTGACACTGGAGCGGTGATGCCAACTTTTTAGAAACAAAACGCGCAAAAATACCTAAATTTTAATAAAGGAAAAAGCGCCAAAAAGCGCTAAAGAAATATTTTTAATTTAACGGTTTTAATATCAATTTTTATAATATCATCAGGCCTATTCAGAGAATGAGTCGAAAAAATAGCTAAATATAATTTTTAATCCAAATTTTCTCTTTTATTATTATAAAACCTTTTTTTTTTTAATTTTTAATTACATTTTTATGGTTGTACTACAACAACAACGTAAAAAATATGGATTTAAGACTGTTATTAGGACGTTTCTGTTGTAAAATGTGCATTTTTTCTCAATGCACATTGTTCGGTTTTTATATATAATCCGTAACATAGCCGGATTTTCGGTCTTTAAGACAGCGGGAGTGGCGGAAGACGGCGAAATTTGGTTTTTAAACATTTAAACTATTTCTGAAACCCCTAATGACTAAGAAAGCTGAAAATTGTAAAGCATAAAGTATTGACAATGGATCATATCCTTATGAAGTCAGATTTAATATTTAAACTGTGTACGGAGAATTATAAGGAAAAATTTAAGTAGAAAAATTGTGTTTTTTAACATTTTAGCAGTGTTGCCACCAAAAAAATCGTAAATTACACATGGATCATGCCAAAATTACACATGAAATCACGAATTACACATGGATCATTCCAAATTACACATGGATCATGCCAAAATTACACATTAAATCACGAATTACACATGTTTTTTTTAATAACGTTTTTTTTTGGAAATTTTCAAAATATAACAGTTAAGTCTCTCGATTTAGTCGATTTTGACATAAAACTCCGTTAAATCATCAGTTAACAGCTAACTGGACATTGTGTAATCCGCCCTAAGTCTGGATTTTACTCAGTGGGTATCAGGTTGGTTGGCTACCATTTAATTTCCTCTCTCAAAAAGTTGGTTCTCTTAGTGTTGCCTATGCTATTGCATGTAAAAACTCTCTTAAACATTAAGAGAACCAATTTATATAAAGTGACATATTGTTTTGGGGCCTATCAAAATCTCTGATATATTCTTTACTCTATGATTTTACTGCTCCAAAAACCTAAAATTTATAATTTTTTGCGAAATTTCTGTCTGGATAACCTAAGTCAAATCAGAAGAAAATCTGAAAAACAGCAAAAAAATATATTTATTTCAGCTGAAAATCTGCTCATTTTAACAGAAAACCCTGCTGATTAGTGTTTATAAAAAACCGACATTTTGGAAAACCGGTTTGTCGGTTAACCGAAATTCAGCTTTTTCGGTTAACCGGTTTTCTCGGTTAAACCGGAATAAAAAAACCGGTTAACCGTTTTTTTTTGTTTAACTGCCAAACCCAAAAAATACTTTAACATTGCTAATTTTTAACATATTTGTTTCTTTCAGCAAATTTAGAAACTGTTATCCTTAAAAAATAGCAATATTTAAATACGGTGCTTTATTTTCCCATATTCACCGGAGCTTTAATTTAATTTTTGTTGGTTTTATTTAAAAAATACATCAATTCGTTATAAATTGTAGTATCGTATTTTTTATTGATGTTCTTTTATTGACATTTTCTCCATTAACAGGAATTTTAGTATCTGGTTAACAGTCACTTATTAAGTTTTCAATGAAACTGCCCAAAAAACGCTTATAGCGGCGAGTAATTCAAATATTTACCAGATTCGGAATAAAATTCCTATTTGGAAAATTTTGAAGACAAAAAGTAAAATTCCTATTTGGAAAATTGTTTCTTGAAGACAAAAAGTATTTTAGACTTTCTTTCTCGCGGATTTTCTTGAAATTTTAATTAATATTTGCAAAATATTCTGTTTGAATGTTAAAAAAAAACCGGTTAACCGACAGAAAAAAACCGGTTTTCGGTGCACCGGAATTTTTCAATTTCGGTTAACCGGTTTGTAAAAAAACCGAAATTTTGGGAAAAAAACGGTTTTTCGGTTAACCGGTTTATAAACACTACTGCTGATTAAAACAGAAAAATCTGCAGACTTGATAAAAAATCTGAATATTTTAAATGTATTTTTTAAGTAAAAAAGACCTAAAAAATTTTGAGCATAAACATAAACGAAAATATTGCTAAATTTTAAAGACAAAAAACTACAGATAAGGTTGCTTATATCACAGAAACAATTTGTTGTATTTTTTTCTTTTTTTTTCTTCAAATCGTCAATTTTTTTAAGATGTGCTGTTTTTCAATAATTTTTTTAATAAAATTTTGAAAAATACTAATGATAACTAAGTATTTTTGTAAAATTAGCAAAATGGTCTGCTATTTTTTTTTTATTTTTAATCGATAAAATTTCACAAAATAAAAAAACAGTTCTGTAAAATTTCAAAATAATTAGTTGAAATTCACAAAAAAATTTTTGTAAGCTCAGCAAACAGAATCAGTAAAATTACTAAAAAATTTCTGTTATTTTTTAAAACTGAATGACAGAGAATTTCGTTAAAATATCCATTACTGGAGAAAAATCTGCTAAAAGATTGTTTTTTTTAACTGAAAGCTGAAAGGAGAATTTTGTTAAAATATTAATTTCTGCAGAAAAATCTGGTAAAAGTATGCTTTTTTAAACTGAAAACCAGTTTTACAGTTTTTTTAACATGTGAGTTCGGTATGAAATCCATCCAAGATTTGTTTGTAACATAACCAAATTTGTTAAAACAAATTATGAACAAAAAAATTCTCAAAAAAGTAAAAATTTCAAATTACACATGAATTACACATGCAGACAATTACACATGGGCTACACATGAAAAAAAAAAATTACACACGATATGTGTAATTACACATGAGCTGGCAACACTGCATTTTAGCTAATTTTAAAACCCTTCATGACTAAGATAGATAAAAATTACCATGGGACAGATCCACACGATGGATTTTTGATATCCGGTTTATGGACGGAGAGATGAAATGGGCGTGCTAAATTTAGTTCTAAAATTTAATCAATAAAACCTTTTATACTCATTAAGTTTTTTTCCAGTTTAGGAAATATATTGATGTAACTTAATCTAGCAATATTAAATTTTTGAAGCACAAACATAATTTTTTATAAAGCTTGGTAAAAAATTAGAACTATTGAGATAAGGATTTGGTATTTGTTTGTCAGGGACAGGCTATTCGACTAGTCTATAGATAAAATACAAAATATGTGAAAGTGTTTTTTTAACTTGGTTATTTTGTGACTTTTTCATATTTTTTTACGAAATTTTAAATAAGAATTAAATTATTAACTAATTTTTGTGATGTTTTATATCAGTTCGTGGTTTTAATTATGTATTACAATTTAAGGTTGGAGTAAAATTTTGTGCGAGAAAACTAAGTGAAAACAACTTTTTATTATTTTTAATTCTATAAAAAGATCTTTACAATTTCATACATATAATTAATTTTAAAAATAAAAGTAACATTTATTCAATAAAAGTATTTAATTTCAAAAATAAAAAGTAGGATTTATTCAATGAAAGTATTTCATAAGAATTAAATACTTTTTTCATTAAAGTAATGAAACATTTTCATAAAATACAATTTATATTTTGTATGAACAATTTTCATTAATTTAATGAAACTTTTTCTTGCAATTATATTTTATGATAACCATTTCATTAATACAATGAAACCAGTGACGGTCCGTGAAGTTGTCACTGGGTGTTCTCTACTTATTTAAAATATAAAAATTATGTATATAAAATATGTTTTTCTGAACGTAACACGTTCCCGTGATAGACAAAGCCTCAGTTTTATTTTTTTTTATTGACATGCATCCGAAATTAATTTTTGTGCTCTATTTATTCGTGAAATAATGCTTTTTGTTAATTGTCGATGTGGTGAGGCAACAAAATGACAATAAAATAGAGTTTGGGCTGCATCTCATTTAAAAATATACAAAACTAGAAACATCCCATCTTTACCTATCTCGGAAACGCGTTAGGTCCAGGAAAACATGAATTTTATACTTAAATTTTCTGTTTTTATAAATTAGAGAACACCCAGTGACAACTTCACGGACCGTCACTGAATGAAACCCTTCATAGGTTCCTTTTTAACGTCATTTTTTATAACATTAATGTAGATTTTCATTATTGTCATGTACAAATTTCTATCAGTGTGGAAATTAACCATGCTTTCCATCACCTTTGAAAGCGCAGAGCAAATTGCAATTGGGCGGTAATTTTCAGGGTTGTTAGCCGCACCCTTTTTAGGGATTGGCTGAACATTGGCAACCTTCCAGCACGAGGGAAAGACTCCCACACGATACGAAAAACTGAATAGGTTTGCCAATGGACGAGCTAGCGTCGAAAAGCACTGTTTCAGCACCAGTGCTGATATGCCATCCGGCCCCGGTGACTTATTTACGTCGAGATCCGCAAGAACCCTTTTAACTGCTCGGGCTCGAAAAAATATCTTAGGCATAGTATAGGATACTGTGTCGAGCGCGGGCAGTGGTTGATTACTATCCGGCAAGAAAGAATTTCTTGCGAAGAGTTCAGCCAACAGGTTAGCCTTATCAAGCGGCTCGGTGAATGTTTGGTCATCCTTTAAAAGAGTTGGGATAGAAGAACTAGCATTTTCCCTTACTCTTTTAACGAATGACCAAAAGCTCTTACTGCCCCGCGGAGCAGAAAGAACTTTAGCACGAAGACGCTGTTCGTACAGAAGCTTTTCGCGTCTAAGCACTTTGGCACACTCGGTTCTCGCCTGTTTGCGTAACAGTTCAGTATTGACATTTTTATCATTACGCCAATTTTTGAACGCTTCCTCTCTGGATCTGACTGCTGTGCTGCAAGTCTGATTAAACCAACACTTATGTCTTGGTCACAGACCATATAGACATGCAACACGAGTGCTTATTTTGGTACTTTCAATATGGACGCATACAAATACTACTAAATTTACTTCTCTGCCTAGAATAAGTGTGCCTGTGCGTGTGAGCTTTTGCATCTGTATTTTCGTTGTCTATGGTCTTGGTTTAACCGAAATGCGCTTAGAAGGAATGAAAGTCTTCATTCCTAGCACTATGATATTTTCCACCATTTTAGCAGCGGCATCAACGTTTACGTCCAGGAAACAAAGTTTCCAATTGAATTGCCGAAAGAAGTTGTTGAGCTCGGCCCAACGAGCCTTTTCGTAAATAAAAATTGAGCGTTTCGTAGCTGGGTTTGAAACGGTCCGAAGTGCGGAGTACGAAAAGGATGCGGAAATGGTGACATGATCCGAGTTGCCGAGAGGTGCAAATGTTCTCATTTCATATTTCTCAGGATGAGAAGTGAGGAAAAGGTCAAGAGTATTGTGAGGTTGCCCTTCAACGCTCGGAATGTGCGTTGGCTCATTCACAAGTTGCGCAAGGTGGTTGTGCGCGGCGAAAAGCTCAACGTAAAGAGTTGTGAACATTGAAATCACCAGCTACGACAATTTCACTGTTCGGACAACTCTCCTGGATTATGGTTATGGAAGCGGAAAGCATACATGGGAAATTACAATTTGATTCAAATTATAATTTGTATTTTAATTACAATTTTTTATGCAAATGGTAAATTATATTTTTTATAATTTTCATTTATACAACAAATGGAAATTAAAAAAATTTAATTTTCATTCGAATGAAAACCCCTCGCCACATTTTTTAATTACGTTGCCATAAAAAATCAAAGACTAAAACCTTTATCATTGACTTTTTAAAAACAATAGTTTTTTAAAGAAGTTGGCAATGCAAACAAAAATACGAACAGTTTAAGCAAAGGCACAAACCGCAATCAAAAATATGAAAACTATAGAGGGCCACAAGCCATCAAATTGTACCCTACTCATGGCAACGTAAATTTTATTTTAGGTTTATAAACGATGATATAAAAGAGTTATAAAATAAAACACATTTTTTAGACCCGATTCCTAAATTATCAACGATTAAAAATATCACAAAACTACATTGATTTCCATACAACATTTTATTTTTTTTTGATTTTTTTAGTCACTGACAATTTTTAGGATCGGGCTGTTGTCTCCAAAATATTACTAACAATAGTGTTTTAAACAATTATGTGAGGAAGAATTTTACTTGTTGTGATTTCCCAAAAAACTTTAAAAATAATATAATGCATTTAGTTAAATGATGTTAAATAGTAAAACTGTATAAAATTACTTTTAATATTTTTATACATTTGTAAAAGCGAACATTTTGTATTTAAACCATTTTGCATTCAAGACAACAAACAAAATTATTTTCCAAAAGCTCAAGCATTAAAAATGTATTCACTTATTCCAAACTGTTTTGCAATTAAGTAAATACATTCCTAAGCTAGGCTACCTCCGGGAGTAATAATTTGTGACCAAGTCAGATATTTTCAGTTAAATACTCCTGGAGAGTATTATTGGAGGGAACACCTTAAACGTTGCATATAGCGCTATTGGCAAGCCCACTAGGTGTCCACTGTTTCCCAACTGAAATAATCAATGGAAATTGTTGCAAGTATGCAAATGGAGAATAAGAAATATATGATATTTTATTTGCGAAAAAGTACTACAAAATTTCAAAAACTATATAAAAATTGCAGTAATTATTTTTAACATGTAATATAATATGTATGAAAATTGCAATTTTTTAGAAATCATTACCAAGTAAATTCCATTCTTTTTCACACATTGAAACTCTATTGTTTTTAATATTTGGAATTGAAATGAATCCGAAAATGGATTCATAATTTTT
Source organism: Pegoplata infirma (assembly GCA_963921195.1). Lineage (NCBI taxonomy): Eukaryota > Metazoa > Arthropoda > Insecta > Diptera > Anthomyiidae > Pegoplata > Pegoplata infirma. The sequence goes on from CAWUER010000622.1 coordinate 390,137, forward strand.
TTATTTTTCGTTCACCAAATAATGCATGAAGTATAAAATTTTAATTTTATTTTTATGTTGACAGTGCGTCATAGTAATTTTTCCAACACCGGGCCCCATCGATTACGTCACAGCGCTGCTTTGGGAATGGAATCCTGAAATTGATTGAAATACAATTTAATTCTAAATTATATGTAAAAAATATAAATTCTAATAGTATGTTTCCAGTGGCATGATTTGGGCAAATCAGAGTGTTTTGAGGAAATCATGTCATTTTCTACATGTTTTCCCATACATTTTTCATATGCGCAAAACATCTCAAATTGGGTGTTTTGGTACAAAACATGTCGACTTTTTAAACTCACCACTTGTTTTGGTCAGTGCAACACTGTATTTTATATTCGAAAATGAAGTGAGTGTTTGCTAGAAGAAGAAAACATTTTATTTTTTTTATTATTAAAATAATTTACAATTAGTTGTTAAACATCTTTATTTAATTATAATAAACTACAAAATTAATTGTTTTTGGTAATTATTTTCCCAATTTTGTTGTTTTAACTATTTTATGGAGAAAACGTCAAATTAATTACGAAAATTCGTAATTAGTTTGACGTTGCAAATCACTTCAACTTGAGTGGAAACAGCTCGAAGTGTTTTGCTCAAATCAAGTGTTTTTGATCTGAATTGAAACATGGTTTAAGTCACAGAATGCTATATTATTATTCAAATTTAGAAAACATAAATTAAAAGTGCACAATTTCCATTTTTATTTCAGAAAACAAAGTAAAATTTTAAAAATTTCCAAATTTATTTTAGAAATTTCAAATTATATTTTAAAAATTTCCAAATATAGTTAAAAACAAAATATACATATGTTTATATTTCATATTTTCCAAATATATTTCGAAACATTTCCAAATATATTTCCAAAATTTCGAATTATATTTCAAAATTTATTTCTATTTTACAACAGTTTTTCTTGTAATTTTACAAATTTCCAAGATTTTTTACAAAAAAATCTTTGAAATTTACGAGAATTTTTTGTAAGTTTTTTTTCGCCAAAAAAGTTGTAAATTTGCAATTTTATTGGTAAAAATCTTGTAAAATTACGAAAAAGTTCGTAATTTAACTAGGAATTCTCATAAAATAGGAGGTAGCAAAAAATAAAGTAAAGTTACAAAACCTCCTTGTAAGTTTTATCGCGTCAAAAAAAATTGTAAACCTTCAATTTTATTAGTAAAAATCTTGTAAAATTACAAAATTTTTGGTGAAAAGCTTTGTAAAATTACAAGGAATTCCTGTCAAATAGGAGGTAGCAAAAAAAAACTAAAAATTTTTCTTGTAATTTTACAAGGTTTTTTTTTTTGAGTGTAGATTACGTTTTTGTTACACTCCTATTTACTAAAAAATTTACCCACCCTAATTACACTGTGCAACAAGAAAAATGAGCCTCAATGGCTTCAACGCCATATGAAAGTAGACCATCAAATGGACAAATTCACCAAAGGGTTTTGCAAAGTCAGTTCGGATTTCTTTTTTATAGCCCACTGAAGTTTTCATATTTTTGACAAAGACGTTTGGAAAACGTCAAAAATACTATAATAAAAACACATCTGAGCTTCAAAATATGATTTGATGTCTTCAGTGAAATTTTATGGTGATTCTTTTCTTAGAACATTTTAACCCTCTAACTGCCATTTTAAGGGGTCATTTTAGTCCTTTTTCAAAAACTAAACACAGAAGTCTAATAAAACGTCCATTTAGAGGGTTAAAATGTTCTACTAATATTTTCCTCATAAAATTTCACTAGGTGTTGTCAAATACTCAAAGTTTGTGCGACATGCGAAAAGTGCTTAAAAAGGGTCAAGTATAAATAAACAATGTTTGTTATATTTTTTTACCAAAGCAGTGTTAAAAAATACCGACAAAAAACAGTGCAAATGTACTTTTGAGCTTAAAATGATGTTCTGATGTGTTTTATAAAATTTTATGATGATTCTTTTCTTTGACCAAATTAACCCTCTAGCTCCCGTTTTAAGGGGTCATTTTTGTTCTTTTTTAAAAGAAATACAAAAAAGTCTATAAAAAAGGCAGTTAGAGGGTTAAAATGTTTTACAAATATTTTCTGCATCAAATTTTACTAGGGCACGTCTAAGACAGAAAGTTCGTCCGGCATATAGAAAATGCTTAAAAATTTTAAAGTATTCAAATTTTTTTTTTTATAATTTTTTTTGGGCCGAAATATAAAAAAAACAAGCAACAAAGTTAAATTCGACTTTGGTGATCACGGCCAAAGTATTAAAAGATATTACTAGGACTTAGCATATTTACTTCTTGTTGCCAAAAGCAGTTTGGTATTGCATTTGAGCGAAAGCGGTTCAAAAGTTATGAACGAAAATGTAACCTCGAAAATTGTGGTATATTCAACATAACCTAAAAACAGAAAATGCTTTAATTCGGCTGCTGGTTGACAAATGTGAACAGAATTGATCACCGAATGGTATTTAAACAAGTACAAACATATTTTTTACAAAAAAAAACATTTTCGTCAAATTTTTTTTTTTACCAACAAATTTTTTTCGCGGATTTTTTTTTTTAATTTTTGTTTTGCTTTTTTTTGCAAATAAACTTTTTTACATCGTGGAGGGTAATAATACATTCGACAAAGTCGAATTTAACTTTGTTACTTGTTTTTTTTTTTATATTTCGGGCCAAAAAAAAAATATAAAAATTTTTTTTTAATACTTTAAAATTTTTAAGCATTTTCTATATGCTGGACGAACTTTCTGTCTTAGATGTGCCCTAGTAAAATTTGATGCAGAAAATATTTGTTACACATTTTAACCCTCTAACTGCCTTTTTTTATAGACTTTTTTGTATTTCGTTTAAAAAAGGACAAAAATTACCCCTTAAAACGGGAGCTAGAGGGTTAATTTGGTCGAAGAAAAGAATCATCATAAAATTTTATAAAACACATCAGAACATCATTTTAAGCTCAAAAGTATATTTGCACTGTTTTTTGTCGATATTTTTTAACACTGCTTTGGTAACCTTTTTAAGCACTTTGCGCATGTCGCACAAACTTTGAGCATTTGACAATCCCTAATGAAATTTTATGAGGAAAATATTTGTAGAACATTTTAACCCTCTAAATGGACGTTTTATTAGACTTCTGTGTTTAGTTTTTGAAAAAGGACTAAAATGACCCCTTAAAATGGCAGTTAGAGGGTTAAAATGTTCTAAGAAAAGAATCGCCATAAAATTTCACTGAAGACATCAAATCATATTTTGAAGCTCAGATGTGTTTTTATTATAGTATTTTTGACGTTTTCCAAACGCCTTTGTCAAAAATATGAAAACTTCAGTGGGCTATAAAAAAGAAATCCGAACTGACTTTGCAAAACCCTTTGGTGATTTTGTCCACTTGATAGTCTACTTTCATACGGTGTTGAAGGCATTGAGGCTCAATGCGATGACCCAAAATTTGTTGCACAGTGTTATTATATCATTTGACTATTTTCAATGCAAAAATTTTGTAAATTATATCAAATTATTGGGTTAAAAAGAAAAGTTATCAAGAAAGCTTAAAACTATTTCTCGTGGGCAAATGCGGATGAAAGGCTTTATTTCTGTTCGTATTCTATAAATTACAGCGTTCCACAATAAAAACGTTCGTACTTATTAAAAACAATGGCCTTGTTTTTGTATCAGTTATGCCTTTATGATACTTGCTTTTTTCAAGTTACTTGTTGCTGCATTTATTAGGGTGTTTCTATGGGAATTTCGATAAATTAAAAATTTTTGGTTGAAGTTATCGAAATTTTTATAGAAAAACCCTAATAAATGCAGCAACAAGTAACTTGAAAAAAGCAGGTATCATACACACTTTACAAACCAAATCAAAATATCATGGTATCAACAACATGGTGTAGGGTATTAAAAAAAAAAGATCCACCGATTGCGTTTAGTAATTCATGCTTAATTTTCAAATGAAATAACGCGGTTTAGATATTAAACACTTACCATCTCTAATATGGAGTTCACACTAGCGACCTTAAACAAGTTGTTCAACAAACCACCAGTAGCAGAATAAAAAAGTAATGGATACAGAACAAAGACTTTTTTAAACATCTCACTCTTAAACACTTCAAAACAGCAAGTGTGAACGCCGTATAACATGCATCTTGAGTTTTATCCAATATTATCGAAAGGATTGGTTTTTGTTGATGTAATCATCGCTAATATGGAGTTCACACTAGCGACTTTAAACAAGTTGTTTAACAAAACACCAGTAACAGAATAAAAATGTAATGGATACAGAACAAAGACTTTTTTAAACATCTCACTCTTAAACACTTCAAAACAGTGTGAACGCCGTATAAACAAGGAATTTTGTTATACACATACATACATAATTTCTTTCAAAATATTAAAAACTTACTCAATCCTTTGGCTAAAATCCACGAGTACGTTGCATTCATTTATTTATTTTTATTTTCTTTCTTTTTATTATTATAAAAAAAACAAATTCAATATTTATTTATTTATTTTTGTATTTTTTTTCTGACACATAATATAAGGTTCGGAAACATACTAAAGTAAAGTTGTTGGCAAATCGAACATATTAAAAAAGTTACAAATTAATTTCCAAATTCAAAATCATTTTGAAATTTAATTACCATTTGCATCTAATTCAACAACCATACATTTCCATTTGCAAAGGAAATGGAAATTCAAAAACATATAATTTTAATTTTGATAAATGGAAATTGTTTGTTAATTTCCATTTGATATACAAATGGAAATTAAAATTTAATGGAAATTAAAAAATCCCATGTATGGCGGAAAGGGCGTCGAAACCATTAAGGGTAGACTCCCTTTCCGCATTAGGGCTTCGGTAAAGAAACCCAAAGTGCAAGACGTGTGCCCTGATCCTAAATTTAACCCAAAAACAGCTAAATTTAGGATCGTTGGTGTTCAATGGTTGCTGGCAATGATACATAACGTCGTTGCGAACATATAACGCAAGGCCCCTGTGAAGGATAAAGAGGGATAGGAGGTGATACCCAGGTATGTGAAAATCCTGTGGATCAGTATCCTCACTCACCTGGGTCTCACAAAGCGCGAAAACATGCGGCCGATATAAACATGTGTGCGCATAAACCGAGAAAAAATTCGCCCTCAGTCCACGTATGTTACAGAAGTCAATGCGAAAAGAGTCCGTCATTACAACCCACAAAAAGGTAAAATCGATCGTCCTCACGATAGCGCAATCCACCCAGTATTCAGTTTGCTGCTGATTCGAATAAATTAGTGATCAGTGCTATACCTTCATCACTAAAAAAAATTCCAGCAACAAACCAAACACCAGATTTAGTACACCACGTAAAAAAAAAGTAGGGAAGGGAAAAAAGACTACAACACAATAACACTAAAAAAACAAAGAGGCATAAAAGCCCTTTGTTTGGTCATTGCATAAAAAAAAAACGATGATCTGTTAGCGTCAGCAGAATTGACAGCAGAGTGTTGTGTTGAATGTACCACAATTTTCGAGGTGTTCTTACATTTTTGTTCATAACTTTTGAACCGCTGAACCGATTTCGCTCAAATGCAATACCAAACTGCTTAGTTTGTTTTGGTATTGGTATACTTTGGCCGTGATCACCATATCAAATATCTTAGGAAAAAGTCGCGTGATGCCGTTCTAGCGGAAATTTGTTGGTGGAGCAAAAATATATTTGAGGCGAAGAAGAATTATGTGGGGAAAACACCTAAGCTTTCTTTTGAGTCAAAAAAAGTGCCCGATTTGACAAAAAAGTCAAACAAGTTTTGGATTTAAAAAAAAAATCAAAATATTTTTTTTTATTTTTTTATAATTTTTTCTTCGCAAGATTGAAGAAATAGCTATCTAAACTGTTTGGGACACATTTTGTTAAAAAAAAAATTGGTAAGAAGTTATATGGATGAGAATAAACACTTCTTGGCCAAAATGTCAAATTTCGACCCCTCTAACTCAGAGAGTCCTTGACAGATCTCGTTGAAAAATTGTGTCTGCACTGCTATCCAATAGGATAGTAGATCGGGATCAAAAGTTGTGTCAGTTGACACGAAAACCCCCATATATATTATAGATCGATTTTAAGACATTCTAGCGATGCCTGTCCGTCTGTGGAAATGGTTATCACGGCCAAAGCACAGACTAATACAGACTCGACATAAGTGACAGGTGTCAAAAAAGTAGTTCTGAACCATATGGTTAATATTTTCAAATTATTCTACGAATTAGGTTAGAAAGAGAAAACTGATATAACGCGCCATTAGAAAAATGGATGCCAGATCGGTTTTTGTTGTTTCACTCACTCCTAATGGTATGAACAGAACAAGCCCGGCACGACTTTTTCCATACGATTTGACAGTTAAAAACCGTGACCGGCACGACAAAAAATTAAAACTTATTTTATTTTATCTCCGGGTTCTCTCAATCTCTCTCTCTCTCACACTCCAGGGTTGCCGTATTTTCACAACAATTTTTAATTTTTTCATTCACAATGGTGTAACAAACGTACAGTAGTGCCAACTTAATCACATTGACTATGTGACAAGCGATTTTTTCCCGTAAAATTACTCTAATTTTATTAAAAGTTGGCACCACTGAACAAACAAATGACATTTTTTGCCGTCGCCGTCCCCCGTCATTGTTTTGGGCCTATATTCTCCGGCAACGGCAACCGTCCCCCGTGCCGTGCTTGTTCTGTTTCTACCTTAAGTCGTAGAAAGTGTTGCCATGTTAGCGTAAAACGGACTAAAAACCGCTGTGTTTTCTCCTAAAATCGCTTAGTTTTTCCCCATTTTTTCTTATAAAACTCTACTGTCGGGTCTGTATTTAGTCTGTGGCCAAAGTATTAAACAGATATAACTAAGACTTAGCATATTTACTTGTTCTTGCCCTAAGTAGTTTGGTATTGCATTTGAGCGAAATCAGTTCAGCGGTTCAAAATTTATGAACGCAAATATAAAAATACCTCGAAAATTGTGGTACATTCAACATAACCTAAAAACACAAAATGCTTTAATTCGGCTGCTGGTTGACACATGTGAACAGAATTGATCACCGAATGGTATTTAAACACCCAGGCAGAAAAATACGAGCGGGAGAGCGCTGGCAAAGTACCTTTTATGGTCGCTTGTGTGATGGGAAAGCATCATAGTTTAGTACTCTCCCAGCGTCCAAAATGATAACCACGGTAAACGGTATGCCGTTGCTATTTTAAAGCGCTTTGAAAGCGCTTTAAAAACAAAAAATATGGTACTATAATAGCACTTTTAGAACAAAAAATGGGACGTATCTAAAATGTATACATAAGTCCATAAGACACAACTTTTTTTGGTGGTTATTTGAATAAAGAAATTTATTAAATTAGGATAAAAAATATTATTGACTCATTTATTATATTAGGATAAAAACATTTTGAACAATTTTCTAAGTCCCGGAAAAAATTTGTTTGCAGTTTTTTTTGCGTTTTGGAATAAAAAATTTATTAAAAATTCTTTTAGGAAAAAATTTGGAAAAGTCCCGAAAAAAAAGTGGTGTATTGAACCGAAACGGGTATGTATCCGGAGTTTGAGGGTGATGTATCCGGAGTTTAAGACACTTCCTCACGAATGAAACAGGTGTTTTTACATAAAAGGTGTCAAGTGTGTAATATGTATGAGAACTATCAAGGACCGGCCACTTATCCTGCAGGGAAATAAAAAAATCCAATTGTTATGAAAATTAATAAATTTTAATAAAAAATTTTTAACGGATTTAAATAGAACAACATTGGCAAAGCGCTTGGAAAGCACTTTTTGGAATTTATACTACTTTCTACACAAAAAATAAAGTGCTTTGCCGAGACTTTTTCTTTGGAACGGTTGGCAGTTTCTGCCTGGACAAGTACAAACATATTTACAAAAAAAAACATTTTCGTCGAATTTTTTTTTTATCAAAAATTTTTTTTTTGTTTTTTTTTTTTTTTTTATTTTTTTTTTGTTTTTTTTTTTGCAAATAAACCATTTACATCGTGGAGGGTATTAATACATTCGACAAAGTCGAATTTAACTTTGTTACTTGTTTTTTTTTATATATATTTCGGCCCAAAAAAAATATAAAAAAAAAAATTTTAATACTTTAAAATTTTTAAGCATTTTCTATATGTTGGGCGAACTTTCTGTCTTACAATTAGACCTGCCCTAGTAAAATTTGTTGCAGAAAATATTTGTAAAACATTTTAACCCTCTAACTGCCTTTTTTATAGACTTTTTTGTATTTATTTTAAAAAAGGACATAAATTACCCTTTAAAAAGGGAGCTAGAGGGTTAATTTGGTCAAAGAAAAGAATCATCATAAAATTTTATAAAACACACCAGAACATAATTTTTAGCTCAAAAGTATATTCGCACTGTTTTTTGTCGATATTTTTTAACACTGCTTTGTTAAAAAAATTACAAACATTGATTATTTATACTTGACCATTTTTAAGCACTTTGCGCATGTCGCACAAACTTTGAACATTTGACAACCCCTAGTGAAATTTTATGAGGAAAATATTTGTAGAACATTTTAACCCTCTAAATGGACGTTTTATTTGACTTCTGTGCTTAGTTTTTGAAAAAGGACTAAAATTACCCCTTAAAATGGCAGTTAGAGGGTTAAAATGTTCTAAGAAAAGAACCGTCATAAAATTTCACTGTAGATATCACATCATATTTTGAAGCTCAGATGTGTTCTTATTATAGTATTTTTGACGTTTTCCAAATGCCTTTGATAAAAATATAAAAACTTCAGTGGGCTATAAAAAAGAAATCCGAACTGACTTTGCAAAACCCTTTGGTGATTTTGTTCACTTGATGGTCTACTTTCATGTGGCGTTGAAGCCATTGAGGCTCATTTTTCTTGTTGCACAGTGTTATCAATAGAAAATTTGTTATAAATTTGCTATAGAAAATTATAAATTTTATTATAAATTTTTTATAGAAAATTTTTATCGATTTTAAATTTTCTACAGAAAAGTTTTTATCGATTATAAATTTTCTATAAAAAATTTGTTATCGATTACAAAGTTTCTAAAAAAAATTTGTTATCGATCATATATTTTCTAAATACCTATTTTTTTTTTTCAATTATAAATTTTCTATTGACATTTTTTATCGATTATAAATTTTCTATAGAAAATTCGTTATCGATTATAAATTTTCTACACCCAAAAAATTACATAGTTACTGATTACTATTTTTTTAACTATGTCATAGGTGAAATAACCCCACACCCAAAAAATTACATAGTTGCTGATTACTATTTTTTCAACTATGTCATAGGTGAAATAACCCCAACTATGCCATAGTTGATGAGAAATAGTGGTTGATAACTATGTTCTTTCAAATAAACAAATCAACTATGGAAAAAGTTACTGACAACGATGTATTTGATAAAAATCAGACATAGTTGATATTTACTATGTAATACTAGAAGTAGTTATTATAAATGACATTTTTTTTTAAATAAAAATGCAATATTTTGGTTTATATTTTTTAAATTTATTTATTAAAATTACACAATTAATGTCATTAGCTTATACTATACCATACATTCGATATTCATTAAATCTGTTTTTTTAGATGCCTTTTTTAAGTTGGTTGGATGCAATTTTTTTTCCTCTTCCGTGGTAATTAATATAGCCTTTAACATTTTAAAATTATAATTATTTATTGCTTCATTATTTTTTTTAACTTCTGACACTTCTCTGTTTTTTTATTTTTTTTTTACAATTTTAATATTTTGTTCTTTTTGAACTGCTTTCAAATTTTAAATAAATCGTTGTGACCAACTTTGTCCATAGTTGTTATTGATTATAAATAGTTGATTTGAAATTTATTTAAAACAACTATGGAATTTGTTAACTATGCTACTATGAAATTTTTTGGGTGCAGCTATGCCATAGTTGATGTGACATAGTGGTTGGTAACTATGTTTCTATAGAAAATTTTTTATCGATTATAAATTTTATATACAAAATTTTTTATCGATTATAAATCTTGTATAGAAAATTTTTTATCGATTATAAATTTTCTATGGAAATTTTTTTGTCGATTATAAATTTTATTATAAATTTTCTATAAACATTTTTTGTCGATTATAAATTGTATTATAAATTTTTTTATCGATTATACATTTTATACAGAAAATTTTTTATCGGTTATAATTATTATATAGAACATTTTTATCGTTTATAAATTTTGTTATAAATTTTCTATAAAAACATTTTTATCGGTTATAAATTATGTTGTAAATTTCGTATAGAAAATTTTCTTTAGAAATAATCGATAAAAAGTTTTTTTTTATAGAAAATAGAAAATTTATAATCTTAAAAAATTTGCTATAAAAAAATGTATAATCAATAAAAAATTTTCTATAGAAAATTTATCATCGATAAAAATTTTTCTGTACAAAAATTATAATTTTCTGTAGAAAATATATAATCAATAAAAAATTTTCTATTGAAAATTTATAATCGATAAAATAGTTTCTATAGTAATATTTTACAAAGTTTTCTTTTATAAATGTCATATTTTTTATAAGACAATTTTTTACCTAAGTTTATTAACTAAATAGTCTAATAACTTGTTAAGTTGTATATTTACGTATAAACTTAGGTAGATTTTGCCAGATTTTTGTGTAATCTTACACCTGTTTTTTTTTTTGCGTGTAAGTTGAGATGATTTTGCAATTTTTCTTTACCGCATTTTCGCAACAATTTTTTATTTTTTCATTCACAATGGTGTAACAAACGTACAGTAGTGCCAACTAAATCACATTGACTATGTGATAAGCGATTTTTTCCGTAAAATTACTCTAATTTTATTAAAAGTTAGCACCACTGAACAAACAACTGACATTTTTTGTCGTCGCCGTCACCCGTCATTGTTTTGGGCCTATATTCTCCGGCAACGGCAACCGTCCCCCGTGCCGTGCTTGTTCTGTTTCTAGCTTTAAACAGCTGTTTTTGAAGTGCGTTGACAATTTTTATTTCTTTCTTTTTTTGAATAATATTTTTAGTAAGTAAATATCGGAAAAAAATGAAATTACGTTTCAATTCATTCGACATTATATGCGGCGTGACGGAGTTACAATCGTAAGTTTGGATGATACGTTAATAGTTATTCAGACATTACAACAAACACATTTTGTTCTTACAGGCTAGTTGGACTGCGTGTTAATCAGATATATGATATTGACAACAAAACCTATCTTATTCGTCTTCATGGAGGGGGCGAAGCGAAGAAAATGCTTCTCATTGAGTCGGGCATACGTTTTCATACAACAGCATTCGAATGGCCAAAGAACATGGCACCATCGGGATTTAGTATGAAACTGAGAAAACATTTGAAAAATAAGCGTCTGGAGAAATTAGAACAACTGGGCGTTGATCGAATTGTCGACTTTCAGTTTGGCGTTGGAGAAGCCGCATACCACATTATTGTCGAGTTGTATGATAGGGGTAACGTTATACTAACTGATCATGAGATGACTATTCTTTATATTTTGCGGCCCCATCACGAAGGTGAAGATATACGTTTTGCCGTGCGTGAAAAATATCCAGTTGATCGTGCTAAACCGGAGTTACCGCTGCCAGATGAGAATGTTTTGCGAAATGCTATCTCAAAGTCGGCGCCTGGTGATAACTTGAGACGTGTTCTGATGCCTCTGTTGGATTGTGGTCCAACAGTAATTGAACATGTTCTGGCTTATCACAAGCTAGATAGCTGTATTATTAGCACTCCTGATGGGGTTGATTTAAAAAGTACTTTAGCAGCAACTGAGGCCAAGAAAAAATCTAAGAAAAATCGGGACAAACGTGATCATGCTAACAAATCAATAACTCGACCATTAGAAATAGAAAACGATATTAAGTCTCTAATGAACGCAATTCAGGTAAATTTACATGTATATAAATAGGTCCGTTTGTTTACCCAAATTTCTTACTATTTTTGCTACAACTGGAAAGTTTGTTTATTTTTTGTATTGAAAATTTTCAGCTGTAGTAAACGTAGTAAAAAATAAGGGCTATACCCTAGTTTACTGGCATTTTGCCAAAACTTTAAAAATTTATATCATTGATAAATCTCGTCAAGCAGATTCCAAAAAAAATCAAAGATCGACGAGAGATATTTCGCGAGATATATCGCTTTAAAGTTAAAAGTGAAATTGCTTATATCTCGGCTTGAAATGGTCCGATCGGAATAAATAGGGTATCGTTGAAAAGGTAATTTTAATACCTATGCGGCTAACCCGTTGCGAGCCAAATCAATTCTAAAAAGAAAATGTTAAAAATGTATGTATCTAAAAAAACGCATATGTAGTATGTAGAGCAAGTCAAGTTTACATCCACCCAGGGAAATAATTTAAAATTTTGTTCCCATTGATCTATGACCCTACTGAGTTCAAAAAACATATTTTTTTGGGGGCAAACGCTCTTCAGAGGGTGGGCGTGGCATTAAAGGTAAAAAAGTTTTTCCAAATTTCTCAAAAATTACTTAAGGTATATGGTTGTTTTACAGCTAAAATTAAAGCTTATTTCAAGGCCTTTCTTTTGGTATGCAAAATGGTTAAGGTTAACCCCTATTCATTGATATATATAAAGCAATATAAAGGTCAAAATTGTAGTTTATGGGGCTTACTGAAATCGAAAAAAAAACTTAAAAGGCCATCCGCTCTTGAATCAAAAAAGAAAAAGATAAAAACAAAATTTTTTAGTGGCGCCGCACTATGCTTCGACCCATGGAAAACAGTCAAAAAAAAAATTTGTCTCAAATTGTGTTTAAATACAGATTTTTTGAAAGATAATAAGGTATCTCAAATAAATATTAACAAAAATATTTTTTCTGACTGCTTTTGCCACCACGAGAGGGCGCTAAACTCAGAGAATTTTATGCAAAAATGTCTTAACAGGAAAATGTTTTTTAGCTGTTTCACAAAAATAATTCTCAAAAATACTTTTTTTAATAATAATATAAAATACTTTTTTTTTTGTAGTGAAGTTAAAATATAGAATTTTGTATATATTTATAAAAAAAATATTTTTTATGGCGCTGAAAAACATTTTTTTTTGTTGAAAACCCAAAAATAACTAAAGTTTGATGGTGTTTAAAATAAAATATAAAAAAAAATATTTTTTTATATTTTATTTTCAAAAATTAGCACCTATTTTTTACCACAAATTAAAAAAAAATGCGTTTTTTGAAATGCTTAAATTCATGATTTTTACTCAAATATCAGGCATTTAAGAGTGTTTAATATCCCTTTCACTACCGTTTTTTTTGGCGAGTAATTTCTTGACCAAAATTTGTGAAAATGTAGATCTATGCAAAGTAAAAACTTTTTGTTGATTTCGTTGGTCTACCGCGCCCTCTAGCGGAGATATATCCAACCAAACTTGAAGCTTTCACATGCAATATCTCCCGAACGAATAAACATTTTTCCAAAATTCGAATTTTGTATTTTTCTTATCGAAAAGTTCTACAAAATCCGCTTTTAAGAAAGCTTGTACGATTATTATTCGATTTTTGAGAACTTTTTAACTTTTATTTTGTTTTGCTATTTTTTTACGTTATTTGAAAAATTTCCAGTTTGCCACCAAATATTGCGTGTAGAGTCCACCGGAATGCAAATTTATTTTTCCGAGCACATCTATCGTAAAGATAACCCTTAAATGATCAATCTTGTCAAAACAAAACACAAAAATGTTGTACGGTTAATTTTTAATGAATTTTTAAAGATGTGTACACTGTAGTGTACAAGGGGAGTGAAAGGGATATTATTGTGTGACACAATTTTGAATTTTGAATCGGTAAAAAACAAAATGCAATTATAAAATTAATAAATTAATGGACCAAATCATCTAAACTGTTTTAAAAATTTAGCTAGAGTTTTTTTTTATGGCCCACTGAAGTTTTTAATTTTTTTTCAAAGGCGTTCAGAATAAGTGAAAAAAAAAATTATTAAATTTAATTTTGAGCTAAATGAGGTTAATAGATGTGCAACGAAATTTGATGACGGTTCTTTTCTTAACATATTAACCCTCTATCTCCCATTTTTAGGGATCACTTTAGTGATCGTCGTAGAACACCACTTACGCTTGCTTTAAAAGGGTTAACATGTTCTACAAATTTTTTCTGCATAGAATTTCATTGTAAGTTGTAAAAGACCTAAAATTCGTGAGATATAAGCAAAATGCTTAAAAAGTAAAATTTTTAATAATCATGTATTGTTAAATTGTGATTCACCAAAGTCGTGTGAAATAATTCGAAAAAATACAACAAATGTACTTTTGAGCTTAATACTGTTACATAATAGAAATCTTTGGTAAAATTTGATGTTTCTTTTTTCTTAAAATATATAAAATATACAGTGCCGGTCAAAAAAATAGCACCAATGACAAAATCTCTATTCATTCAATTAAAACAAAATATTATGTGCGTATTCGTTTAAAGTAAATATACAATACTCTTATACTAACAATAAGTCTTAACCCCTTAAATGTTTTCACTTTTTCCAAAAATTATGGACGGTTCTTTTTTAATGATCGATATTTTAAAAAAACTCCGAATCAGTGCAGTCAATAAAATAGCACCGAATTACAAAATTTCTTTAAAAAAATTAATAATATTTTAATTATTAAAATAAAAGTGTTAAATACTAAAGGAAGATAGTTTTTATTTATAAAAAAATTTAATTCATTACAAAATTTCATATTTATTTTCATAAAAATATGACGTGGAAAGAATTACACTCCTCAAAAACGTTCTTTTGTAAAAAATATGATTTCTGAACATAAACCATATTCTGAAAAAGGAAAATTGGTTGGATGCGCTTATAAAATGATTGGAAATTCAACAAAATTAACTTTAGAGCTTGAAAAACTTAGTCACAAGCGACGTTTGTCACCATTAGTGGTTAGGTGTTTATAAAGACAACGGAAGAAAGACCCATTTACGGCAGCTCCAGAGCTAAAAAAGGAAAGCAAATGGCGAAAATGTTCGTCAAAGATTACAAAACAACAACATTAACGCTTGTAGATTCGGAAAAGTGCGCCTACTCTCACTTAAGCATGCTGCAAGTCCTTTGAAGTTTGCTAACAGTAACTCAGAATCACCAGCTTAAAAGTGGATCAATGATCTATGGGCAAATAAATCCAATGTTGTTTTATTTGGAGACATGGGATCACATACCTATGTCAAAAGACCCTAAAACGCGGAATTAAATCCAAAATTCGAAATAAAAACAACTTTAAATGGTGCTTATGGTGTGGGGGATATTTGCCTACTGTGGAGTGGGGTTCATATATTGGACCATGGCTCACATATTGGACTAGGACAACCGTGGATATACACTTAACGTTTATATCCTCCAGAAAGTAATGTTGCAATAAGTTTCTAAGCAAATGCCACTAATTTTGGTCTTTTAGCACGTCAATTACCCAAAGCATGACGGGAAATTGGCGAAAAATTGGGTCTGGACAATAAAGTAAACGTAATGGAATGGCCTGGTCAGTCCCCAGATCTAGACCAAATCGATAGTTGATGGACAGATATAGAGAAGGGAGTGTCTCGAATACAACCAACTTGTAATTCAGCTCTTTGGGTGGCTGTTCAGCAACTCTGGAACTGAATTTCGAATTAAAGATCCAAAAATCTCGTTGTACAAAGGTAATTGTCAACAATGAGCACTCGACAATTTTTTTTTTAAAGATATTACAACAATGCTGAATTCATAATCCATACGTTTTTCAAATTTAAGAATTTCATTTTAATACAAAAAGTACTGTGGTGCTATTTTTTTGACTGAGACTTTTTTAAGTTTTTTTAAAAACTCTGAAAATTTTTAATAAAATAAAAAACCAAATTAGCCTTTTCTTATGTAATATTGTTTCACACTCTTGTAAGTATCTTATGACACGTTATCAGTGATATAAATTGAAATTGTTAAAAAGAAACCAACGACGAAAATTCTGTTTTATCCTGGTGCTATTTTTTTGACCGCAGCTGTATTAACCCTCTATCTCCCATTGTCAGGTGTCATTCCAGTCCCTTTTTAAAATATTCTTATAGAAAACCATTTAAACTTGCGATTAAAGTGTTAAAATGTTCTACAAACATTTAATAGATATCTTTGATCATTCCAAACCAATTAAAAAAAAAAAAAAATAAAGACTTCAATGGGCCATAAAAAGAACTCAAGCTAAATTTCCAAAACAATTCGTTTTTGGTTTACAAATGGTATACCTTCATTTTTTGTTTTGTCCAATTTAAGATACACTCTGTGACCTTAAATTTGTTGCACAATGTATTCTACTGAAGCTTTAAGTTATCCTAAATAACTCTTAAATTATAAATTATATTCAAGAAACATTAAAAAAGTAATTTAGTATTACGCTTTAACCATTAAACGCTCGTTTTATTAAATTTTATAAAAATATTTAAAATAAGGACTAAAATGACCCCTTAAAATGGGAGATAGAGGGTTAATTTGTTCTAACAAAAGAACTGCCATTAAATTTCACTGAAGACATGTTAAGATATTTTTTATCTCAGTAGTATTTTTAGAAAATTTTTTCGACCTATTTCAGTCTACTTTGGTAAAAGCTATTTAACAATATATCGTGAACCTATATTCAAAATATGCCAACTCAAATTTGACGGAAATGAGTTTCCGATGGCAAATAGCTCCAATATGTAATACCTATCTGCCATAAAAATTTCAGAGCAAAAAAATAATTTGTTGTCGTTTTACATCCATTTTTGTTATTCTGCTAACTCAAAGTACATATTTTTTTGGTGGAAATAAATGCCAACTCCCATTGTAAATTTCCAAAAATTTTTCAAAAAATTTAAAAAAAAAAATTAGACCACATATCTTATTGCATTTGCCATGCTAAACACGAATCTTGTAAAGATTTTGATATCTAATGACTGGTTATCGAGATATTGCCATTTTAAAAATATCGGTAAATAGTGTTTGCAAAAAAAAAAATTGCTTATATTTATGTAACTTTCAAACTATTTATCAGATTGAAACATTATGAATGGGGCAAATAAAGTCAATGATATAAGCTTTCAAAATAGCTGGTTTGGAGTGACCCTATTGCAATACAGCGTGAGTTACAGAGTGCCAAAGTTGACCACCCTGAGATTAAAAGGCTTTCGGAGCTAGTAACTTTTAAAAATATGCAAAGATTTTAAATTTTTTGTTCAGTTTTTGCAATTACCGTACTAAGGATAACAAAAACCAAAAAAAAAAAGAATTTTAAAAATTTTTCCAAAAAAAATGTATTTTTATTTTCCGACAAAATATGCCAACTCTAAAAAAATATTTGTTTTTTGATATAGTAATAAATGCCATCTCTTAAAAATATGCAAACAAGTGCAAAATATGAAATTTTTTGCATAGGTAAAAATTGTTTAGAATATTTAAACCATCTTGTGGAAGGTACATTGTTTATTTATGCAATAATACGCGAAATAACTAGTTTTTTAGCTCTCCTGAACAGTAAGCTTTTTCGAGTTGGCATTTATTGAATATAGTTCGACGATATGATACTTTACAATTTTACTTTTTAATGCATTTTGATTATATCGCACGATCTTTTGGTATTTGACAACCCCTAGTGAAATTTGATGCTTAGCATTTTTGTAGAACATTTTAACTATTGAAATGCACATTTTAGTGTTGTTCTATGAGGATATGTTAAAAAAGGACAAAAATTACCCCTAAAAATGGGAGATAGGGAGTTAATGTATTCTAAAAAAAAGAACCGCCATCAAATTTTACTATAGACATGTATAAACATTATGTAGCTCAGAAGTTGATTTAATACATTTATTTGACCTTTTTTAGACGACTTTAAAAAAAAACTTATTTTTCGAAAAAGGATGTTGCTCTAGCTTATATTAAATGTTGCAAAAGTTATGTTGGTTTCTTTTCGTGTGAAAGATGTACAGTAGCGAGTTCCGAATAATTATTTTTTAAAGCTTTCGGTTAACAAATGCCACAATTAATTTTAAAGGGAAATATTATTAATAAAATTACCGATTTTTTAACTACCCAACATTGCCCAGTCAGAAAAATACAATCGCAAAAGCGCTGTGAAAGCGTTGTAAACGGTTCTACAAGCGTTCCATTTACCATCTTGAAAGCGCTTTCAGATGATCCGAATGATAACATCGATCTACGCTAGGTTTAAAGCGTTTTAAAAGCGTTTTAAAAAAGTGCTTTCAGAACGTTTTGTTAAAAGTCATGAAAGCGTTTTAAAAACCAAAAGTAAAGCACTTATAAAGAGCTTAAATACAAAAATTAAAGATATTTTCCTGCGATTGAAATAAGAAAAAACAGTACTTTAAAGGACTTCATATAAAGCAGATATTTTTTTTTATTCGTTAATTGTAGATATTTTTTTATAAAAGTATTTTAGTAAATAAAAATTAAATTCAATAGTGGTATTCAGAATCTTGCTTGCCAGCCCTGGCACTGGTGGTAAAAGAGCACTTTTCAAAATTACTTTTCAAAATACATGTATTTTTTGAAAGAAGTACTCTTTTGCTACATTGCCAGGGCTGGCAGCAAGACTCTGAATACCTCTAATGTAATAAAAAAAGTAAACTTAGTAAAGGTAAACTTCATAAAAAAAGCAAACTAATTTATTTATAGGGACTTTCTTCCTCCCATTCTGTCCTTTACTGCAGCCAGCCAGCGGCTAATTTTTGTAAAAATTGCTCAACATCGTTAATTTTGACGTGGTAAAATCTGTCGTACTAGATGAAATGAATATGTTGTATCTTGGTATAATCAAACATTTATTGCAAAAAATGATTATCAAGAAATCATTTTCCTTCATTTCTGATGAAAATGTTGCGAAGTTACAACAAAACTTCACAAATATATCAAGAGACATACCGTCAGAGTTTCAAAGAAAAAGTTTTGATTTATTTGATATTGGAAATTGGAAAGCCACTCAATTTAGTTTTTTTTGCTATATGGTGGAGCTATAATTTTAAAAAATGTAATGGAATATGACCAGTACAGGTATTTTTTAATTCTATTTACAGCTTGCCGTATTCTGTCATCAAATGAATTAGCTACTCTAAAAGCAAATTATGCAAAGGAAATATTAAGAAGATTTGTGGAATGTATGCCACATTTTTATGGTCCTAATTGCCAAACAATGAATATTCACAATCTCATTCATATCGCACATGATGTAGTAAATATGGGGGCACCAATATCACAGTTCTCTGCTTTTGATTTTGAAAACAGTCTGGGTTACTTAAAATCGATTGTTAACTCTCGGAACAATCCTATTGCTGAACTTCAACGAAAATTTCATGTTTTTCATACCGTTAAATCTCCAAATAAAGCTCTTTAAAAACAAAAAGTATTCTCTTGGCAAAGTAATGGAATCGACTGAAACAAAAGTTGTGTTTTCTTTTATTAATATTCATGGTTTCAAAATTACTGCATCCCATCCTGATAACGCAATTCTACTTAGTAATGGAAATATTATGATAGTAAACCAAATTTTTAGTACAAATCGATCTAAACACACATGTGATAATACATATTTAAAAGGCAACATCTTTAATGAAATAAACGATTATTTTGTCTATCCAATTCCATCAAAAGAAATAGGACTTTATAAAAATTTACGTGAAGATGTTATTGAAGTCAGTGTGCATATTGTAGAAGTTAAATGCATTATTTGTAAATTTTATAACGAAACTATTGCTATAACTCTTTAGCATAAATGATAATAATAAAACTTAAAATAGATTTACAAATTAAAAAATGTTTTATGTTTTCAAAATTTTGCGTTTTCAATGTGGTGGTAGGGAAAAATTATTTAATTTGATTTAACAAAATGTTTTTATAACAATTTGTTTAAAATTGAGTATAATCTAAAAAAATACTATGCTTGTATGTACTACGAAAAAAATTTAAAAACGTTTGCAAAAACTGCTTTAAAACCATTTAATTTTGAAACGAACATGTATTTTGTTAATAAAGTGCTTTCAAAACGCTTTTCGAAAACGCTCTCAAGGCGTTCGAATAAAGCGTTTTGAGAATGCTTTTTTTTTGTTACAGTGCTTTAAGAACGCTTTTCGAAAACGCTCGCAAAGCGTTCGAAAATAACGTTTTGAGAACGTTCTTTTTTTGTTACAGTGCTTTCAGAACGCTTTTTTTTTATAACCGTCGTCAATTTCTGCTTGGGTGTCTTCAAAAGAAATCGGATTGTACAATGTTAAAAATTAAGATAAAAATATTGTTATGATGAAACAATTGCTATTGCACTGTTACACAAATAATTGTAATAAAATAATTTAATAAATAGTAAAAATATAAACAAAAATATTCTAACAAAAATTGTACAAAAGGAATGCCAAAGCACTTTTAAGGTTGTAATTTGAAACGTTGGCAAAGCGCTTCATTTTACAAAAAATAAGTGTTTTGGCAGTACTTTATTTTTGTACCGCTGGCAATTTCTGCGTGGGTATATATCAAAGAAAAGGTCTTGCCCTTAGCTTTAATTTAGATCCATAAAATACATACAATATAATCGATGAAAGGTCAAAAAATTAGTAATTTTTTTATTTTTCTAAAATTGACATTTATGCACTCCCAACTATGCCACAACCCAATTTTTTGCATACCAGAAGAAAAGTCTTAAAATAAGCCTTAATTTGAGCTTTAATTCAACTATATACGTTAAGTTGTTTTTCAGAAAATTGAAGAAACCAGTTTGGACTTTAGGGCCACGCCCACCCTCTTGTGGGCGTTTGCCCCTGACAAAAGTGGTACCACCCGACTCAGAATTAAGTTCTTATTTGATGCTCAAAGTTTCATCAGATTTGGATGGGTGGAGGTAAACTTGACTTAACCCCATAACTCTTCTAGCAATGATATTATTAAGGCTCAAACTGATTTTTTTTTTCTGGTATATTTTGGTTATGTTATTTTTTTTATAACGGGTAATTTTGCTTCAGATTTTAGTAACGAGATAAATTTGGTACTGTTAAAAAGGTAATTGAAATACCTTTTAAAACTTTAATTTGCATAGATGGCGAGCCCCCATGATACACAAAAAACAACTTTGTTTATCGAAGCCGCTAAACTTATTTATGGAGTTTGTAGTCCCTAAGCCCGGCCGAAGTCCGGCTACGGAGAAACAAATTTTAGAACAAAAAAAATTGTTAAGATGTCCCTATTATGGATGCTAATCGCGAATGACATTTACAAATCCCGGGATTCGCTATTTTAAAATCTTAATCCCGGGGTTCCGGGATTTTTCGGGATTTTAACGTTATTTTTAAAATATATTGAATATCCAATTAATTTGTAACTAATAAATGAGTAATCATTGTTATATTTTACATATTTAGCAAAGAAAAACCGAAAATTTAGGAACAGCTAAACTTTACTGCACTGCTCCAAGATTTGTATATAGTCTAACCAAAGTATTAGTCGTTCCATGGGTAACACAGTGAAATATTGGTCTATGGCACCATAAAGTACATAAATTATGGATCTATGACCGATTTCAATTTTAGCGATGTCCGGTTGTCCATCTGTCCGCTTGTGGATGACACTATGCAGTCCAAACCAAAAGAGCTACCCCCTGCAGTTTGACACGAAACATTTCAAAAAGGCTCCCCTTATATATCTAATCAATCTCTGCAAAACGATTTTTTTTTTAAATTTGTACTTTTGTTAAGCAAATGCACATTATTATGTCAGGCAGAGTTAAATGTCACAGGGAATTAAAAAAATTTAATTTTTTCGGTCGGCCCCTTTTGTGGACTTGGATAAAAAATATTTATTTAAAATAAATATTTTAAATAAATAAACCTCCCCTTGCGAGGGGAGTCTGCTTTGGTTCTTTCCCCTGGTCCGATTTTTCTCATTTACGAACTATTAGAAGATGTGGTAGTATTTTATATAAAAACAGCGAAATAATTTTATTTATGAACAATATTTGAGAACTAAAGAAAATTTTCGACAAATACCAATTCCAAAATTTGAAATAAAATACAAAATAAAGTTTTAAACATTTAACAAATTAGCAAGTGTATTTAATGTAAAGTATTTTCAACACTCCTCTTCAATTGCGAATTAGTAAATGTTGCTTTTCAATCTTAACAAGTCCAGTCTGGATTTCGGCAATGGTTTCGTAAGCATGTCTGCAACCATTTCTTCTGAAGGACAGTATTTGCATTCTATTATCCCCTTATCAACATAATGCTTCACGAAAAGATATTTGGTGTCAATGTATTTTGATCTATTGCTTAATTTTTAATTTTACAACTTCTTTTTTTTTTTTTTGATTTTAATTTAAATGCCGGCATTCAGCCCAATTGGCATCAGCATAACCCAGAAGCTCATTCTGATTTAAAGACACATTATTTACAGTTAAATATAACTCTGACGTTCCTTTTAGATATTTTGCAACACGTTTTAATTCATTCCAATCTTCTTGACTTGGATTACTTGTTTTTTTAGCAAGTATTGCAACACTTGCGGAGATGTCTGGACGTGTATTTACTTTGTACAAAACCACCAGTAACCAATACGTCATTCAAAGCCTTATTCCACACATTGGCTGCTTGTTTAAGGCCATATAAAATTCGTTTAAGTTTGTACACAAGACTACCATCCCCTTCCATAAAACCAGGTGGTTGCTTCACGTAAATTGTTTCTTTAAGATAACTGTTTAAAAATGCACACTTTACATCCATGTGTTCAACATACATCCTCTTTTCACCAGAGACAGACAAAAGTATACGAAAAGTAGCTTGACGAACAAATAGTGCAAACACTTCATCGTAATCACATCCGCACTTTTGATTAAAACCTTGTGCAACCAAACAAGCTTTGAAACGTTGAATTTTACCATCAATCCCACGTTTTAATTTGTACGTCCACTTACAACCAACTATGTTTGCGTCTGGAGGAGCTTGAGTCAAATCCCACGTTTTATTTTTTCTGAGCGAATCCATGTCCTCCATCATAGCAGATTCCCATTCGAGTTTTTGTTTAGATACGATCGCCTGCTTATACGTTTTAGGTTCGATGATATCATCTGATTTTACCGTTAGTGCAGAGTATTTAACAGGACCTTTGTTAATTCACGAAGATCTTCGTAATATTGGTGGAGACACTTCTTTGGAATCTTGATTTGCAGGATCACTTTGGGTTTCTTCTTTTGTTAGATCACTTTGGGTTTATTCATTTTCAAAATATTCAAGATCCGATGTAATACTACAAAAAGAATCAACGTCAGGTTCATCATCGGCAAGGAAATCAGCATGAAAGTTTTCAATAGCATCATTACAATTCCTTGAGGAAACACTCACATTCAAATATTTGTCACTCAAACACGGATTTGCCCCATCATTCATTTTCATGATTGTATTTCGAGATTAAAATTTAAAATCTCTACTAATAGTGACTTTATTAGTGCCAAGGAAACTTGGTCCTTTAGACTGTTCATCATATCCCATGAATGGTAATAATGTTGATTTGTTGTCCAATTTCTTTCTGTTTACTTTTGGGATTATTACATAAGCTTTGTAACCAAAGATATGCAAAATCGATATGTCATGTTTACGACCCTCCCATCTTTCATATGGAGTACAAGGAATGGAATAAGTAACTAATCTATTTTGTAAATAATTCGAAAACATAATGGCTTCCCCCCAATAAGTGTTTGATAAAGCAGCTTCTTCAAGAATACAGCGAGACATTTCAACAAAATATCTGTTTTTTCTTCCAGCCACACCGTTTTGTTGCGGGCAATAAGGAACAGTGAACTGGGTACTAATACCATAGCTCTGAAGAAACTCTAACATCTTTTTCGATTTATATTCAGCCCCATTATCGGAATATTTGGAAACCCTTCCAAATTTGTTTTTAACCATTTCTACATACGCTTTTATCTTATCATAAACTTCAGACTTCTGATTAAGCAAATACACAATAGTATAACGACTGTAGTCATCAATCAGTGTAAGAAAATATGTATTCCCACCAGGCGTAGTCTTTTGCATTGGACCGCAAATATCGGAATGGACTAATTCAAGGACTTCCTCAGATTTGGATTCTGACTTTTTAGGAAATGGTTTTCGATTCAATTTACATTTGCTACATACATCACACGTTTTCCTAATACCACAATCAACAATATTAAAATCATTTTCTAGCTTACCAGATTGCATTAATTTAACAGCATTTATATCTCTTTGCCCAAATAATTTATGATAAAAATGTTGACATCGATCTTGATTACATTTAACAGCCATAGAACCTTCACATTGCTTTGTTCTTAAATTGTACAAGTTGTTCACACAATCTGCAACACCAACTTCAACATTATTTGTATCGAGAATTTTGCAGCTTGAACCATTAAACAACACTTTAAATCCTTTTGAAGACAGCTTTTTCACAGACATTAAATTCCCTTTAAAGGAAGGAATGTAAAGCACATCATCAACAGTTACCATCATTTCATCTCCTTTATTATTCACAAACATTATCTTGCAAGAACCTTTACCAGCAGAATAAACAGCTTCCCCATTAGCAACCGTAACTTTTTCAGACCATGATTGATCCATAGTAATAAATTCTTCCTTGACGCTACATATATGACAAGTAGCACCGGAATCAACAACCCAAACGCCTTTTTCACCATTTACAACAAAACAGAAGTTATCAAAAGATACATAATTTTCCACAATCTTAGCATCTTGTTTATTATTCTTAATTTCCAACAATCTTTTTTAATGTGACCGATACCATGGCAGAAATGACAAACAATCCTTTTAGTATTAAAATTTTTAAATTTATTTATGGTTTTTAAAACATTGTCATCACCAGACTGCCTCTTCTTTTGTTTTTCATCTTCTTCCAGTAAGTAGTTTTCTACTAAAGTCATCGTTAGATCCTTTTCATCACGTACTTCAAGTGCCGTAATAAGGGTGTCATACGTACTTGGTAAACTACTAAGTATCATTGATATGATACAAGATTCTGACATATTTTCACCAAGCGATTGCAATTATTAGGGTGCTCCAAAAAAAATGAAGTTGTTAAATATTGGCCGTAACTCCCCCTAGACAAATGCATTTGGGTGTAAAAATATGTTTTGCAAAATTATAGGGTAATCGGATGTGGGTAAGGCGTGCCGCATCGGCCCTGAAGTTTGAAAAACGGATTACATGGGAAAATATGACTTTTTTTGTAATTTTCTCAATTTTTTTGGTATTTTGAGTTAAGTTTAAATTCAAATGATCACTGAATTGTGATTAAGAGCTATTTGCCTATCTAATAAGGTATTAAAAATTTAAATCGGTTGAAAATCAGCCAATTTATTACAACTTCCCCGGGCAACTAACGTGTGTCAGACCACTTAATCAAGGAATTCGAGCCACATTTTTGAAATTTATTGAAATTATCTACTGTAACAACATTTTTTATTCTTCAAGCTCCAATGTACTAAGATGATGAGTATTTATAATATTGTGTTTTGCTCACTTGTTTTAAATAAATGCTAAAGTAGTCTGAATTTTTCAACACTTTTTTCAAATCTCCAATTTTAAATTTTTATTTTTTTTGTTAAAGAAATTTAAAAAAATTGACTATTGGAGTTTAAGGATTTGTTAAGCACGTATAAAGGAATAATAACCCCAAAAATTGTAGGGTTTGCTGTTTCATTCGGCTATTACAGTGATGTAATTTCGGCGGATTTCGTAGTAGTGATTTTTGGCCCTTTTTTTGCTTTTATTTATTTTTTTTTACAAACTTCATATGTTTTGGACCGAATTATATCAACACGAGATAGAATACTTCAATTCGCAAAATGAGGGCGAAATTGAAATATAAAAAATTGCCCCTGTTGAAGGTCAAATTTTAGAAAATTTTGAATTTTTAAACAGATTTGCTGGGCGGATTTTGCTGAATCTACTTGATGTTATTTTAATTGGTCTAAACTAAATGGCAATAATTAAAATTTAGAAAATTAACCCTTAAGCGCTGTTGGGCCTATATTTTTTTTCATTTAATGGAGATAATGTAAGTGTATTTTAGACTGGGTCGACCATAAAGGAGAAAAAAAAAGTTCCCATTGTGCGGGCTTTATTTTAAAGCTTACCTCGAAAAAGTTCCATAGCCAAAATATTAGATTTTTAGGTCGCGATTTGGTACCGCCGAAATCGTTTTTTGTTCATAGCTTTGTCATTTGATGTCCGATCGTTGTAAAAAAAATTTGTTAGAAAGTGCTCAGCGAGTACTAAATTTGACCCATATCTGGTTTTGACCTCTGAGGTCATCTTCGTGTTATAAGTGTTAGTTTCTCAGCTTTCTACCCACCTAAATGATCTTTATTTTTCCATTAAATTATAGTACTAAAAAAATCTATAAATTCTTGCTTTGGAAGTATGGTCTTATATTAATTAACAAAAAAGTTACACTGCATTTAAATTTTCCCTATAAAATCTAAAGAAAATTAAAAAAAAAAAAAATACTTGTTCGTTCGAATGTATTTAAATATAAAAATTTTAACACACAAATGATTTTAACAAGTGCTTTTGATAAAAATATTTAAGTTTAAACTAAATATTTGTTATATATCGCGACCTTG
This sequence comes from Pegoplata infirma, assembly GCA_963921195.1. Lineage (NCBI taxonomy): Eukaryota > Metazoa > Arthropoda > Insecta > Diptera > Anthomyiidae > Pegoplata > Pegoplata infirma. Next base: position 416,836 of record CAWUER010000622.1, read on the forward strand.
GGACAACAAGGTTCTAACTGACATTTTTTTCAAAAATGAGTTATATATCGCATCGCACTAAAGTTTTTCTCTATCTCTTACAGCTTCTGAGATACTCAATTCAACAAGGTTCTATCTACGTGTTTTTAGTTTGAGATTCAGTTAACAAGGTTCTAACTGGCTGATAGAACCTTGTTTACCAAAAAAGCCCATATTGTTTTGCAGATAGAACCATGTGGACACTTTAATTGGAAACAGAACCATGTTGCAGAGATTAAAAATTGCATATTGCACAAATACACTTAACAAAAAAACTTGTTAAATGATAAGAAAAGCTTGTAATTTTTTTCTACCTCCTATTTTACGAGAATTCCTATTAAAAATTACCAAAAAATTTTGTAATTTTCAAGCTTTTTACCAATAAAATTGTAAATTTACAGCTTTTTTGACGCGATAAAACTTAAAAGAAATTCTCGTGACTTAACTAGATTTTTTGCTACATCCTTTTTTACGAGAATTCCTTGTAAAAATTATGAGATTTATGTTTTTATTATAAAATTACTAAAATTCCTTCTGAACAATAATTTTTTCTTGTAAATTTAAAATTTTATCGTAAATTTTGGCTGCGAATAACTAACGTTTTACCACAAAAAATGTAAATTTATAAAAAAAAAATAAATTTCGATCACACAAAACACAAATTAACACAGGATAACGAGACTTTTTCTAGTAATTTAACATGTTTTTTTTTAAATCTTGTAAAGTTACCAAAAAATTCTCGTAAAGTGATGGTTTGCTACGAGTACCTCCTATTTTAAGAGAGTTTCTAGTAAAAATTACAGTTTTATTGTTAATAAGCTTGTAAAATTTCAAACAATTTGCAAGGTTTTTACCAATAAAATTGTAAATTTACAACTTTTTGACGCGATAAAAATTACAAGGACTTCTCGTAACTTAACTAAGATTTTCCACCTCCTATTTTACGAGAATTGGTAGTAAAAATTACGAGCTTTTTAGTGATTTTAAAAGTTTTTTACTAATAAAATTGGAAATTTACAACTTTTTTGATGCGATAATGCTTAAAAGGAATTCTCGTGCCTTAACTATTTTTTTTTTGTAAAATTACATTTACGAAAAAAATTGTAAAATTACAAAAAAAAAAAATTTATATATCGATAAAATTTTTTTTGTTAAAAAACAAGGAAAACTGTAAGATATTTGTAAAATGGGATTACGGGACTTTTTCTAGTAATTTGACAAGGTGTTTTTTTTTGAGTTAAGAACCAACTGTAAAGAGAAATATGTGTTTAAAGTCACATGAGCGCAGTATTGTCTTGAAACTTATTGAATATAAAGAGTTTCCTTCCTAGTGGCTTAGCTTGGAGCTTTTGCGACTCCAAAAAAATAGTTTTAACACACTCAAGAAGAAAAATAATGTAACTGGGGTAACTTAAAGATGCGATTAGGAATTAAAGTCCGCAAAACGAATTCCTGAAGTAAGGTTTTTGAATTAAAAACACATGAAATAAAAGGCTTTTGATAAAACTTCAGTTACTCCAACAGCAGTACTGTCGGAAGAAGTGTGAACGATATAGCATCAACCTTCCCAAAAATCTGTCGAAAAAGTATTCGAAGACTTGTGACATTATTTTTCCTGCTCAACAAAATAAGAAAAATATAACTGAAGTTTTTATTTATTTCGGTTTGAGTCCATATTAATTATTTCTGAGAAATAATTATTTTTGTTGTACAATGAGAAAATCTGAAAAAATTAATTGACAACACAGGCTAAGTGGAGATGTCGACAGCTTTCGGAAGAAGCCACCCTTCCTTCGTCAGCACTCTTCGATTGTCACTGTAGGTGTGTAAGATTAAGATCAGCTATTTAAACGTACATTAAGGTGAAAAAGCGAACGGGAATTATATCACATTGCATTACCCATATGTTACGTTTAGCACGAACTTAATGAATCTATTTTTAACTTTTTCCAACACAGTTGTAATTTCTTACACTGTAGTAGATTTTCTCAGAGTTGCAACCCTTAGTAGGACTTTTCAAGTCTTGAAAAATGTCCGTTAGGTTTGAATTTATATTTCGTATTTCTAATTCTTAGAAATATTACTAAATTGCATTGTACCTTATGAGTTGAGTTTTAATTCTGTTTTATATATTGTTGGACTTTATATTCTATAACTGAAGTTTTTATTTATTTCGGTTTGAGTCCATATTAATTATTTCTGAGAAATAATTATTTTTGTTGTACAATGAGAAAATCTGAAAAAATTAATTGACAACACAGGCTAAGTGGAGATGTCGACAGCTTTCGGAAGAAGCCACCCTTCCTTCGTCAGCACTCTTCGATTGTCACTGTAGGTGTGTAAGATTAAGATCAGCTATTTAAACGTACATTAAGGTGAAAAAGCGAACGGGAATTATATCACATTGCATTACCCATATGTTACGTTTAGCACGAACTTAATGAATCTATTTTTAACTTTTTCCAACACAGTTGTAATTTCTTACACTGTAGTAGATTTTCTCAGAGTTGCAACCCTTAGTAGGACTTTTCAAGTCTTGAAAAATGTCCGTTAGGTTTGAATTTATATTTCGTATTTCTAATTCTTAGAAATATTACTAAATTGCATTGTACCTTATGAGTTGAGTTTTAATTCTGTTTTATATATTGTTGGACTTTATATTCTATAACTGAAGTTTTTATTTATTTCGGTTTGAGTCCATATTAATTATTTCTGAGAAATAATTATTTTTGTTGTACAATGAGAAAATCTGAAAAAATTAATTGACAACACAGGCTAAGTGGAGATGTCGACAGCTTTCGGAAGAAGCCACCCTTCCTTCGTCAGCACTCTTCGATTGTCACTGTAGGTGTGTAAGATTAAGATCAGCTATTTAAACGTACATTAAGGTGAAAAAGCGAACGGGAATTATATCACATTGCATTACCCATATGTTACGTTTAGCACGAACTTAATGAATCTATTTTTAACTTTTTCCAACACAGTTGTAATTTCTTACACTGTAGTAGATTTTCTCAGAGTTGCAACCCTTAGTAGGACTTTTCAAGTCTTGAAAAATGTCCGTTAGGTTTGAATTTATATTTCGTATTTCTAATTCTTAGAAATATTACTAAATTGCATTGTACCTTATGAGTTGAGTTTTAATTCTGTTTTATATATTGTTGGACTTTATATTCTATAACTGAAGTTTTTATTTATTTCGGTTTGAGTCCATATTAATTATTTCTGAGAAATAATTATTTTTGTTGTACAATGAGAAAATCTGAAAAAATTAATTGACAACACAGGCTAAGTGGAGATGTCGACAGCTTTCGGAAGAAGCCACCCTTCCTTCGTCAGCACTCTTCGATTGTCACTGTAGGTGTGTAAGATTAAGATCAGCTATTTAAACGTACATTAAGGTGAAAAAGCGAACGGGAATTATATCACATTGCATTACCCATATGTTACGTTTAGCACGAACTTAATGAATCTATTTTTAACTTTTTCCAACACAGTTGTAATTTCTTACACTGTAGTAGATTTTCTCAGAGTTGCAACCCTTAGTAGGACTTTTCAAGTCTTGTACAACAAAAATAATTATTTCTCAGAAATAATTAATATGGACTCAAACCGAAATAAATAAAAACTTCAGTTATAGAATATAAAGTCCAACAATATATAAAACAGAATTAAAATAAGAAAAATATTATGAAGATCTCAGGTGGACACTAGGGAGGCGTACCTTGTAAGTCGGTTTATTTTTGATTAACAAATGTTGTATTATTATATTAAAATCCAAATAACACAAGGTTCTATCTGCAAAAAACTATTTCTTACAGAAACACAAGGTTCTATTTGGCAGTTAGAACCATGTTGTCCAAATTCACGTGCCTTATCGTTAAGCAACAGAGTTCTATCTGCTTTTTGAGACTCAAATTGTGCAAAAACTAATATAGTAGCGCGAATATTTTCAAATACATAATAAAATTTAAGGACTAATTTAAAATTATTCCAAAACCGTTTTTAAATTTAGTCAAAACTGACTTAGTAAAGCGATTACCAATATTCAACCTTAGTTTTCTCAATAGTAGTGTGGGTGCAAATAGAACCTTGTTGTTCCAAGGTCGCGATATGTATTTATTTGTGTAACTTTTTTGTTTTTGATTTTAACTAAATACTTCCAAAGCATAAGTTTTATGATTTTTTGAGCGTTTTTAAATTTCAGGGAGAAAAAAGTACTTAGTGGTGTATAAACGGGAGAAAAATTAATTCAAAAGCTAAAGTTGACCTCAGAGGGGAAAATTGTTATAGGTCAGATTTAGAACTCGGAGAGCCCTATCGAATCTAGAAATTTTTATAACGATGGATGATGGATCAAGACTTGGAATTCTTGAGTGATTCCATATTTTGGAAACAACAGTTATCACAACTGATATATAAGCTGTTAGTTTTCGCTCGTTTACAGCAATAGATCCACTAGACTGGGTCGACCATAAAGGAGAAAAAAAAAGTTCCCATTGTGCGGGCTTAATTTTAAAGCTTACCTCGAAAAAGTTCCATAGCCAAAATATTAGATTTTTAGGTCGCGATTTGGTACCGCCGAAATCGTTTTTTGTTCATAGCTTTGTCAGTTGATGTCCGATCGTTTTAAAAAAAAATTGTTAGAAAGTCCTCAGCGAGTACTAAAGTTGACTCATATCTGGTTTTAACCTCAGAGGTCATCTTCTTGTTATGATTGTTAGTTTCTCATCTTTCTACCCACTTAAATGATTTTTATTTTTCCATTAAATTATAGCACTAAAAAATTCATTAAATTCTTCCCTTGTAAGTATCCAGTTAAATTTATTAACAAAAAAGTTACATTTGATTTAAGATTTTTATATACAATATAAAGAAAATAAGAAAAAACACTTGTTATTATGCCTTTAAACTATATTAAATTTTTTTAGTTTGTATTTAAATACATACGAACAAGTGTTTTAAATCTTTTTCTATGGAAATTTAAAATTGAATGTAACTTTTTTGTTAATTAATTTAAGAGGGTACTTCTAAGGGAAGAATTTCATGAATTTTTTAATGCTATAATTTAATGGAAAAATAAAAATCATTTAGGTGGGTAGAAAGCTGAGAAACTAACACTCATGACACGAAGATGAGCTCAGAGGTCAAAACCAGATATGGGTCAAATTTAGTACTCGCGGAGGACTTTCAAACAATTTTTTTTTTTAAAACGATCGGACATCAAATGACAAAGTTATGAACAAATAACGATTTCGGCGGTACCAAATCGCGACCTAAAAATCTTATATTTTGGCTATGGAACTTTTTCGAGGTAAGCTTTAAAATTAAGCCCGCACAATGGGAACTTTTTTTTTCGACCCGGTCTAAGATCCACGTGGATTTTTTAAGTAAAGTAGATATTCAATTATATTGCGTTTCGTCGGCAATTTGTTTTTGCTTATGTCACGCGCGAAAAAAACATTATTGAAATTATCGATCAAAATTAATTTTAATATATTTATTGTTTGAAAACTTTCAACTCCAATGGCAATCTATTTTTTTTTATTAAATTGACACTTAAAAAAAAAATTACTTACAGGGGTAGAAGGTTGAGAAACTTAAACTCATAAGTCGATCGTAAAAATTAATTATCACACCTTTGCCATTTGATTTCCCATTAGGGTAGCCAGATATAGAATTGACAAAAAAAGTACATTGAGGGCAAAAAAGAAGTACAATTAAGAAAAAAAAGTACATTTTGTTTTTCACACCTCGGCAGAACTAACATTAACCTCAAGTTGCGAACACTGTGAATGCCTTTCTTGATTATGAATCTGATGTGCCCCACTACTATATTTCGACGAAAATCAAAATCTTCGCAGGATACGTTTTTTTTTTTTAAATCGCCGTCAAACATTAAAAATTTACATTTTAAGCTTAGCAAAAAACGACATTTGTAAAAACATATTGCAAAAAAGTTTTTGAGCAACAAAACCGATCAAATTAAGCAAATAAAGAAGATTTAATAGCGGTATTTACAATTCGTTATTTTAACCCACAAATGTCGCGAAGGTTTTAGCTCTAAATTTAAAAGTGCAATTTTCGACAACAAAAACATTACAAATGCAAAATGTAAATTTGCAATTTTATTGCATTTTTCCCGGGGAATAATTTTTGTTGTCAGTAATTTTTTCATATCTCTCATCTTTTTCGAGATAAGCTTAAAAAGTAAATTCTTTGGCTTTTGACAGCGATTTTTTCAAAAACGGCTCTGGCTAAAATTTAGATTTTCGTCGCTGCTTTAAATTCATTAAATAACAATTTATTCAACAAATAATATAAAGAGCAGTTTACACGTTAACTACCCTTGACCACCCTTATCTCCTATTTCCCAGTATTTGTGATACGATTTGCCAGGTTTAAATAATTTTGTATGAAAAATTATTTGAATTTGACAATTGTTATCCCCAAATACTTGGAAATAGTAGATAAGGGTGGTCAAGGGTAGTTAACGTGTAAATCAAGCTTAAAAAATGGGATTGTAAATAATATTTACAACAAAGTACTTCACAACTTTAGACATTTTTAACATTTTATTTTTCTTTAAAAGTTTTTTTTAAATAAAAACGATAAGCATAGAAAAAAAAGTACAAAAAGAAGTACAAAAGTCTAAAAAAAGTACTTTAGCGTACTTTTTTAGGTGTTATGCCACTGTTGCCAACTATTTTTAACCAAAAACCTCTAAATTTCACGAAAAAAGCGCTAGAAACCGCCAAAAATTAATTTAGCGGGGAAAATTTAAAATTTTCCCGCTAAATTACAAAAAAAAGCGCTGAAAACCGAAAAACTTGGCATTTTTGATTGACAAAAAAGAAAAATTAAAAAAAAACCCTCCAAATTTATTTTCTACAAAAAATTTACTTTTCACCAAAAAAACGCGCAAGAAACGGTCGAAAAAATTTTAGCGGGAAAATACAAAATTTTCCCGCTAAATTTAAAAAAAACGCTAAAATTCGACAAACTTGGCGTTTTCGATTGAAAAAAAAAGGAAAATTGGAAAAAACCTCTAAATTTGTCCCACTAAATCCAAATAAAAAGCGCTAGATTTTCCCGCTAAAGCACCGTTCCCGCTAAAACCAATTTCCCCCCGCTAAATCCAAACAAAAAGCGCTAGATTTAGCGGGAAAACCTCCAACTTGGCAACAGTGTGTTATGCAGAAAAAAGTACATTGAGTAAAAAAAAGTACGCGTACTGTTGAAAAAAGTACGTCTGGCAAGCCTATTTCCCATCGAAACATTTAAAAAACTGCACTTCAAACTTGCATTTGCATTTAAAAAGCACTTTTGAAACACCAACAGTGTTACTAATATGTAAATTAAAAAAAAAAATATTTTTTTTATTAGTGGTATAATTAATTATTATTTTTTTTAGTCTTAAATAAAAATTATTACTTTTTTAAAAATTTTGTCTTTAAAGTCTAAGTTATTGTTAGAGGGAAATTAAAAAATTTTTCTTTAAATATACGATTGTATTATTTTGTATTCTTCTACTGCTCAAAATACTTACATTTTTATGCGGATTATTTCGTTTAATGTACAAAATGTTTTACAAAATCTTCTTTTTTTCACGACAGCCTTTCGTTGTGCGAAATATTCAATGTTATCGTTTATAGTACGAAAAGATTCATGTTTGATTGCTTTGTCTTCAAATCCATCGTTATAAAAATTTCTCGATTCGATAGGGCTCTCCGAGTTCTAAATCTGACCTATAACAATTTTCCCCTCTGAGGTCAACTTTAGCTTTTGAATTAATTTTTCTCCCGTTTATACACCACTAAGTACTTTTTTCTCCCTGAAATTTAAAAACGCTCAAAAAATCATAAAACTTATGCTTTGGAAGTATTTAGTTAAAATCAAAAACAAAAAAGTTACACAAATAAATACATAGGCTCTTATTCATAATACTTATAACAGACTTATTGTAGGTTTATTTGACAATTATTCCTGCAATATCTGTCAAATAAACCTACTTTAAATATATTTCATGTTTTATGAATAACCACCATCCCAGCAGAAATTTTGCTGAACGTTCAGCAGCTTTTGGAAGGGGAACTTGAGTTAAGGAGCGCATCCAATTGCGCTGAATTCATGCATGATTCCCTAAGGCGATGTCCCACTTTAGAGCGCTAGTTGGATACACAGAAACAGCGCTCTTTAGATGCACTGAAATCACGTGTCTTTAGAGCGCTGATTTAAGCAGAATAAAGATGCTGTAAATTCATGTATCTTTTTAGCGCTGATTTAAGCAGATTAAAGATGCAGTGAATTCATGTATCTTTGTAGAGTTGATTTAAGCAGAATAAAGATGCGGTAAATTCAAAGTTGAAATCAAATAACTAAAATTTAAAAAAATATAACAAAAAAATTCATTCGTTTTACTTTACAAAACTTTATTTATGTGAAACAAAATGAAAAAAAAAAATCGGAAGTGAACATCAAAAAAATATCGGAAATTTTCATTTTCACATTTTTATGGGATTTTTTTTGGGAACAGCGGTCAAAGATGCTATGATTGAAGCGCTCTTTGCAGCGCTGATTAATGCGCAATAATGATGCAGTCAAATCATGTGTCTTTGTCTAAAACTCATGTTTTTTTATTCAAAAAGTGTTAAAAATAATAAAAAGGAAAGCAAGTGTGAAATTTTATCAAAAAATAATTACACATTATAAGTTTTATATAAAAAATCTTAAAAAAAAATTAAAATTTTTTCCCCTTCCGTTTACCGCATCCCTAAGAGCGCTCTTTGGATGCGCTACGGTATGCTATAAACAGATACTGTGTCGCCAAAATCTCGATTTATTTCTGCTGGGATATATAACAAATATTTAGTTTAAACTTAAATATTTTTATTAAAAGCACTTGTTAAAATCATTTGTGTGTTAAAATTTTTATATTTAAATACATTCGAACGAACAAGTATTTTTTTTTAATTTTCTTTAGATTTTATAGGGAAAATTTAAATGCAGTGTAACTTTTTTGTTAATTAATATAAGACCATACTTCCAAAGCAAGAATTTATAGATTTTTTTAGTACTATAATTTAATGGAAAAATAAAGATCATTTAGGTGGGTAGAAAGCTGAGAAACTAACACTTATAACACGAAGATGACCTCAGAGGTCAAAACCAGATATGGGTCAAATTTAGTACTCGCTGAGGACTTTCTAACAAATTTTTTTTTACAACGATCGGACATCAAATGACAAAGCTATGAACAAAAAACGATCGGCGGTACCAAATCGCGACCTAAAAATCTAATATTTTGGCTATGGAACTTTTTCGAGGTAAGCTTTAAAATAAAGCCCGCACAATGGGAACTTTTTTTTCGACCCGGTCTAGTGTATTTTGTTCAAAGGGTCGAATAGGCCCCACCAGCACTAAAGGGTAAATATTCTGAATTTAAATAAAAAGACATATGTTAAGAAATGACATCAAGTAGTTTCATATATTTCCACTCCGAAAATTTGTTAATGTTTAAAAATTCAAAATCTTCTAAAATTTGACCTTTGACCTTAAGTTGAGGCCATTTTTAATTTCTCAATTTTGCCTTAAATTTTCGAATTGAAGCATTCTATCTCGTGTTGATATAATTCGGTCCAAAACATATCGCTCATTTACTTGTAACATAACGAAAATGTAAAGTACGAACTGATATACAAAAATGCTATTAAATTAATACTCTAAATTTTTAAGCTCATCTTTTATGAAAAAAACAAAAATTATATATTCTTAAAATTGTTACTCAAAGTCTCAATAAAAATTAACTTAAACTTAAACTTGTATAGTGTCATAACTCAAAGTGTTTGATTTTACAGAAAACCTGTTTAAAGTTTACAATTGAAACTTGGTTTACATTGCAAAAGGCCAGTACATAGAAAATGTTATAATGGCGTGTTCTCTTCTCAATCGGTGAGTTTAAAAGATATTATTACGAATTTTTGACAAAATATAAAGCATGATATAAGAAATAATTCTGTATAGTTTACTTAAAAATTACATATTTTGAGTTTTGACACTATACACTCATAGAAATATCTTAGTAGAAAAATTAGTAAACCCATTGTAGATCAAGTTTTACAGAATATTGCCGTATTCAACAAAAATTAAAGTTGATATCGTTGAATAATCAGTAAAGTTGAATCAACTTTTTACAACGCTTATACAGAATTCAATAGATAAAACCAAAAAAGAAAAAACAACCCTGTTCGTTCATTTTTGTATTATCAAGTTGGTAGCAATGCATTGCAATGTGAAATTTGTTTGTCTCTTATAAAATTATTTTATGTGTTTGTTTCTTATAAAAATATTTAATATTATAAAAATAAGTAAAAATAGGATCTGATGATCAGATTCTGATCTGTAAATATTTGGTAAGTAATAAAATACATTGGTTACTTTATGTATTCATACTATATTATAATTTGTTTTTGTTTTTTTTTAAGGTTTTTGATTTGGTGTCATTAGAAAACTGGAGAATGGCTTACGAGTGCATAACATAAATAAACGAAGTGTGTGTGAAAATCTCGTGCAGCTTAAAAAGCCGGTGATAATTCTAAAAAATATTGTGATTTTTACTTAATAAAAGAATACATATTAAATAACAACAAGCTTTTTTTTATTAATAAAATTTCTTATATCAACAAAAATATGAGTTGAGTTTAAAAAAAAACGAGTTGATTTACAAAAGAACGAGTTGATCAACTTTTACAAAAACTGACAACAATTTTTATTGAAATCAACATAAATATTTGTAGGGTCAAAATCAACAATGATTTCTGTTGAATTTACAACGATTTTCTTTGGGAATACAATGATTTTTGGTTGAGTGTACAAGTAAATGAGCGATCTGAAGTTTGTAAAAAAAAACAAAAAAATAAATAAAGGCTAAAAAAGTGCCAAAAATCACTACTTTCCCGAAACCCGCCGAAATTACATCACTGTAATAGCCAAACGAAAATAGCAAAGCCTACAATTTTTAGGGTTTTTATTCCTTTATATGTGCTTAACAAATCATTAAACTCCAATTGTCGATTTTTTAAAATTTTTTTAACAAAAAAAATAAAAATTTAAAATTGGAGATTTGAAAACTGTACCTAAAAATTCAGACCTTTTTAGTAGAGATGGGCGCGTGAGTGAATTTTGGCTCACGCACGCTCACGAAATAAAAATAGTGCTCACGCACGATCACGCACGAAATTATTTTTGCTGCTCACGTTCACGCACGCTCACGTGAGTAACTAAAATTTTTCTCACGCTCACGAAATAATCACGCTAAAGAAGACTCACGAAATTAAAATTAACAAATTTTTATTTTACGTTTTTCGATTTCTTGCACAAAAAGTATTGATTTTCCTTAAAACAATAATAAAAATTTATTTAAATCACAATTTTGTATTAATTACCCTCTTAAGGCAATATAATGACGATTTTTTTACTTGTTTTTTGTTTCAAACAGCACAAAACAATCACGAGAACTCACGAAACAAAAGTTACTCACGCACGCTCACGCACGAAACTATTTTTTCTAATCACGTGCACTCACGATCACGTGAGTAAAAATAAATTTCACTCACGATCACGCGTGATTCACGCGTGAATCACGTGAATCACGAAAAATTCGTGTCACGCGCGCATCTCTACTTTTTAGCATAAAATTAAAACAAGTTAGCAAATAACAATATGATAAATACTCATCATCTGAGGACATTGAAGCTTGAAGAATGAAAAAATGTTCTTACATTTGATAATTTGCACGCCTTACCCACATCCGATTACCCTATAATTTTGCAAAACATATTTTTACACCCAAATGTATATTTCTAGAGGGAGTTTCGGCCAATATTTAACAACTTCATTTTTTTGGAGCACCCTAATATTTATCCATATCACCATCTAGTTGTAATTTTAACTCACAGATGTTTTTCATCAATTTTACTTTATTACTCAATGTAGACTTTTCATGATACGATTTTAAAATATCCCATGCCTCTTTAGCATGCTTAGAGTTTGAAATACGAAAAACCTCGTATTCATCTACTGCCAAGCCAATTAATATTGATGCTTCGGTGTCTCGTTTATTCCATTTTTCAGCGGGCACTTCAGGAATATCTTTCTCAATTACACTCAACCAAAAATCATTGTATTCCCAAAGAAAATCGCTGTAAATTCAACAGAAATCATTGTTGATTTTGACCCTACAAATATTTATGTTGATTTCAATAAAAATTATTGTCAGTTTTTGTAAAAGTTGATCAACTCGTTTTTTTGTAAATCAACTCTTATTTTTTGTAAATTCAACTCATATTTTTGTTAATATAGGGTGTTTTTTTTTAGAGGTTCACAACTTTGAATTGGTAGTACACTCAACCAAAAATCATTGTATTCCCAAAGAAAATCATTGTAAATTCAACAGAAATCATTGTTGATTTTGACCCTACAAATATTTATGTTGATTTCAATAAAAATTGTTGTCAGTTTTTGTAAAAGTTGATCAACTCGTTTTTTTGTAAATCAACTCGTATTTTTTGTAAACTCAACTCATATTTTTGTTGATATAAGAAATATTATTAATAAAAAAAAAGCTTGTTGTTATTTGTTAATATTCTTTTATTAAGTAAAAATCACAATATTTTTTAGAATTATCACCGGCTTTTTAAGCTGCAATTCAACACAATATTTTCACACACTTCGTTTATTTATGTTTTGCACTCGTAAGCCATTCTCCAGTTTTCTAATGACACCAAATCAAAAGCCTTAAAAAAAAAAACAAACAAAAGTATAATATAGTATGAATACATAAAGTAACCAATGTATTTTATTACTTACCAAATATTTACAGATCAGAATCTGATCATCAGATCCTATTTTAATTTATTTTTATAATATTAAATATTAAAATAATTTTATAAGAGACAAACAAATTTCACATTGCAATGCATTGCTACCAACTTGATAATACAAAAATGAACGAACAGGGTTGTTTTTTCTTTTTTGGTTTTATCTATTGAATTCTGTATAAGCGATGTAAAGAGTTGATTCAACTTTACTGATTATTCAACGATATCAACATTAATTTTTGTTGAATACGGCAATATTCTGTAAAACTTGATCTACAATGGGTTTACTAATTTTTCTACTAAGATATTTCTATGAGTGTACTGCTTAATTTGATAACCGATCTAACTGCTGATAGTTGTGTTTTGTTAAGTATGGTTTGACATTTTATCATGCAAAGACTTACATAAGAGTAATGCTTCCAAATTGTAGAAATTTTTTTATCAAAAAATGCTTCTTTTCGTCGAACTTAAATTTTATTCAAAGATCCTATTAATTGGTAACCAATATTGTTTGATTTAACCCCATTGGATTATTTTTTGTGGGGCAATGTAAAGTAACTTGTCTTTTCCGATAAATTACAGATAATTAAACACCTGGAAATAAACCTTTGACGAGTTATTGTAGAAATTCGAAAAAGACATCAAATTCTGTGAAAAATGTGTGAAAATGGAGGTTCAGACTACTCCATGTACGAGCCATTTTTGGTATCGATATGGCTCCAAATCATTTTTAAACATTAATGTCATAAAATTATCTATCCAATAAAGTCAGTTTGATTGATATTAAAAATATTTTTCCTTACTTTATTTTAATTTAAAGTTCGGTAACAGTAAAAAAAACACCCTATATAAGAAATTTTATTAATAAAAAAACTTGTTGTTATTTGTTAATATTCTTTTATTAAGCATAAATCACAATATTTTTGTATTATCGTCGGCTTTTTAAGCTGCAATATTTGAAGATTTTCACAAAGATTTTCACACACACTTTGTTTATTCATGTTATGCACTCATAAGCCATTCTCCAGTTTTCTGATGATACCAAACAAAATCCTTAAAAAAAAACAAAAAAGTTTTAATATAGTATGAATACATAAAGTAATCAATGTATTTTTTTACTTACCAAATATTTACAAATCAGATCCAATTTTTATTTATTTTTATAATATTAAATATTTTTATAAAAAACAAACACATAAAATAATTTTATAAGAGATAAACACGATTAACATTGCTACCAACTCACTCGTCACTCGTTAATAATAAAAAAAAAATAAAATGAACGAACAGGGTTGCTTTTTCTATTTTGATTTTTCTATTTAATTCTGTATAAGCGTTGTAAATAGTTGATTCAACTTTACTGATTATTCAACGATATCAACATTAATTTTTGTTGAATACGGCATTATTCTGTAAAACTTGATCTACAATGGGTTTACTAATTTTTCTACTAAGATATTTCTATGAGTGTACATCCCATACCTTTTCCTTCTTGAGCAATAACTGCATGCGATATTTCCATAATTCATAATTGTCACGATTAAGCTTCGTGATCAGAAGTTTAAACATGATACACTGCCGTATTGGCCAACAAAATCAAACAGCGGAGTTCCACCAAAAAATTACGATTTTCAATATTTAATTACACTCGCGAATACCAAACTCACTCCACTAATTATAAAGGCCCATAATCTATTAGAAGATGTGGTAGTATTTTATATAAAAACAGCGAAATAATTTTATTTATGAACAATATTTGAAAACGAAATTAACAGAACTAAAGAGAATTTTCGACAAATAACAATTCCAAAATTTGAAATAAAATACAAAATAAAGTTTTAAACTGTTGTTTTGTGTTTTTGATTGAAGAAGAAAATTGTGTCTTCTAAAGATTAAATTAAATGTGGATTTACCCTAGACCATGGTTTCTGTAGCCACTTCTACGTCATCAGTAGGACATTACATTAAATTGATTGTTTGATATTTGCTAGAAAAATTCTTTATATGTTTTTTTATCAACAGACTAGCCTGCCATGAGATTAGAACCTGTGCTTCTGAAAATCACTAATGGTTTTGTATACCTGCGCCTTAAGGTTCTTGTTTAATCGGTTAATCGGTTAATCGAGCAAATAATTAATCCGGGTTTAGATTTAATCGGTTAATAATCGGTTTAATTTGAATTATTCGATTAACCGAATAATATTAATTTAAAATTTAAATTGAATATAAAACCACGGATTGTATGTACTTTTACAAAATTTATTATAAAAAAGTAAGAAATCTACATCCGCTATGCCAAAGCTTTAAATACCCCCAACAATCTCAGCCCAAATAAAGAATTTTTGTATGGCATCCTAAAAAATTACCCAATCCAAAATGACACCAACGTGAAAAATAGCACCTCATAATTAAATGCCAAATTTGGCCCCAATTTAATGCCAAAAAGTGCCAAAAAATAAAGCTATTTTTATAAAAAGAAAAATTGCCCTAAATATATTTAAAAAAATTGTTTGGTTTCCAAATTTGTTTTCTTTTATTTTTTAGTGATAAAACTACAATAAATTCATCGGTCAATATCTTCATGATTAAAAAATATATCTGAAGGATTCCAAAAGTAATTTTTTCAGATGTGCTAAGCTATTTTCACATGTAAAAATATTTCGCGGTTTATAGGGTTTATTCACACTATAATTAATATGATTTCAGTTTCCTACTATAATTGGGTAAATTTACACAAATTGCGTAATTCTACTTAAAATAATTGAAAATTTACACAATTTATAGTAGTAATTTATTTAAATTTGTATAAATTTACCAATTATTAGTTGGAAACTGGACTCACTTTTTTAGAGTGCAGTATTGTAAATCGAAATCATAAATATCTCAATATGAGACAGATCAGTTCTAAGGCCAGATTCAGATTACACAGAAAAAAATAAAAAAAAATATTTAATTAAAAAAATCGTAGATTTAATTAAAAAATTAATTAAATCCGGACCAATCACTAAAATGCGCAAATAAATTAAAAATATTTGTATGTCGTTAATTAAAAATAAATGGATATTTATTTAATTAAAAACTTAATACTATAAATTAAAAAATTTAATTAAAATTAAAAAAAAAAATAATTAAAATTTTAATTGTATAAATCAAAAAAAAAAAAATACTTAAAAATATTATATTAAAATAAAAAATAATTTGTAAAAACATTATTTTTGAATAAAATAGTTTAAAAAAAAATATTTCTTCAAACTTTACCAAATTTATTTATGCCGTAAAGACATAGTCAGTGAGATGATTTTATAAAGTTGATTATAAACCTTTCATATACATACACATAAAACTATAAACAAAATGAGAATTCAAAAACCTATGTGAAAAATAAAAAAAACTTTCAACAAACTTTTTATACTTATGTATTTTTTTGTATGTAATACAATGCAAGAGAAAAACACACACTCGCACACACACGGAAAACAAAACAAAAAAAAAAATAAGTAAAGCTAGAAATTTAATTAAACATTTAATTATATAAATTAAATACTTAATTAATATTAAATTTGAAAGCAATTAAAATATTAATTAAAATAAATTTAAAAATTTAATTAAACAATTAATTATATTAATTAAAAGTTTAATTAATATTAAATTAAAAAACAATTAAAATTTTAATTAAAATAAAATATACGATATTATTTTCTGTGTACGCGCATGAAAAACTATTAGAAAAATCTATTGTGCTGGAAATGTATAACAAATTGGCTGGGGTCATTAAGTTAATTTTTTTTTAAGCCGAAATAAATTTTTAAGGCCTCGATAAAATATTTTCTTGACGACAAAAGAGTTTGATTAATTTTTTATACCTAAACTTCTTTAAGCAGAACCGTAATTTGCAGAACCTTAAACAGCAAAAAAATAACCAAAAGTAAAAAAAAAATTCGGTTAATCGGTTAATTGACACAAATTAATCGGCTTATTTGTTATTTGAAAATTGGCAATTTTAAATTATTCGAACAGTTAATCAACCAAAATTAATCGGTTAACCGATTAACGGTTAATCGATTGAATACCCTACTCTTAGGCTATGATCGGTATACAAACATCAGTGTCGAAACGTAGTTTGTTTCACTCATAGTAGGTTTTGTGTGTGACTTATACAGAAAAGCTTTTTTTTCAACTCAAGCAATGCATTTAATCTAGAGACCAACAACAATTTTCTTAATCTTTCATTTACTTTATTTTATGCAAACTTTACTATAGCGGAGAAAATTAAACATTTAGGCTGTTATTCATAACACATATAGTAGACTTATTGTAGGTTTATTTGACAAATATGCTTGCAATATCTGTCAAATAAACCTACTGTAGTTATATTTCAGTTTATTAAATTGTTGGCATTTGATCCGTTAAATTTCCCTCGAGGGGAAAGATCTTTATTTTTTTTTAATTTATGACGCCCTCTCAAAGAGTTAGTCATTTTAAGTCCAACATGCCTCATTTTAAAGGTATTTCAAACACCTTTCAATTTTGTCCCCATCGGATAACAAATACTGAAGAAATAGTCAATATTAATTTAAAAGTTTGAAAAAAAAAAATACCGAAATCACGGAATTTTTCGGGATTAGCCAATCCCGGAAAGTCCCGAAAAATCCCGGGATTGAAAAAATAAATCCCGGGATTTGAGATTTGTCAGTGCCGATAAATCCCGGGATTTCCCGTTTGGCAAAAATTACGCGATATAACAAGAAATAACGAAGATATAGAAGGATTCCAAAATTTTTGAAAACAAAAAAAACACTTTTTCGACCTTACCTATTTTAATTTGCATAAAAATTAGCATATCAATTCTCGAGATCTGTGTCGAATTTCGGTTTTTGTTATTTAGTCAAAATTGTGAATGGTTCGCGTTTTATCGCTGTTCAAAGTTGGTATTTTGCAACAATTTAATGAAAAATACATGATGTTTAAATGATCGTATCTTTGGAACGCATCATCCGATTGTCACGAAATAAAGCGCAAAATAATGGTTATGTCCTGGTCTTAAAATAGAATTTTGAAAAAGGATAGGATGCTTTGCAAAAAGGATATTGAAATTAAAAAAATGTCCTTAATTTGCAAATATCTCAAAATGCGTATCTTTAATTTTCCTATATTTTTTTGCACATATAGCCCTAAATATACTTAACAACATATGCAAATCCCAAATTGGGATGGTAAGCGGTTTAATTGTAAACGCGGTTTCATGAAACGCCTTATTGATTTTTGTTAATAACTCTCGTTTACAAATGAAAAACAATTTCTGCGCACTAACCGCGAATAATTTTTTTATATGTATTTTTGATCGCTAAACTCAAAAATTTCATCAAAAGAACATTTCGCGAATAACTTTTTGTTTAATGAATTTTTTAGCGTTTTTTGGAGGTATTTTGACTATTTTTCTTATATCTTAAGTTCTGTTTATCTGATTCTCTCGCAATAAAAACCAAATTAAAGACAATCAAATTTCCAACAAATCCTACATTCATCATTTTTTCATAAGTTCATAGCTTTACGCGCAAATAATTTTTTTAGCGTTATTTGGAGGTATTTTGACTATTTTTCTTATATCTTGAGTTCCGTTCATCTGATCTTTTCGCAATAAGAACCAAATTAAAGACAATCAAATTTCCAACAAATCCTTCATTCGTTACACAGAAAAAAATATGGAGGAAACAAATTTGAGTAATCACTTGTTTAATTTTTTAAAAAAAATTTGAGTAATTTTTTAATTGACGCAATTAAAAATTTACTCAAAAATTGAAAATAAAATTTGAGTAAAAAATTTAATACAAATTTAATATTTTTTTTTTATTTTTTTTTTTCTCTTGGTGTTTTGAATTCTCATTTAGTTTATTGTTTTTTGTATATGTATATGAAAGTTTGAAATCATCTTTATAAAATTTTACTTTGTCTTGAAGACATAAGTATATTTGGTAAAGTTTGTAAAAGCAATTTTTTTGGAAAAAAAAATTAGAAACTTTTTAAACTTTTTAAAAAAATAGTTTGATACATTTTGAGTAAATTTTTACTTGACACAATTAAAAAGTTACTTAAAAATATTAAAAAAATTTGAGTAAAGATTTAATTGTGTGAATTAATAATTTACTCAAATTTTTTATTAAGCATTTAATAATTTTTTATTAAAAGTTTACTCAATACTTTGTGTTAAATGTTGTTTTTTTATTTTTAGTACCAAAAGGTACATAAAAATAAAATGTATTTATTCGGCCTTTATATATGTATATATATTCGATTAGAGTTTTATTCTAGTTCGAGGCCCAAAAATATTTCTATTTATGATATTGTCATAATAGAGTATTTTTAATTTATTGCTTTAAAAAAGTTACTATCTCATAGTATGTCTGTACTGATCAGTTTCATCCCCACTAAAGGAATCTTCAGCAGACTTTAGAGAATCATCGTTGGTCAATCAAACATCAAACCAGACATAATATTTGATATATTTCCCAAGTTATATGAGAAGTACTATTATGAAGGTCCGAAATCTGTTTTCCAACAAAAATAACTCTTTTAAAGCAAAAAATTGTATATATTAAATCACCGTCGGTAACTATTAATATATGTGTTGCTGTTATTTTACAATAACAACAGTGCCTAACCAAACAATAGTGTTGGTAGGATAAGTCGTACTAAACTTTGTGTTAAATGTTGTTTTTTTATTTTTAGTACCAAAAGGTACATAAAAATAAAATGTATTTATTCGGCCTTTATATATGTATATTAGAGTGTCCCTTATTTTGGAAATGTTGGAAATCTTGAGACGGTACCCGCTCATTTTTTTCCTTTTGACTTAAAAATAACTCAGGAAAAATTTTACGCCCCTAGGACCACGCCTTCCCTACGCGACGGGCCCTTAAAGAGCGGGGCCTAAAAAATCATTTTTCCATACAAACCAAAAAATTTTTTTTTTGATTTTTAATTTTTTTGTTATTATTTATTATATTACTTGGTTTGCTTATTCACAACAAAAAATTTGATTTTGGTGGGATAAGTCTCTCAGCGCTAAAAAATTTTTCGCAAAAAAAAATTTTGAGCCGCCGGGGTCCTACAGTAAAAAATTTTTAAAAAATATTTTTTTTTAGTTTTGACCAGCAACGGTTTTAGCTGCTATGTTGCTTTAAATGATATATATTCATAAAAAAATATTTTTTGTATCTGTGACATCTTAATCGTGTTCTAAAAAAGGGTAAAAAATGCATTGATGATTTTTTTCGATACACGATAAAAATGTCACAAATATGAATAATATTTTTTTTTGAATATATATCATTAAAAACAACATAAAAACTAAAACCATTGCTTTTCAAAACTAAAAAAAAATATTTTTTAAAAATTTTTTACCGTAGGATTCCTACGGCTCAAAATTTTTTTTTTCGAAAAAGATAAAGATGTCACAGATATGAATAATTTTTTTTTTGGAATATATATCATTTAAAGCAACATAGCAGCTAAAACCGTTGCTGGTCAAAACTAAAAAAAAATATTTTTTAAAAATTTTTTACTGTAGGACCCCGGCCGCCCAAATTTTTTTTTTGCGAAAAATTTTTTAGCGCTGAAAGACTTATCCCTCCAAAATCAAATTTTTTGTCGTGAATAAGCAAACCAAGTAATATAATAATTAATAACAAAAAAATTAAAAATCAAAAAAAAATTTTTTTGGTTTGTATGGAAAAATGATTTTTTAGGCCCCGCTCTTTAAGGCCCCGTCGCGTAGGGAAGGCGTGGTCCTAGGGGCGTAAAATTTTTCCTGAGTTATTTTTAAGTCAAAAGGAAAAAAATGAGCGGGTACCGTCTCAAGATTTCCAACATTTCCAAAATAAGGGACACTCTAATGTATATATATTCGATTAGAGTTTTATTCTAGTTCGAGGCCCAAAAATATTTCTATTTATGATATTGTCATAATAGAGTATTTTTAATTTATTGCTTTAAAAAAGTTACTATCTCATAGTATGTCTGTACTGATCAGTTTCATCCCCACTAAAGGAATCTTCAGCAGACTTTAGAGAATCATCGTTGGTCAATCAAACATCAAACCAGACATAATATTTGATATATTTCCCAAGTTATATGAGAAGTACTATTATGAAGGTCCGAAATCTGTTTTCCAACAAAAATAACTCTTTTAAAGCAAAAAATTGTATATATTAAATCACCGTCGGTAACTATTAATATATGTGTTGCTGTTATTTTACAATAACAACAGTGCCTAACCAAACAATAGTGTTGGTAGGATAAGTCGTACTAAACTTTGTGTTAAATGTTGTTTTTTTATTTTTAGTACCAAAAGGTACATAAAAATAAAATGTATTTATTCGGCCTTTATATATGTATATATATTCGATTATCAAATATTATGTCTGGTTTGATGTTTGATTGACCAACGATGATTCTCTAAAGTCTGCTGAAGATTCCTTTAGTGGGGATGAAACTGATCAGTACAGACATACTATGAGATAGTAACTTTTTTAAAGCAATAAATTAAAAATACTCTATTATGACAATATCATAAATAGAAATATTTTTGGGCCTCGAACTAGAATAAAACTCTAATCGAATATATATACATATATAAAGGCCGAATAAATACATTTTATTTTTATGTACCTTTTGGTACTAAAAATAAAAAAACAACATTTAACACAAAGTTTAGTACGACTTATCCTACCAACACTATTGTTTGGTTAGGCACTGTTATTATTGTAAAATAACAGCAACACATATATTAATAGTTACCGACGGTGATTTAATATATACAATTTTTTGCTTTAAAAGAGTTATTTTTGTTGGAAAACAGATTTCGGACCTTCATAATAGTACTTCTCATATAACTTGGGAAATATATCAAATATTATGTCTGGTTTGATGTTTGATTGACCAACGATGATTCTCTAAAGTCTGCTGAAGATTCCTTTAGTGGGGATGAAACTGATCAGTACAGACATACTATGAGATAGTAACTTTTTTAAAGCAATAAATTAAAAATACTCTATTATGACAATATCATAAATAGAAATATTTTTGGGCCTCGAACTAGAATAAAACTCTAATCGAATATATATACATATATAAAGGCCGAATAAATACATTTTATTTTTATGTACCTTTTGGTACTAAAAATAAAAAAACAACATTTAACACAAAGTTTAGTACGACTTATCCTACCAACACTATTGTTTGGTTAGGCACTGTTGTTATTGTAAAATAACAGCAACACATATATTAATAGTTACCGACGGTGATTTAATATATACAATTTTTTGCTTTAAAAGAGTTATTTTTGTTGGAAAACAGATTTCGGACCTTCATAATAGTACTTCTCATATAACTTGGGAAATATATCAAATATTATGTCTGGTTTGATGTTTGATTGACCAACGATGATTCTCTAAAGTCTGCTGAAGATTCCTTTAGTGGGGATGAAACTGATCAGTACAGACATACTATGAGATAGTAACTTTTTTAAAGCAATAAATTAAAAATACTCTATTATGACAATATCATAAATAGAAATATTTTTGGGCCTCGAACTAGAATAAAACTCTAATCGAATATGTTTACTCAATACTATTAAATCGTTTACTGGTGGAAAATTGAGTAATTTTTTACTCAATAGTATTAAAAATTTACTCAAAATTTTTTTTTATTTTTTTCAGTGTATTTTTATATCAGTTCATAACTTTACGCGCAATAGGCAAACAAGGAAAAACTATTTTTTATTAACAAAGCTCATTTTTTAAAAATTTTAAAAACAGAAATTGTAAAAAAATATAATTTTTTTTTGTATTTTATCATGTATATTCATAAAATTTGTGATAACTTCGGAGTAAACCTATAGATTTTCATCAAATCAACTTTATTATATTTCTCAATGTTCAGGCTTTGCAGATAAATAAAAAGATGCAATTAATTGCAAAGATTTCTATTTCTTAAACTTTTTTTAAATGATTTGTTAATCAAAAAACTTATTTTAGTCATATGTTTGCCTATTGCGCGTAAAGTTATGAACTGATATAAAAATAATGGATGAAGAATTTGTTGGAAATTTGATTGTCTTTAATTTGGTTCTTATTGCGAAAAGATCAGATGAACGGAACTCAAGATATAAGAAAAATAGTCAAAATACCTCCAAATAACGCTAAAAAAATTATTTGCGCGTAAAGCTATGAACTTATGAAAAAATGATGAATGTAGGATTTGTTGGAAATTTGATTATCTTTAGTTTGGTTTTTATTGCGAGAAGATCAGATAAACAGAACTTAAGATATAAGAAAAATAGTCAAAATACCTCCAAAAAACGCTAAAAAATTCATTAAACAAAAAGTTATTCGCGAAATGTTCTTTTGATGAAATTTTTGAGTTTAGCGATCAAAAATACATATAAAAAAATTATTCGCGGTTAGTGCGCAGAAATTGTTTTTCATTTGTAAACGAGAGTTATTAACAAAAATCAATAAGGCGTTTCATGAAACCGCGTTTACAATTAAACCGCTTACCATCCCAATTTGGGATTTGCATATGTTGTTAAGTATATTTAGGGCTATATGTGCAAAAAAATATAGGAAAATTAAAGATACGCATTTTGAGATATTTGCAAATTAAGGACATTTTTTTAATTTCAATATCCTTTTTGCAGAGCATCCTATCCTTTTTCAAAATTCTATTTTAAGACCAGGACATAACCATTATTTTGCGCTTTATTTCGTGACAATCGGATGATGCGTTCCAAAGATACGATCATTTAAACATTATGTATTTTTCATAAAATTGTTGCAAAATACCAACTTTGAACAGCGATAAAACGCGAACCATTCACAATTTCGACTAAATAACAAAAACCGAAATTCAATAAAAATCAGAAGAATGGATATATTAATTTTTGGATAAATTGAACCACCATCGGCTGATTGCCTATGCTATTTAAAATGGAACCAGTCTATAACAAAAATACACCAGAAAAAAAAATCCGGTTAACTTTGAACCTTCCTAGAAGAGCTACGGGGTCGAGACTGGTTTCAAATGAAAACTTATTTCATTGGCTTTAATACTGTTTAATAAAACTATGGTACTTATATGCGTTTTTTTAGATACATACATTTTTGAATTTTTAACATTTTTCTTTTTAGAAAAACTTGATTTGGCTCGCAACGGGTTAACCGATTGAGATAGTTTAATAGGTACCTTTCCAACGATACCCTATTTATTCCGATTGGACCATTTCAAGCCAAGATATAAGCGATTTCGCTTTTAACTTTAAAGCGATATATCTCGCGAAATATTTCTCACCGATCCTTGTTGGATTCTCAGCGAAAAGGGTTACTAAAAAAAAAAAAAAAAAATTTGGAGCAATGCCAGCCAAATAGAGTTGTTCCAAATTTTCGAAGTCCAGAATTTTTTTGTGAAAATTTTCAAAGTCATGAAAGTATTTTTGAAATTTTTTTTAATAATAGTATAAAAATCTGTAAAAAAATGTCGATTTTCAGAGGTTGGTTTAGAAGGACTATACTCACTTTGTCATTCCGTGTGTAACGCATCAAAATATCCATCTTACAGACCATTAAATATATATTATTGATCAGTGATCGAGTGTAACACAGATGTCCGTCCGTTCGTTTGTGGAAGACATGATTCAGTCCAAAATAAAAGAGCTAGACTGCGAAAATTTATATCTCGTAGAAGATATCTGTTATAGATTGAATGAGGATTTGGAATCTATCAGCAGTTGGGCAGATGCGAACAATGCGAACATTAAATTCCATTAAATCCCTTGTCCTTCCTGTCAGTAAGAACAAGGTTTATCTATATTGATGAGTTATCAACCATTAGATTCGGCAATTCTTCGCTTGAATACGTTAAGAAAGTTTAATACTTAGGCTTCTATGTTAATTCTTCTCTATCTTCTTCTCTAATCACGTAACGTATATTTGACATTCAGGACGAGTCCCATGCAGTGAGGAATTCGGATAGTTCTGTTGCTTATTCGAAACCGAATCTGGAGACACACGAAACACGGTGGTGGAAACGATGGTGGAAAAAAAGCAAGATCATAGATAGATAGATAGGATCTTTATTTTTTCAATATAAAAAAGTTACAAAATATTTCTTATTAAAATAACTTATTTAATATTTAAAATAAAGGTGATTCAGCATGGTTTAGAACCATCTGCTGGAGAATTGGTTTTAATTTTTTATTTTGATTTGATTTAGTTTTATTATATATAATTATTTTAATTTAACTATATATAAATTTATAAAAATTTTAGGAATTAAATTCAATGATAAAATTAGAAATTAAATTCGTTTACTAATAAACTTCTATATTTAAGGGCATTTTTTACATAGTTGTATAGGCTTAGCCAATAAGTATCTTCACCACCATTAAGTACTTCAATAACTTCAGACTCTGATAATGTAATGCTTTTAAAATATTGCAATCTTATAGATTTAAGAACGGGACATCTGCCAATGAAATGAGTTGTTGTTTCAACTTCGTTCATGTTACACAAGGAGCAACGTCTAGAACTATCTTCTTTGTATTGGTTATCATTTAGCCACAACATATCTCCTCTCGCTTTCATTATGTAACTGATTTGATCTTAGTTGTAATTTTCATTGCAATACGTTTGCCCTTTATTATGATCTAGATGTTTATAAATTCGTTGCTGGCTACTAAGGGCGTTTGTTTTATATTCCTGATGAGTTTTGCGCTTCATGGAATCTATTAAATTTATGCAAGCATTGTTCCATGTTGTTTTTTGTGGTTCTGTATCAAACATTTCAATGTTAAAATCTTGAAGTTTTTGTTTAAAATCCTTGTACCAAAAAATGTTTTTTGAAATTATTATCTTTGATAATTTGTGAGGCAGTCTGTTTCTGTCGTAATCAAATATGGACTTTGAAATATATTGGAGATGTAGGCTGTATGAGTAAAAGTGACCCTCTTCTTGATTAGTTTCCAAGGCAATAACATAGTTGGGAGTGTTATTTGGCAGTCTCAAGATACGTTTTGTGAAAAATCTTTGCAATTTATCAATATCGCTGAAACATGAATTTCCCCATACTTGTGCACCATAACACTGAATAGATCTACACACCGCTAGAAACATTTTCCACTTAGCTTTTAAGGATACATCACATCTTCCTATAAAATTCTTCCATGTTACATAATACTGACTTTGGCAGCATCATTTTTGGCACCCACATGTTTGGAGTAAGACATTTTTGGAGTTAGAAGCATTCCTAAGTATTTATACTCTGATATCACTTTTACAATTTCTCCATTAAAACGCCAACTTTCTCTTGAACTAAGTTTACCTCCTTTTCTAAATACCATTATTTCTGACTTAACGAGATTCACCTCCATTCCCCAGATGCTGCAATATTCTTCTAAAGCAAGATGTTGCGGTTCCTACAAATAAACCTCCATCACTGTAAGGCAGCTTCAGTTGCACTCTTGCTGCGCCTGACGACAGGAGCAGTTGACTTGGGTTTTTATCCAAGGGTTTGCGGATTGAAGACCCCTGGGTTTAAGTTGATGGTTGCCAAAGGCGAGGGCTCACCAAGAGGTTCTTGACGTAACACTTGTATCAGATACATTGTCTGATAGAATTGATGACTGGAGAGTTTTGGAAGACCATTCTTTCTCAGATCATCGCTACATTGAGTTTTTAATCAGGAAGCGTGCCCCGCTTGAGACAGTCTCTAGAAATCTGAGGAGAACAAACTGGGTGAAATATAGGGAGACTTTTTCTTTGCTTTTGGGTGAAGTACCCTTATCTGAACCACATAGTTTGGCGGATATTGACTGTCTGGTTGATCATATAACAAATGCTTGTAATAGGTGCTTGGATGCGTCTTGCCCTTCTGCAAAGCCTGGAGAGAAAAAAAGCCACCTTGGTGGTCGAATGAGTTGCAGACGAGCAGAGATTCCTGCAGAATGCTCTTTAATAAGGCTAAATTTTCAAGAACGGACGAGGACTGGTCTGCATACAGGCTGCAACTTAAGAGTTATAAGAAGATGATCACAAATGCAAAATGTGATTCTTGGAAAAACTTCTGTGGAAACATAGAAGACGTTTCTGAGGCATCCAGGCTGCGCAAGGTTCTGGCTTCTCCTTGCACCCTCGGATACCTGAAAGATCCTAATGGGGTGTGGTCTTCCTCCAGTGGAGAGTCGCTGGATCTCCTATTACACGCATTTTCCGGGCAATTCCAAGATGCCGTTTCAAGCTTTGGAACGTTCTGACGCCCTAACATCTGAAATTGCTTCTGAAATAATATATATGTTAGCATTAATCTGGGCGATAAAAAGCTTCAGGTCCTATAAATCCCCGGGACCTGATGAGATGCAGCAAGTGAGATGCAGCAAGTGTCGGACTATATAGCCCCGTTGCTGTATAATCTATACACAGCATGCATCAACTGATCGTATATTCCTTTAAAATGGAGGGATACCAGAGTCGTCTTTATCCCGAAGGCTGGGAAAAGTTCCCACACAGCTCCGAAGGATTTCAGACCAATAAGTCTGTCTTCTTTTTTGTTAAAGACAATGGAACGAATGATAGACTTATATTTGCGTAGAGTGATTGACCCGAGGTTGCTTTCGACAAAGCAACATGCATACAGCAAGGGTAGATCAATGGAAACAGCTCTTCATGAGCTCGTTGTTACCATCGAGAGATCGCTTTCGGTAAAGGAGTACACTATGTGGCCTTACTTGATATAGAGGGGGCTTTTAATAATGTCATCCCAGACTCGATAATTTTGGCATTGTCTGGTCTGGCAGTAAAGCGTGGGATCGTTTTAATGGTGGAAAACCTACTTGCTAATAGACGTATAACGTCTGAATTGGGAGTGTTCGTCATATCTCGATTTGTCAATAGAGGCACACCACAAGGAGGTGTTCTTTCACCGCTTCTTTGGAACCTGGCACTGAATTCAATGCTGCTATCTCTAGAAGCACGTGGTTGTCATGTTGTCGCATATGCTGACGATGTCGCGTTAGCGGTAAAGGGGAAGCATCTGCCAACATTGAGGGACATTCTTCAGGGTTCTCTGAAAGATCTCTCTAAATGGGCAAGTGACTGGTCTAGGAGTTAATCCAAGTAAAACAGAGCTTGTTTTGTTTACAAGGAAAAATAAGATTCCTGTCGTTCATTGGATCTATACAGCAGTGGTGCGTCCAATTTTGCTGTATGGAATCATTGTCTGGTGGCCTGCTTTAGAAACAAAAGCACTGTGTCTATTACGAAGTTACAGAGAATGGCGTCGATGTGCATCACTGGTGCTCTTCGTACTACACCTACGGCTGCATTAGAAATCCTCCTTCACCTGATACCATTGGACATATTGGGTAGGCAGTATGCGTCGGCAATTCGACTTAATGCAATGGAGGAGCAGCGATTGTGGCCAAAGCGCGATCTTGAAGAAGATAACAATACCACAAAATGTGGACTGTGCTCCCTCTTTGAGCCTCTTTGAGCGCCACTTTACCACTATGGTACCATCCAGGGAGTCTTGGATGGGGGACATTCCGGGTAGTGGAGCCACCATAAATTTTTACACAGATGGATCGAGGCTGCGCGAACAAGTGGGCTTTGGAGTCTATTCGGAAGAGCTTGCATTGAGCCTGGCTCGAAGATTGCCAGATCATTGCAGTGTTTACCAGACAGAGATGCTGGCAATAAATGAAGTGGCTGACTGGTTGAGCTGCAATGTCTACAACCGCAGTCAACATCTATACAACCGCAGTCAACATCTATACAGTCAAGCCGCGGTCAAGTCACTGGATACAATGTTTCTAAAAACAAGATCTGCCCTTAACTGCCGCACGTCTTTAAATGAGATGGCCAAGCAGTTTAACATACGACTCATATGGGTCCCAGGGCACAAAGACATTCCAGGGAATTGCAAAGCCGATGAGCTTGCAAGACTAGGAACTACCTTACAGGTTCCAACAGAATTGGAATGTGTTGGTATGCCTCTAGTAACTTGCAAGCAAAACCTACGGCTTCGTTCTCCGACGGAGACTAATCAAAGATGGGCAAATGGATGGACGTGTGAGACAACACGACTGATTTGGCCTTCTCTTAATCAGGGGCGCACAAGTGAGCTGATATCGCTTCCAAAAGGAGAGATTTGGTGGTTTCTATAATTACCGGACACTGTCTTATAGGGAAGCAGACAGAGCGGTTAAATGTGCCGTCGAATGACTTTTGCCGAAGTTGTATGGATGAAGAGGAGTTGGAAACTATCGAACATTTTATTTGCCATTGCCCGTCACTTTCTGGTCAGAGACTTGCTTCACTGCTATCTGGGGAGCTGTACGATCTTTCTGATTTGTCGGATGTCAAAATTCAATATCTAAGGAGTATCATAAGAAGCTCAAACTGGTTTAACGACAGGGACTAGTAGGGAAACCTATAACGGTTCCGTGGTATCACAATGGACCTTAGAGTCTACGTGTGTTGACGTAAAACATCAGCAGCCACTTACAACCTAACCTATATTTGACTTTACGCAATTTGCGCATGTCATCCTACTTTACACCTTTTAATTTGAAAAAAAGGCTAGTTATTCAACTGGTTCTTCCTCTGATAACTTATTCAGCTGAGGTTTATAGTGAGTTAGACTCTCACTCATCTCATAAGCTTCAGGTTCCTTTTAATAATGTAACGCGTTATGTATATGGTCTTCGCCGTTATGACAGTATTTCTTCATGGAAAACAATGATTCTGGGCTGTGACATAGAAGTATATCTCCGCATTAGAAATATTTTATTTTTACATAGAATTCTAAACACCTGCCGACCTTTATGAGAAAATAATTTTTGGTCGATCCACTCGCCGCTGTATGACACTGATTTTACCAAAGCATAATTATCTTAACTCTAGTAGATTTTTTTTTCATAAACGCTGTAAAACTTTGGAATGACTTGCCTAATAATATTAAATACATAAATAAGATCAGTGACTTTAAAAAAGCTCTGTTTGAAAACGTTGGAAGTATCTAGAATCAACTTTTTTATTACAATCTAAAATTTCTATCTTTCTTCTGTCATGATCTTCTATACTTTATACTAAAAAGTCAAATCATTATCATTAAGTTTTAAACAATATTTATTGTCAATTATTTTAAATATTGTATCATTTAAATATGAAATATTATTTTTGTTAAATTAAATTATTTAATATCAACTTATAACCTTATGACGTGCCTTATGTTATACACTGAAAAAAAAACATTCGTGATATAAATGAAACGGATTCATTATTTTGATTTCATTTAACCAATGAAGGAATTCACAAGCTTATTAAAATATCATGCTTATTGGTAACAAATTTCATAAAAATTTGTTTATTAGATTTCATACTTTCATTCAAAAATTTCATTAAATTTTGTTTATTAAACTTGTTGTTTTGTGACACTTGTCGTGTCGCGTCTGTTTAGTATCTAATTAAACACTTGTCGTGTCGCGTCTGTTAAGTCTCTAAATAACGCGGGAAATATTGACAAATAAAAAGCAGCTGGTTAGAGTTTTTTTGGGTTTTTTTTTTTTATTGGAAATTAAAAATGAAATGTTATTTATTAATTAAATATTGACTGAAACTAGCGCTGTTTCATATCATTTCGTGGTTTTATTTATATATAAAAATTTAATGCTGTGGTAAAATTTTATGTGTGAAATCCGAGTGAATTCTATAAATAATTTTTTCAACTTGAACCCTAATATCTAACTTGTTTCTGTGATTTTTTCAGACGTTTTATATTTACTAATATCCACGCTTTTTTATATTATTTCGTGTGTGCAATTTAAGATTGGAGTAAAATTTTGTGTCAAAAAATGGCAAAAGTATAGTTTATGGAGCACATAAAAACTAAAACAAAAAATGTGCCACCCGCTTAAGAAAAAAACGAAATTAAAATTTAGGGGACTGGTGAGTTGTGTTTTTTTAAAAAAATATTTTGAAGGGGGAGGGTGGCATTTTTTTTATTTTGAGTGCCCCGTAAAGTACACTTTAGCCAAGAAACCCATAAAAGAATGTGAAAGTGTATTTTTTTCTACCATGGTGTATCACGTATAATCGTCACTGAAATTTTATTTAATTTACGTGATTGTAGTTTACATAAATGTATACTACAATCACGTTAAATAAATTTCAGTGACGATTACACATGACTCACCAAAAATTGTTTATTATTAATGTTGTTCCACATATAATCAATGAACACTTTCATTCATATAATGAAAAACTTCATAAAACGTTTTAAATAAGTTCTACGAACATTTGCATTATTTCAATGTAAGTTTTCATTGAAAGGAACTTTAATGAAACTCGTTTCATTGATCAAATGAAACATGTCTTCGGTTGAAAACGTGAGTCATTTTTCATTAAGTTTATGTCAATTTTCATTATTTTCACGAAGCTTTTTTTTTCAGTGTAAGTACATTTTATTATTATAAGTACGTTACTATTACAAAAATGGTATTTCACAAAAATATATGTTATTATATTAATCATAATGATATTTTTGGATCCGCTAAATCATCATCGCTATCACTGTGAATTTCCATGTTTAATTTAGCAAAAGCTCCAGAAACAGTATATTGTGGATCTGTGTATATTTCTGGTTCTTGTTCATTATCAGTATCCTCTTTATCGGTGGTTCTCTTTAACCACTAGCATAAATCACCTCTAGTTAGGTCTAGTTTCTTTTTTCTGTATCTAGTTTCCGTGGTTACGACTTATGTCATCTTATTGAGACATATAACTTAAGCCATTGTAAAGCAATATTAGATATTGCTCATTTACTTGCATAACGTTATAACTCGAAATATTTGATTTTGCAGAAATGGAGTTTAAAGTTTACAATGGAAACTTTTTCCATTGAAAAAGGTCGGTACATTGAAAATGTAACAATGTCGTGTTCTCTTCTCCAACGGTGAGTTTTAAAGATATTAATACGAATTTTTTACACAATATAAAGTGGATTCACGTAATTCACGCGTGAATCACGCGTGATCGTGAGTGAAATTCATTTTTACTCACGTGATCGCGAGTGCGCGTGATTAGAAAAAATAGTTTCTTGCGTGAGCGTGCGTGAGAAATTTTTTCTCGTGAGTTTGCGTGATTTTTTTGTGCTGTCTGAAACAGAAAACAAGTAAGAAAATCGTCAACATGTTGAATTTAAGGGGTAATTAATACCCAATTGTGATTTAGGGGCCTATTCACAAAAAAAGTCATAACTCAATCATAACTCAATTTTTTCCATGTGGTTGTTGTAAACAATCATAAAAAAATTCAAATTTTGTTTGAAAATTTCAAAAAAAAAATAAAGACCTGCTACCCACATCGTCACAAAATTGACAAATAATTTTAAATTTTGAGACTTTTTATGATTGTGTTTACAACAAACACAGGGAATATGAAGTTTAAAAATAATAAAATTAGTCATAACCAGTCATAACTGAGAATAGGCCTGTTAAATAAATGTTTGTGATTGTTTTTAGGAATTTAAATTCTTTTTGAGCAAGAAATCGAAAAAGTAAAATTTTTTTTTTCCATCCCTTTTTATTTACACCTGTCTTTATATGACAATTAGTAATTAGTTTTAAGGTTTGGGTATTAATTATCTTAAATCAACACTTAAGATAGCTTATTTTTAGTGTTAGTAAAATTTTATTTTTGTTAAATTTTATAAAATACATTGCGCCAAATTACAAGAATCGGGCATATAGCTCCGATGGAGTGCATCGCTTTAGTCTTCTTGAACCTGAGAGTTCATTATTGGGTAGTTGTCTGATTTCATTGTTAGAATGAGATGTAAGCTTGATTGTATGTTTTAGGCTGGAGTTTTTTATGACCTCTTGGACTGTGCTGACGTTAAGATCACGATGTATACTTTCATTGGATATGTACCATTCGGCGTTTATAATAGTTCTCAGTATTTTTGATTGAGCTCGCTGGATGATTTTTATATTTGAGTTGCTTGCAGTACCCCAGAGTTCTGCACCATATTTCCATATAGGAGCTATTATGGTTTTGTATATGAGTAGTTTGTTTTGTGTAGATAAAGTTGAATCCTTTCCTAAGAGCCAGTAAAGTTGTCCAAATTTGTACTTTACTTCATTTTTTTTACGGATAATATGATCTTTCCAGATTAGTTTAGAGTCAATTATCATGACAAGATATTTAGCTTTATTATCATTTTGAATTGGAGTGTTGTTTATTGTAATTGCTTGATGGTCACTTATCTTTCTGTTAGTGTAAGTCACTTGTACTGTTTTTTCGCCATTTACTAAGATACCCCAGATTTTAAACCAGTTTAAAGTATTGTCCAACAATTGTTGAAGGTTTGATATGGCCATAGTTAAATCTTTATTTGATGACAATAGGATTGTGTCGTCTGCAAATGTTGCTATCATATCGGTGTTTCTTGTTGGGATAGGAATGTCTGCTGTGTACAGAAGGTATAGGATTGGGCCAAGGACACTACCTTGCGGAACTCCCGCTTCCATTTTAATTATGCTTGAAATAAAATTCTAACTTTGTAGAATAAGAAAGAAATCCATTGGTAGATTTTTTTCTAATTTATAAAGTAGGCCAGCATGCCATACACTGTCAAACGCTTTCGCTACATCAAGATATGTAGCCACACAAAAATTTTTCCTATCAATTTTAGATGATAGGAACCTTTAACTGCAATGAATCAGAGCTCAGTACCAATCGTGACTCATACTCCCGTTTTATCTGAGGCACATACTTCTATAGGTAGTGCTAGTAACACATACGCTAATGCGTTAATAACGGGCTCTCAGCAACCCTGCAATCCCCCTAATACGGGAGGGGTGGAATCAATGTTTTTCACCCTTATGCAGTCAATGACTAATTTTATGTCTACAATGCAAAGCACAATGAATGCTTTTATGACATCCGTGCAAGGTACAATAGAGGAGCTAAAAGCGCAAAATAACACTTTGCAGGCTCTCCTATCAAAAAAATAATGCGTTTGTTTAAAATATGTTTTTGGAATGCAAACGGTGTAAACCAGCACAAGGCTGAGATATCTAATTTTTTGCACAACAATAACATCGATGTGTTATTGTTATCAGAAACCCACCTCACAAACAGATATAATTTTCAAATCCCAGGTTATACATTCCACAAAACAAATCACCCTGACGGTAAGGCTCACGGTGGTACAGGTATTTTGGTGAAAAGTAGAATTAAGCACCATGCTATGGAAACTTATTCTACAATCTACCTTCAAGCCACCTCAATACATCTTGATTGTGTAGGAGGAGGACTAACTCTGACATCAGTTTACTGTCCTCCGCGATTTTCAGTATCTAAGATACAATTTGAAAATTTTTTCAAGACTCTTGGTAATCGCTTCCTAGCTTGTGGAGACTACAATGCGAAACACACCTATTGGGGTTCACGTCTAATAAACCCTAGGGGAAGACAGCTTTACTGTGCTCTTATTGATCGGAGAAATAGTCTGGACGTTATATCGCCTGGCAAGCCGACCTATTGGCCTTCAGATCCAGGAAAAATTCCCGATCTTATCGATTTTGGGATAATTAAACATATCGAGAGAAGTAAGTTATCTGCTGAAACATCATTTGATCTCAATTCAGACCATTCTCCAGTAATATTAACATATTACGATGAACCAATTTCGGTTAAGACACCCTGTGGACTCACTTCATCAAAGACGAATTGGTTAAAATATAAAAAGTACATTAGTAGCCACATCCACATTAATCCATCTTTGGAATGTGAGGGGGATATAGGTGAATGTGTCCAGGACTTTACGTCCATTCTGAGATCAGCAGCAGAGCACTCTTCGTCTTCCGTTACCGTTGCTTCCTCTAATCGCAATTTGTATGTTTCTAACTCTGAAATCGAGCAACTACTAGCCATCAAAAGAAGGCTAAGAAGAGAATGGCAAAACAGTAGATCCCCTGCTGCAAAGCAGAGGCTGTCTGAAGCTACTAGAAACCTTAGAAAAGCCCTTCATTTGGAAGAGGATCGCATAAATAGCGTATATGTAGAAAGTTTATCGCATAAAAGTTCAGGGAACTATTCACTTTGGAAAGCTACTAAAATTAAAGCACCGGTAAAGGGCGAACCACCGCTAAGAAAGCAATGTGGCAATTGGGCACGCAGTGAAGAGGAGAAAGCATACTCATTTGCAGAACATTTAAGAACTGTATTTGAGCCAAACTTGGCAGAAAATGATTTTACACTCCCAGATCCGCCTCTGCATTTGGATCACAACTTAGGTAATACATGGTTTTACGCCCAAGATGTTGAGACAATTATACGTACGCAGCTCAGCCCAAAGAAAGCGCCTGGGTATGACTTAGTCACACCAAATATGATAAAAAACCTACCATTTATAGCGGTTGAAGTTCTAACGAAAATATTTAATGCGATCTTGCAAATAGGTTACTTTCCGGACATATGGAAAATTTCTCAAATCAAAATGATTCCCAAGCCTGGAAAAAATTTAACTTTAACTTCGTCATACAGACCTATAAGTTTACTTCCGTGCCTATCAAAGCTGTTTGAGAAGGTTTTTCTTCAAAAGATTCTTCCAATTATCGAAAGTTCAAACAGTATTCCAGCTCATCAGTTCGGCTTTCGTGAAAAGCATGGAACCATAGAGCAAGTGAACCGCATAACTTGCGAGATTAGGAAAGCCTTTGAAGAAAAAAAATATTGTTCTGCCGTTTTTCTGGATGTCGCTCAGGCTTTCGATAAAGTATGGCACGAGGGTCTTTTATATAAGATAAAATATCACCTACCAACTATTACACACAAACTTTTAGAGTCTTACCTTCTTAATCGCTACTTCAGGGTGAAATATCAAGAAACTACAACTTCTGATTATAAAATGAATGCAGGTGTTCCTCAAGGAAGTGTTCTCGGCCCTGTTCTTTATCTCATATTTACGTCAGACTTGCCGATATCTGAACATATTACAACATCAACATTTGCGGATGACACTGCTTTAATAAGCACTCACTCAGACCCATATGTTGCCTCCTTGAGACTTAACAACCATCTTACAGCTGTGGAGACGTGGTTCAAGAACTGGCGGATTAAAGTAAATGAACATAAGAGCAAGCACGTTACGTTTACACTTAGAATGGGATCTTGTTCCCCTGTCTCATTAAATGGTGTAATTATCCCACAGTCTGAGAGTGTTACATACCTTGGTATTCACTTGGACAGACGTCTTACATGGCGAAAACACTTAGAAGCCAAGAGGCTTCATATGAAGCTAAAAGCCTGCCAACTACATTGGCTAATTAATAAGCAATCAAAGCTAAGCCTTGACTCTAAAGTCATCCTGTATAATTGTATTATAAAACCAATATGGACTTATGGTATCCAACTGTGGGGTACAGCCAGTATGTCTAATATTGAGCTTATACAGAGGGCACAATCCAAAATTCTGAGGATCATTACGGGAGCTCCCTGGTACGTCAGAAATATCAACATTCACCAGGACTTAAATATTCCGTTTGTAAGAGAAGAGTTTATGGACATCAGAACGAAATACGTTGAAAAGCTCAGGAACCACCCAAATACATTGGCGAGAGCCCTTACTCGAACCCAAACGCACACCAGACTGCAACGTGCTGACTTACCGCCCATTTAATTTAGAGGCCCGTTCTTCAAAATGGCTCCTAGGGAGTAACTAGTATTTAAGTTAGTTTTGTAAGATTTATACACTTATTGTTAGGCCAAGAATAGGCAGATTCAATAATCCAGATAATAAAGTATTTAACAAAAAAAAAAAAAAATTTTAGATGAAATTTTGTTAGTGACTCTATGAATTTGCTGGATCGTGGAGTGCATGGGTCTAAAACCAAACTGATGCTCTGGAATAAGATTTCTTTCTCTTAGTATTGGTTCTAATCTATCAAAAATAAGTTTTTCAAATAATTTCGATAAAAGTGGTAATAGACTTATTGGCCTGTACGAAGTAGCCCTTGTGGCATCCTTGTTGGGCTTTGCAATGGCAATTATTTCTGCAACTTTCCATACTTTAGGAAAATATTTCATTGCTATTATAACGTTAAAAATATTTCTTATGTAGATAAGTCCCTTCTTTGGTAGTTCTTTTAAAAGTTTGCCTGTTACTCTGTCATACCCAGGGGATTTGTTGGCATTAATTCTTGTTTTAATAGTATTTCGAACTTCATGTAGAGAAATATTTTTGATGTGACAGTTTGTGGTTGGAATGATATTTGGCAGAGTAAAATATTGTTTGTCCATTTGATTAGAAAAAGTTGTGTAAAAATGATCAGCTAATACCTTAGCCTTTTCACTATGGTTTCTGGCCCACGTCGAGTCAGATTTTCGGATTGGTGGTTGATGGATAATAGCATTGTTAATTTTTCTTGTGGCCTTCCATAATGAGTAGTTTGTTGTCGTGGTTGAATCTAGGTTTTCAAGATAACTTTTCAGTTTATCTTGTTTGTCCTTATTCAAAAGATCCTTTAATTCCTTTGTGAGTTTGTTAAGGATTTTTTATCTAAGGGTGATCTTGTTGATTGCCATTTTTTTCTTTGTTTACGTTTTGCCTTAATCTTTTCTTTGATAGATGACGATACACTATATTTGTTCGGTTTTTGGGTTATTATAGGTGAAGAATCTATTGCAGCATACATTAGTGTGTCATTAAAATATGCTATGGAACTGTCCACTTCATCTTTGGTTTTTAATGATATCTGTGTATCAAGTTTATTTTCAATTATTTCTCTAAAGCACTCCCAGTCTGTTTTTTTGTTGTAAGAAAATTTGCTTTGGGTCGCAAGAAGAACATTACTTTCAAATTTAAGTATTATGGGTGAGTGATCGGATGATAGTTCGAAGCACGATTCTATTTTTAAATGTTCATGTTTTATATTTTTCGTGATAAAGAAGTCAATTAAATCAGGTTTTTTGTTTAAATTAGTTGGCCAGTAAGTAGGCTCACTGTGCTTAAAATTTTGCTATTAGTTTCCCTAATTGCTTCAAGTAAATGTCGGCCCTTTGTAAGGGTTATTCTCGAGCCCCAGAATGTGTTTTTGGAGTTGAAGTCTCCTCCAGCAATAAAACGGTTACCAATTGATTTTAAAAATTTAATATATTCGATTTTAGTATTATTGTGTTTAGGTGGACAATATACAGCAGACAATACAAGTGGGTAAAATAAAAATTTGTTTATTTTAATTTCGTGAGTCTTCGTGAGCGTGAGAAAAAATTTAGTTACTCACGTGACCGTGCGTAAACGTGCGCAGAAAAATAAATTTCGTGCGTGATCGTGCGTGAGCAATATTTTTATTTCGTGAACGTGAGCGTGCTTGAGTCAAAATTCACTCACGCGCCCATCTTTAATATAAAGCACGATATAACAAATAATTCTGCATCATTAACTAAAAAATCGGGTTTTTTGAGTTATGACGTTATACAAGTAAATGAGATATATATTTAATAATAAAATAAATTAATTTTTATATTTTTATAAAAATCTAATTTTGTTTTATAAAAATATAAGTCTTTTAAATTACATAGTTATTTTTGAAATAAAAAAATGCTTTTTCACAAAAAAAAAACATTTTTTCTAATAAAATACCATTTTTTGCAATAGTAACGTACTGATAATACTAAAATGTCATTCGTTATATCATTAGACATATGTTTTAAAATTAAGCTAAAAATTAAAAAAAAAAATATTTTTTAGTCTCAAAAAAGTGAAAACACCGTTTTTCTATGACAATCTACAAGAACTAGTAAATTGGTACGACAGCGCCATCTAGCGTAAGTTTTATGTAAAAATAAATATTAAAAATGGATTCCTCGATCCCAAAAACAGTAATATACCACAACTTCCTAGGATAATAAACATAAATAAGCTTTATTTTATCGTATTTTTGCTTGTTAGACAACGTTCAAAAATCACCAACTTCAAATGCGTGTCAAAAAAATCTAGCTCTGACCTAAAAAAAGGCCTTGAGGGTTTTGTTATGGAAATCGTCAGCTTTTATTTGCTTTTGGTTTCATCCCATTCCGATTTTGGTTGTTGCACTCACATATAAAAATGAGTTGTTAGATCAAGCACGAAATACACCAGGTTGAGCATTATTTTAATTAAAAGTCAGCTAATGAAGAAAAATGTTGGATCAAGCACGAAAGTTGTAGGTCAATCATTGACTGATCCTTGATTAAACTAATGCTTGATTTGAGTAATTGGTTAATTGATATTTTTCTGTTATTTTTGATTAAACCAATGCTTGATTTGAGTGAGCGGTTAATCAATACTTTTTTGATTAAACCAATGCTCGATTTGAGTGAAGTGTTAATCAATATATTACAGTTTTAGTTTTTTTTTTGTCAATCTTTTGTTTAAATTGTTGTGTGCGTGCATGTACTATTCTATTTGGCGACTAACGAAAACTAAAACAAAAAGAAAAAAACGCAACAGCGTTCATCGCATTGTTATTCAAAGCCTACTTTGATGAGTTTTTTGTTTTTAAATGTCATACTGTGCATTTTTTATATTTGAGCAAATGGTTAATTGATTCAAGTAAAATTTAATTGAATGTCAAATTTTAAACTGAGCAAATATTTAATTGTTTTTTTTCATCGAATATTTTTTTCTGTGCTGTGTTATCTTATGTAGTTGTTTATTTTGTTTTTTTTAATCAATTTCATTTAACTATTTTTTCATCTTGTGCATATTCAAAAAGGACATATCTGAAATTCTTCAAGAAGCTCGAAAAACGGTTAGCAAAGGTTATATTGTTCAAAAGAAAGAAGAAAAACCGTCGACTGAAGAAGCAAAAGAAATAGAACATTTCTATCAAAACATAGAATATCATCCCTACAAATTTTGCCAGTATGAGGGTCAGCCCATGGCTACATTTGATACATTTATGCTGGCAGTAGATGAATTCTACTCTACTCTGGAAGGGCAAAAAATCGATATGAAGACCTTGCAACAGGAGCGCGATGCTTTAAAAA
The DNA here is from genome assembly GCA_963921195.1 of Pegoplata infirma. Taxonomy (NCBI): domain Eukaryota; kingdom Metazoa; phylum Arthropoda; class Insecta; order Diptera; family Anthomyiidae; genus Pegoplata; species Pegoplata infirma. The sequence continues at coordinate 456,815 of CAWUER010000622.1, forward strand.
AGTTGTCGAATGTAAAAAAGGATCATGCAAAACGCCTGGATGATCTAAATAGAGCCCAGGAGGGTGACAAACAAAAAGCTGAGATGATTACAATGAACCAGGCTCTGGTAGATAATGCAATATTGGCCATACGTTCAGCCATTGCCAACCAAATGTCCTGGCCCGACATACATGAATTGGTTAAGGCAGCTCAAGCTAATGGTGATCCAGTCGCTGGTGCAATAAAGCAATTGAAATTGGAAATCAATCACATATCATTATTACTATCGGATCCCTATAGTGTAGGTCAATATGAGGAAACTGACGATGATCTCGGTGATGGAAAGCACTGCATTCCCACGATGGTAGTTGACGTCGATCTAGCTTTCTCTGCCTGGGCCAATGCCCGCAAATACTACGACCAAAAGAGATCAGCTGCCCAAAAGGAACAGAAGACTATCGATGCCTCTCAAAAAGCTCTGAAATCGGCTGAAAGGAAAACCCAACAGACCCTTAAGGATGTTCGTACTATTTCAACCATTTCAAAGGCTCGTAAAGTTTATTGGTTTGAAAAATTTTATTGGTTTATTAGTTCTGAAAATTTTTTGGTAATTGGTGGCAGAGATGCACAGCAAAATGAACTTATTGTGAAAAGGTAAGTAGGTAACTTATAAATCTTAAAAAATATTTCTTAATATGGTTATCTTTAAAACGATAGTTGTAAAACAAGTTAGGTGTAGGTTAAATTTAAACAGTGTTGCCAGTAGATTTTTTTAAAAGTACCTACAATTTATCCCTACATTAAAATTGGACAAATTTCAATAAAAAATTATTTTTAACAGTATTATGTTTTAGAATTTTATAATCAGGCTTTTAAGGTCTATATTTTTATTTAAATAAAAGACAATTTATTTAATTTTGTTTTTTCTCCAACGTTACACTGGGATATTTCCAGCATCTTCAGTGATTGATTTTTTATTAATGAATAATCTTTAGCTAAATTTCACATTTAATTTTTAATAGGCAATTCACAGCTGAGCAAAATCTCGTTTAAACGAGATTTTAATTAATATCTCTGTTATTTTATGAGATTTTAATGAGATTTCCCATTTTGTAATGAGATTTTACTAAAATCTCATAAATTTTCGATAACTTTTATGAGATTTTATAACATTTCGATAAAACTCTGCAGACAAACTGACATTTCGAAAGCTTACAAGAAAGCCTGACACGTCACAGGTTGAAGTATTGGCAGCACGGCCATGTTTTTTTTTTAATTTTTACCAAAAGTTGTGGACTACTAAGAAAAAAATGTATAAAACGCTAACTTGTAAATGCAAAGGTATATTAAACAGCGCACTGGGCTGAAAATTTGATTTCACTGGCCAAATGTCCAAACAATTTTTGTCATCGATTTTTAAAATTTTTAAGGGATTTTGTAGCTAATATATCAAAATTAAGGTAGGCAAAAAATTAGGTAAAACTATGGCTACACAGATAAAAATGAGTTGTTAGATCAAGCACGAAATACACCAGGTTGAGCATTATTTTAATTAAAAGTCAGCTAATGAGGAAAATTGTTGGATCAAGCACGAAAATTGTAGGTCAGTCATTGACTGTTCCTTGATTAAACCAATGCTTGATTTGAGTAATTTGTTAATTGTTATTTTTCTGTTATTTTTGATTAATCCAATGCTTGATTTGAGTGAGCGGTTAATCAATAATTTTTTGTTATTTTTGATTAATCCAATGCTTGATCTGAGTAAATGGTTAATCATTTTTTTACAGTTGTAGTGTTTTTTGTCAGTCTTTTCAAGTCTTTTGTTTAAATTGTTTTTTTTGTGATTTATATTATTTTTTTTTCTTCGTCTTGTGTGCATGCAAGTACTTTTCTATTTGAAGACTAACGAAAACTAAAACAAAAAACGCAACAGCGTTCGCTGTTGTTACTCAAAGCCTACTATGATGAGTTTTTTTGTTTTTATGAATTTTTTTGTGAATTTTTCAGATTTATTTGATTCAAGTAAAATTTAATTGAATGTCAAATTTTAAGCTGAGCAAATATTTAATTGTTTTTTTCCATCGAATATTTTTTTCTGTGTAATTGTGGGCTTGGTATGCTGTCAAACTGTTTTTTTAATTTCAGAAAATGGTGATTATTTTTTGTTTTTTATCAAAAATAAATGGTTACTACTCGCAAGTTATCATAGATAATGACATGCAAGGTTGGTGGGGTTGTAGTCTTTAGTTTTTGTAAGTGGTCACAGCCCTACCGTTTAGTATTAGGGGTGTTCTGATATATTTCTTAAACTACTATATTTTTGTCAAATTTAAACTTCAATGGAATAGAACTTTTAGGGAACGCGAGGGAACAAGAAACGTATACACCCCAGAGAAAGGTGACAGTGTCCTTGGATGAACCAAGAGCTTTTTCTTGATACAAAGCAATAAGGGTTTGGCAATAAAAATTAAATACAAATGTTAAGTCTATCTACAAGCTTTTTTTTTTTTTTTTTTCTCATTCATTTATTTTATTGAATCTTCACTAAAATTATGTGAACTAACAATAAGTATTCAAATCTTAAAACTAATATAACTTAATATTAAGTCCAGCCAGTGCCAGACAAAATTTCATTTGCTCATAAATAATCCAATGTTTTCAAAAGCATCATCCTTCAATTTAGTGTGCCAAGTCAGCAGTGGCCCTCCTTCTAAGTCGTTGGTGACCACGATTATTCAGTAGATTGCGTGCTAAATTGTTTGGATGTGATTCCAGTTTTCGTAAGTAGTTTTGGGTATGTTTCACAATTTCATCTTTAACAAGGGAAACATTTAGATCTCTGTGTATGTTCAGGTTTCTAACATACCAGGGGGCATCAGTAATCATTCGCAAAATGTTGTTCTGTTTTCTTTGTATTTTTTCCACATTAGACGCAGAGGCAGTGCCCCATAACTGAATACCATAGCACCATATAGGTTTTATAATCGAGCTGTAGATCAATAGTTTACAGTCTAACTTAAGTTTCGAGTTTTTCCCAATTAGCCAATTAACTGCAATAGTTTTCAATTTCATTTGGGTTAATTTTGCATCTATATGGTCTTTCCACGTAAGACGACGATCCAGATGAATTCCGAGGTACTTAACCGTTGTATGTTGAGGTACAATGTGATTATTAATCCGAATTTGGGGACAAGTTTCTCGTCTTAACGTGAACGTTATGTGGATGCATTTCTGCTCATTCACTTTAATCTTCCACTTATTTAACCAGTATTCTAATTCAAGAATGTAACTTTGCAAAATTCGAGTTGCTTCAAGTGGATTGTTATGGGAGCTTAAAATAGCTGTATCATCTGCAAATGTGGAGGTATGCGTATTTCGATTAGTTGGCATATCAGAGGTGTACAAAATATACAAAAGCGGTCCCAAAATACTACCTTGTGGAACTCCAGCTTGTATGATTTGCGGGGTACTGACAAAATCGTTTTCCTTCACTGTAAACTTACGATCTGTTATGTAATTTTCGAGTAACTTATGTGTATTTGGTGGTAACATATTTTTTAACTTATAGAGCAAACCCTCATGCCAAACCTTATCGAACGCCTGTGAGACATCAATAAAAAGTGCGGAACAATATTTTTTTTTTTCATAGGCTCTTCTAATTTCACCTACCAGTCTATGAACTTGCTCAATTGTTCCATGTTTCTTTCTGAATCCAAACTGGTGATCGGGGATAGAGTTGTTTTGAGCGACATGAGTTGTTAATCTGTTCAGTAACAGTTTTTCAAAAAGTTTTGATAAATTGGATAACAGACTGATAGGCCTATATGATTCCACTTTTGTGTGATCTTTGCCTGGCTTGGGTATCATTTTAACGAGAGAAACTTTCCATTCTGGGGGATAATGTTGTAGGCGTAATATAGCATTAAAAATAAAAAGAATTATTCTTAATGCTATTCGGGGTAACTCCAAAAGCATTTTATTACTGATCTTATCAATACCAAATGCCTTTTTGGGGTTTAATTCACAAACTGCCTTTTCGACCTCTCGCATCTCAAACCTAACGGGTACTGCTATGCGCTGGGGTAAAATTAGTGGCAACTCTACTATTACACTTGATTCATTTGGTGTGAATACATTTTTCAAGTGCTCAACAAACAGATTTCCTTTTTCAGTATCATTTCTAGCCCAACCTCCATTTGCTTTGCGCAAAGGAGGCTTACATAAGACAGGTCTTTTTAAATTTTTTGTAGCACGCCATAACGAGTAGTCGGTTTTTGATGTAGGCTCCAGATTTTCAAGAAATCTATTTAGTGCAGCCGTTCTCTGAGATTCTAACAATCTTCGTAAGTTGTTCGTGCATTCCTTAAGTTGTGCTTTTAAACGTGGAGATCTGTGCAGTTGCCACTCTCTACGAACTCTCCGTTTTTCAATTAAGAGTCGTTCGACATCAGCAGAAGAAAATACATTCTGTCTGGATTGTCGAGGGGGTTTAGTAGCAAGTTGAGCAGCTAGTTTGAGATTAGATTCGAAATTCTTGAGCGTGAGGTCAATTTCCTCTGGTGTTCTTAGCAATATGTTTTCCGAGCAATGAGTACTGAGAAACTTTTTATATTTTAGCCAATTTGTTCCTTTGCTTGTCAGTGCTAAGTCACCAGTGGGTGATACAATTTCTCGGGGGTTAAATAGAGTAACAATAGTGGGTGTGTGGTCTGAAGAGAGTTCCAATGAAGATTCTACACTTACAAAATTTCTCCTTATATTCCTAGTCACTCCAAAGTCGATAAGATCAGGAATCTTATTACGATCTGAAGGCCAGTATGTCGGTTCTCCACTTGAGACCACATCCAGACCCATTTTAGAAATTGTATCAAACAACACACGACCTCTCGGGGTAATGAGCATTGTAGTCACCAGCAGCCAGAAAGCGTGAACCTAGAGATTCGAAGAAAGTTCTATACTGATTATCAGTAATTTTAAATCTGGGAGGAGCATAAATAGACGAAATCACAAGGTTCATATCAAACTCGTTTACGCATAAAGTAGTGGCTTGAAGATAATCTTCACAAAGATCACACATAAGATTATGTTTTACAAGCTCAAATCACCTTTTTTTGAAGTGTGAACCACCCTACTAATTACTCCAACTATATGGAAGAAATACACTAAACTTCTTTTTTCTGCATGCAATTCAGTATGAGTATTTATTTATTCATTTTAAACTCAATTCAATTTTTATTATTTCATTATTACAACAATTTTTCAGCAGTTTATTGCGTTTAATATACACACACGAGATCTTTATTAGTTAATTGTCACAGGCTAAGTAAATCGTTTTTAAATTATACAAAATTCTTAACATTGACAAACATATATGTAACAAATACCTAACGGTTTGATATGAGACAAAAAATGCATTTATTTACATAGGTTTTTAATGCATGTAGTAATAAGCAGTAATACCAAAGAGAGAATATTTGTTGTGTTTTCCAGTTTGAAATATTTTTTGTGTGCGAAATTACCCTGATGTTGAAAATAATACGTATAAACTTCAACATCCTCCCCCACTTTGAAAGCAACGCTTTCAACATTTAATGTTCTTCATGGATGGGAAGTTTACAGAGTTTGGTGATGGCTCTTTTGAAGGTTCCGTTTGCAGTTTTCACAGTTACGACTCGCACCATTCCGTCATCGCCAGGGTTTCATTCAATTACCCGAGCAAGTGGCCACTTGAGAGTTGGGACATTATCTTCTTTTAGCATCACCAAATCGTTGACTTTAAGATTAGACTTAGTTGTTGTCCATTTTGTTTTTTGTTGCAGTGATTTTAAGTACTCATTTCGCCATCTATCCTAGAACTGTTGTTGAATACATTGAACCATCTGATACCGTTTTAAAGAGGCTGGATTAACATTTGACATTGAAGGCTCTGGGAGTGCCGTTAACGGACGACCAATCAAAAAGTGGGATGGTGTGAGGGGACTGAAATCGTTTGGATCAGACGATAGAGGTGTTATTGGGCGACTATTGATAATTGCTTCAATTTGACAGCATACTGTATGGAGCTTGTCATGCGTCAAAATTAAATTACCAACAGTGCGCCGAATATAATGTTTTGCTTGCTTGACTGCACTCTCCCACAGTCCTCCAAAATGTGGTTAGCGGGGTGGTATAAATTTCCAAATAATACCCTCTTGTAGGCAAGTGTCACGAACCATATCATTGTGGCTCTCCGATAAAAATGATTGAAGTAGTTCTCGAAGTTCCCGATTAGCTCCTATAAAATTTGTAGCATTATCGGAGTATATTACGGAACAGCTACCTCTTCTAGATATAAATCGTTTTAATGCACTTATGAATGTCGCCGAAGTCAGGTCTGGTACCAGTTCTAGATGAACTGCCTTCACTGCAAAGCAAATAAAGCCAGCTAAGTAAACCCTTATAGGAGCACGTCCGCGAATTTGTGAAGTCTCGTAGAATGTTGTGAAGTGTCAATGCTCATGCGTGTAAGTGTTTTATATGAAAATGATGTATGATTGTACTCACGTAAGGATGATGGCTAGGTTACAGAATTGGGTGTTTTGTTGAAAATGGTAGTGCCGAGTTTTTCAACCGTCCTCCGACTCGAATTAACCCGTTATGCAGAAATGGTGACAGTTGTAGCAATTTAGATTGATGATTTAAGGATTTGTTCAATTTAAAACGTTGTATTTCATGTTGAAATGTAGATTGATGTATAATTTGACACACAAACAAGAGTGAATTTTTTTCTTTTTCTACATTAATCGGACCCTGTCGTAGCTTTCCCTTTCGACACATATCTACAAATCTCTGAACATATGCAAAAATTCTTAATAATTTTTTGTATCTGTTAACATACACTTATGACAACGGATTATGTCTTCAAATGACGTAATTACAAAAGTTGTGTGAATTTGATTTATTTTAGAGTCGACTACCACCTCGAGTTCTCCTGGCCATTTGTCTTCATCTTGCAGCACGAAGTCAGGTCCCTTAGACCAAAAAATTTTATCAATGCCTGTGGCTGTGGTTCCTCGTGATAATAAGTCAGCTGGCACATGGCGCCATCTACAATCAGCTGTAAGATGTTGTATTTTTGCGACCCTATTGGCTAAAAACGTACACTCAAAAAAATAACTTAGACAAACTATTAGTAAAAGGTGTTGTAATTTACTTCAACCAAAATTTAGCAAAAAAAATTGTAAAAATTTAACTTGTACAGTTTTTTTTTGGCAATTTACCATTGGTAAAATACAAGAATTTTGTGGTACTTTTACTATATTTTCTTGCTAGTTTTTTTTTTATTTTACTATAATTTTAGCAAAAATATTAGTATTTGTCTTAAAGAAATGGTAATACTTTTTATTTTTTTTTTTTCTTAGTTTTAAGAAAAAAAAATTGTTTAAAGTGTTCTAGTGTAAAAAAAAATCATTGCAGATTGATGATACTGCCAACACCATAGCAAAGTAGCCATCCATCACTGAATGGGCGCTCAAAAATAGGCTACACAATTTTTAGTATTTTTTACCATATTTTTTTGCTAATTTTACCATATTTTTTGTTAATTTTATGTGAAAATTTTTTAAAATTTGCCACCTAAATTGTTAATAAAAAGTTGATAATTTTGAAAAGTTATTTTTTTAAAATTTTAACACATAGTTAGATATCTAATCTTCAATATCCAAAAGTTTTTTTTTTTGTTTTTTTTAAAATACTTGTGAAAAAAATTAAAAATTCGAAAAAAAATTGTTAATTTTTTTACAAATTTTACCTGAAAATGTAAGAAATTTCTTGTGTAGACTACTACGCAATTCTCATTTGTTCTACTTAAGCTAAAAAAATGACGCAAAAAAAAAAATAAAAAAAGTTAAGTGTTGTTCTTTAAATTTTTTTTTAAAGTGTTTAAGTGAAAAAAAAAATCATTTTGGATTTTGATGTTGTTGGAAGTCCAGATACTGCAACTACAGCTGCTGAGAAGAAGGCAAAAGAAGATGCTGCCACCATCAAGCCGAAGAAACCATCCAACAACTGAAGTAATAGTTGATGCTGCTATTACTACATTTAAAGAACGTGGTGCTCAAAAACAGGCAAAATTTTTTTTAGTATATTCACCAAATTTTAAATCAACTACTAATCAGAGAAAAAAAATTACTAAATAAAACAGTTTTTTTTACCAAATTAAAAATTTTTTTATCTATTTCAATTTTACCATTTTTTTTTTTGGTAATTTTACCATATTTTTTGATAATTTTACAAGGTTGATTTTTTACAAAAATAAAATGATATTCTTGTAATTTTACCATTTTTTTCCTAATTTTTTGATTAACAAAATTTTTGCAACGTCCAAAACTACATTTTTTTTTTTGCTAATTTTAACCATTTTTTTGCTAGTTTTACAATATTTTTTTTTTGAGTGTAGGCCATTCGGATGGTTCTTTGGCTATCCAAGATAGTGTAATTGTCTGACCAGCAAACAATTTGATGGGGTGTTGTTGGGAAATAATTTTTAATGGACTGTAACAATTGGCTTCCCAGTAAGGCTGCACATAGTTCTAGGAGTAACTTCCTTCGTTGGTGCTACCCTCGATTTGGCACAAAGCAGAGTGGAATTTGATTTATTTGGACCTTTTGTAACTGCATAAATACAGGAACCATATGCTTTTTTGCTTGCATCTACAAAGAGATGAATTTTAGTGCATGTGTCAAAATGTACAAACCTTGGTATTTTAATTTGGCCAATCAGATTCAATTCGTCACGGATGTGTTTCCATTCTTGAAAAACATCTTGGGGGACACTTTCATCCCAGTGCAACTTTAACTTCCAGAGATTTGGTATCAATATTTTGCATCGTACGATAATGGGATTTATGAAGCCCAGTGGATCAAAAAAACTCGCCATATGCGATAGAATCGACCGTTTAGATGTGATTTTTTTTTTTTGAGTTGGGGGATATGAAAAGCTAAACACATCTTCTGTAGGAGACCATTTTAGACCTAAAGTCTTAACGTATTGCATGTTTTCAACTTCAATTACTGTTTCTCGTTCTGACTGGGGAATGTCAGCTAAAACGACTTCACTATTAGAGGCAAATTTTCTGAGTGGGAAGCCACCAATAAGTAATAGCAAACTAACTTGTCGTTTTATTTCTATAACTTCATCTTCAGTATTTCCACCAGTCATTAAATTATCAACATAAAAATCTTTAAGAGTGATTTTTGAACCAATTGGATAATTGTTTACCTCTTCGTGGGCTAATTGCTGGAGACATCTTACAGCCAGGTACGGGGCAGAGCTGGTTCCATAAGTGACAGTTTGAAGCTTGTATGTTTTTAAGGGTTCGTTGCTGTCATTTCTCCACAAGATACACTGCCATCTCGCAACAGTTTCATCAACAAGCACTTGTCTGTACATCTTTGCAATATCTGCCACCAAGACAAACTTATGGTAACGAAAACGACACAAAATGGTGAAAATATCATCTTGAAGAGTTGGTCCAACACAAAGCATATCATTTAACGATTTGCCATTTGAAGTGACACAAGACGCGTCAAACACAACTCTCAGGCGCGTAGAACTGCTTTCTGGCTTTATTATGCAATGGTGGGGAATATGATATAACGCTTCGTCTGGTGCAATTGGAGACATGTGATTTAAGGCGATATATTCGTCAATAAATTCGGCGTATTCTTTATGTCCAACTTTATCGCGTGCAAATTTCGACTCCAAGTATGTGAATCTTCGTTGGGCAATTTGACGAGATTGACCGATGTCAGGCGGTAACACTTTGAATGGTAATTCTGTAAAGAATTTTTCACATTTAGCTTCGTCGGATGAATACAATTCTCTCTTATTAAGCTCGCTGTGTTCTAATTTCCAGAATGCTTCTAATAACTTTTCCAATAATGGTTCATCTGAGTACGTAGCAAATTTATTATAATTAGATGTTGATTTTTCTGTTATTTTATTTTTTGCGTTAATTTGTAAACAATGACTTTGTGTCATAAGCCCAGCTGATTGCTGTACAGAGGTTTGATTTGTTGTGACGGCTAACACTTGAGTATTCGATTTGTCATTTGTAAGATCAGCTGATCCTGATACAATCCAACCGAGTTTTGTTTTTATTAAATTGGGTTGGTTTTCTACCTTCATTTTTCCGACCATTAGTAAATTCAAAAACAAATCCACACCCATGAGCAAATCAACTGGTCCTGGGACGTTGAAAGTGGTATCAGCCAGTTTAATGTTTGACGGGATGTTTCAACCGTTTGTATTTATTAATCGTTGCGGATGGCATGATAATATCGACGAAATTATAACCGCGTCAAATGTTGGTGAAAATTCTGTTGTTAATGATTTAGTGGTGACAGAGCATGAATATTTAGGACAATCTAAATTAGTACCACCAATCCCACTAATATTCATATTGATATTTTTTCTAGGCAGTCGCAAATGTTGTGCTATTCGTTCGGTTATAAAATTTGATTGCGAACACGAATCAAGTAGCGCTCGTCCAATTATTGACGTCCCATTTTGGGTACATACCTCAACCATTGCTGTTGCCAATATTACAAGACTATTTTCTTGAGCGGCATGTAGAGTAACTGATGGATTTGATTCATTGTTTGTTATTGCTGGTTGGTTGGCACTATGGTTAGCTACTGTTGGTTTAATCGATGGCGATGATTCTTTGTGAAGAAGTGTATGATGAGCGGCATTACATTTTTGACATCTATTGAGTGAAGGACACGAAGTTGCAACATGATTGGATGCAAAACAGTTCAAACATAATTTACGATCTTTAACTATTTTGAATCGGTCTTGAACGCTCTTAGCAACAAACGCAGTGCAACGAAATACACTGTGGCTTGGATTGGAGTCACAAAGCGTACATTTGGACTGTTGGGTGGACGTGACGAAGGTTGATGCATGAGTTTTTGATGAAAACGAACGATTTTTAGGTTGTTGTGTAGAACGAATTTGCTGAGGTGAATCTTTACCTGTTGATATACGGCTGGTTTCACAAATTTCCAGTGTCTTTCTAAAAAACTGGCTAGATCATTCCAACAAGGTATTTTGAGCGTTGTCGATGAGGTGCTATGGTCCCGAGACGAAGATAAGTTATCCTCCCACTTTGATTGGGATTCTGTATCAATTTTTGACACTACCAATTGTAGTATTATACCATTTGCAATCTGTTCTTTAGAGGCAATTGATTCTAAAGCACGCATACTTGAGTTTATGTTGTTAATAAACGACCGAAGTGACGATACACTTGGTTTGGTTAATTTTTGCATTTCAAAGCATTCAAGCAAATGAGACTGAAATATTTGTCTTCTGTTGTCATATCTAGTTTTTAATCAGATTTTAATCAGAAACATTTATTCAATTTGTATGGTGAATGTCTTAAATATTTATGCGATTTCAATATATAAAAATATATTGAAATATATTAATATTTGCTCGATTACATATAAATTGTGTGTGTAACACTGCTGTTACGTTGTTTTGGTTTATGAAATGCATGCACTTGCTGATACGTTTTTTTTTTGTTTATTGTTAATAAATTCGCAATTTTTGAACTTTGACTTCCAAAATTTTCCTGAGACATGTAGTTTAGTCAAATGCATCAAAATCAATCAAAAACTCTTTTGATTTTTTTGTTGTTACGTTGTTTTGCATTTAAGGTGACTAAAAACACCACACATTTATTTTGTGTCGTCTGAAGTCATTGTTAAGTTTTTTTTTTTTTTAAAGATCCAACAAAAACTCTCGTTATCTTCGTTTCACTAATAGTTATTGCTTCGTGTTTCTTGAGAATGACTACTGTCTTGTAGAGATGAGCGATATTTTCATACCGGTGATTTAATCACCGTGACTCAAAAATCACTGGTAACTGCAGTTATCAAATATCTTAAATCAGTGCTACACTCAAAAAAAAAAAACTGTAATGTTAGCAAAAAAAGCTTGTAAACCTACAAGAAAATTTGCTGATTTTGAACCCACAATTTTTTTGGTAAAGTTAGCAAAAATGTTTTGCCAAAAATTAGTTAACTGAAATTTTTTTTTTTTTCAACTTAGTTCAGACACATTTGAGGACCCCGTTGGGTTCGGACCCGATAGGTCCAGACCCCGATGGGCCTAGACCTAGTTAGGTTCCTTAAAAATCGTCATAGTTTCTGATCCAAAATTTGTGTCCGTTTCGCTATACCTTGCTTAGTTTTTGAGATACTTGATTTTAGGGGACCACCGGGGTTTTGAGAATTACAAAACTCGATAACTTCAAAAATATTACTCGGAGAGCTTTTAATTATTTTGCGGTCTTGTTCTACGTGTTGAGAGCTACAAAAATGCTTTTGGAATTTTTGTTGTGTCGGCAATATTTACCGAGATATGAGCATTTTAAAATTTTCGGGAATGCTAACTTTTTGGATCCAAAGTTCGGACCCATTAGGTTCCACACATGTGAAGAGGACTGGCGATACTATGGAGAGCCCGAGAACCAAAAATGGCCTCCATTTTGCTCTATTATTAGTTTCCGAGATAGCGCCATTTTAAGTTTTTTGAAAATTAAAAAAAATGTACCATTTATTTTTGCTAATATTAGCACAAAATCTTGTAAAAATGTTGTCAACTCAATTTCAAATCTTAGCAAAAGAAATTAGTTCAAAGTTTGTTTAAAATTGCTAATGTGCTAAATGAAGTTTACAAGAATTTTTTGCTAACATGCTAATCTCAACTAAAAATTTGCTAAAAGTTAGCTAACTAGCATTAGCAAAAAAAAAATTAGTAAATCTACTAACGTATTTTTTTGAGTGTACTTGCTATATCGTTCTTTCTGTTATACACACATTAAAGGGCCGTTTAGATTGGCAGACTTGTAAAACGACCTGTCAAAAATTCATGCGGAGAGAATTTTTTTCATCGTCTAAACACTCAACATACAAATACGGACAGACTTTTTGTCAATACGGAGAGGAAAATATTGACATACGGATGTAATTTTTGTGTTTTGAAAAATTTCAAAAAATTACTATTTTCATTAGATCAGGGATGTATTTTATGTAAACAAAAATACAAATAATAACAACAGCTGTTGTGAAGTGGTGGTAAAAATAAATAAAATTTTATATGGGCTAAATTTTCGGAACAAGTCTAGTTGGCAGACATTGGTCCGATTTATTTTTTTCTATTTTTTGAAATAGGGATGATTTAGGTGAGTTCAACAAAGAAAAAAAATTGTCGGCGGCCCGTGGTTCCCGAGTTATGGGCCTCCAAAGTTCGGATATCGAATTTAATATAACTTCTTCAATAATGGTCCGATCAGACCAAGATTGGTTTCATTCGAAAGCTTATTCAAATACCTTTAATTTGACATTTTAAAAAATTTGGATTCATTAACCCATTGTGAAACAACTCTAAATCAGGGTTGGCAACCGATACCCACCTAGAATAACGGTATTTGGCTACTGTACCGCAACCACTAAAGATATGGACATTTTCAAAAACAATTATGAAAGCTGATGAAATTTCTAGTATTTTAACTGTTTCACATCGTGTTTCTAACGGTTCGTTTTCGAAATATAGGTCAATACCTATATAATACCGTTTGAAACGGTATTATAACGGTATTGGCCTATTTAACTAAAACGAACCGGTAGAAACTCGAAGTGACACATTTAAAATACTAGAAATTTCATCAGCTTTCATAATCGCTTTTGAAAATGTCCATATCTTTATTGGTTGCGGAACAATAGCCAAATACCGTTATTCTAGGTGGGTATCGGTTGCCAACCCTGCTCTAAATTTTAGATTTTTCACCCCAAGTTTTTGAAGAAATGGGGTAAAATTTTAAAATTATGCACTATTAAGGTATTTATTTTTATAACTAGGCTTATAGCTTAGATATTAGGCTTTGATTTGAGCTCTCATTTGACCTTTTAACCCTTATAGAACCGGAGTTATTTACGTTTAAACATTAGAAAACATATTTGAATATATATACCAGACCTCTGTGTAGTTTATTTTTTTTTTGCCTTAAAAGGTTTTCTGGGTTGCCGGCCTTCGGACGGGCTTAGGGATTTAAATTTTCATATATTAATTAAGCGGCTTCGCTAAATAAAGTTTTTTTTTTGTTAAAATATAAGCGGGGTCAATGGTTATGAGTCAATAACTCCGGTTCTATAAGGGTTAAAAGGTCCATTAAAAGCTCAAATCTAAGCTTTAAATCTCATCGTATAAATACTTGCCTTAATAACACACAATTTTGAAATATAACGCATTTTCTCTAAAAACTTTGGTTTAAAAATCTAAAATTTGGTTTTGTGCTACAATGGGTTAATGGAACCAAATTTTTTTTTAATTTCAAAATAAAGGTATTTGATTATGCTTTGAAATGAAACCAATCTTGGTCTGATTGGACAATTATTGGAGAAGATTTATCAAATTCGATATCCGAACTTTGGAGGCCCATAACTCGGAAACCATGGGCCACCGACAATTTTTTTTTTCTTTTTTGGACATAGCACTAAAAGTTTTAGGTGTGATTTTTTTTTTTTTTGGATCAGAGAATGTCTACCAACTAGACTTTAGCCAAACTTTCTGCGAAACAAGGAATATGGAGTCAGTGGATATGTTGGAATCAGAGATATCGGAATCAGTGGAGATTTAGATTTATGCATCTTTGGTTAAGGAACGCGAATTGAAGAGAATATTTTACCTTAATTCTATGGTTGATTTGTAAATTTTACAATTGCAGAATTTTGTTTGGGTGTGTGTTTGTAATGAACAGCTGTTTATTTTTTACAATTGTATTTACACGTATACGTCTAAACACACAGAAGACATTCAAGAGAGTTTTGTTTATACTTTTTGACAAGCGGATTAAATGAAAAGACTTTTTCATCTTGAAAATCTTTTCAAAAAGTCTGCCAATCTAAATGGCCCTTAACTAACATTTTAACAGTTGCTGTGTGTTCGTTCAATCATATTTTTTCTTGTTTTGTTATGGAATGTAAAAAAAAACAAACACACAAGCAAACGCAATGTTTTTAATACGCACACAGCAACGAAATTGCCAAAAATATTTTTTTGCTTTAAAATTAAAACTGTTATTGAAAAGAACTGTGATTTAAAATCACGTTTATCTCTACATTGAAAAACAGTGAATACAGTAACTGCTTAAAAGATTGGTTATTTGTAAATAACCACAGTACATGAGTAGTAGGTTCACAGAGGTGCATTTGATGTGTGTAAGTATTAGTGACAGTACACGGTGTAACTTTTGACGTTTCATACAAAACGTAAACAAACAACATAAATACATACACAAAAGCTCACACGTACAGGCACACTTACACTAGGCAGCGATGATAATTCTGTACTAAAAACCATACCACCATATTGGAAAGTACGCAATTAGCATCAGTGTTTGCATACTAGTCTGTACTGTGTAAATAACAGTAGCTAAGAACGACGTTCTTCAAAAATAACTACATTTGGGGTTTTCACAATAACGATTAAATTTGCCTTTTTTAGTTGGGTATTTGGTAGGGTTGCCATTTGCATTTTAAGAAAAAGAGGACGCCAACCTCAAAAAAGGAGGACATTTTACCCAAAAAAAGAGGACAATTTTTTTTAATATATTAATTTAAAAAAAGTCAGCAACGCAATACAATATGCAAAAAAAATCATTTTTATTAAGAAAAAACTATTTTTTCCACTAAAAAAATATATTTCCAATTATTTTTCAATATTTTGGAAATATATCTATGTATTTATAATTCAAAAATTTCCAGTTGTATTTAAAAAAAAATCTAAAAAAAAGTTAAAAATTTTCAATGAATATCAGAGTTTTCTATTTGTATTTTAAAGTTTTCTAAATGCTTTTCAGAAAATTCCATTTGTTTTTCAAAAATTTCCATTTTCATTTAAAAAATTTCTAAATAGTTTTAAAAAAATTGCTTTTAAATTTAAATAAATTCAGATATTTTAATTGTATTTCAAAAATTTCCATTTTGATTTAAAAATTATGTAAATGGTTTTCAAAAAATTTCATTTGTATACCAAAATTTTCTGAAGCGCATTTGAAAAATGTTTAAATACAAATGGAAATTTTTTATCTGCAAAGCATTTAGAAAATTTTAAAATGTAAATGGAAATTTTTGAAATACAATTGTAAATTTAGGAAATGGAATTTTTAAAAAGCATTTAAAAAATTTTAAAATACAAATGGAAACTTTAGAAATACAATTGGAAATTTCTTATATAAAATTTTTGGAAATTCAAAAGGAATTTGCCTAAAATTATTTAGAACATTTTTGAAACGGAAATTTTTGATGCACAAATTTTTTTCGGAGAGAAAACTTTAAGACACACAGAGCTGATAATAAGTGATGCCAACGTAGTTATTTTCGTACTACATAAAGTGCTTTTTTAGTCGAAATATACTAGATTTTAATTGTCTTTTTTTATTTTTGTGCGCGTTTTGCTCTCAAAAAGTTGAAATTACTACTGCACAGAAAAAAATATTGAGAAAAACAATTTCAGTAATCACTTGTTTAAATTTTTAAATAATATTTGAGTAATTTTTTAATTGACGCAATTAAAAATTTACTCAAAAACTAAAAAAAAAAAATTTGAGTAAATAATTTAATACAAAATTTAATAATTTTTTTAATTTTTTTTATTCTCTTCGTGTTTTGAATTCTCGTTTAGTTTATAGTTTTTTGTGTATATATATGAAAGTTTGAAATCATCTTTAAGAAAATTTCCAATGTCTTCAAGACATAAATATATTTGGTAAAGTTTGAAAAAACATTTTTTTCGAAAAAAAAAATGTGACTCTTTTTTAAACTTTTTAAAAAAATAAATTGATAAATTTTGAGTAAATTTTTACTTGCCACAATTAAAAAGTTACTTAAAAAATGTAAAAATTTTTAATTAAATTTTTAATAGTATCCATTAAAAATTTTTTAGTAAGCATTTAATAATTTTTTATTAAAAATTTACTCAATACCAGTGATGCCATTTTAGCACTTTTAGTGCTAGATCTAGCACTTTTTTTTTGGACTTAGCACTAAAGTTTTGGAAAAAAGTGCCAAGTGCTAAGTTAGCACTTTTTTATAATTTTTTAGCATTTTTAGCATTTTTTTTTTACATTTTATTTTGTTTTTTTAATTTCATGTAAAAATATTTAGCCGCGGCGCTTTCTTTGCACCTGTATAATGAAATGACTCACAAATCGTATGGAATTTATTTAATTTTTTTCTTGGGACTTATTTTATGGCGCCCAATTGAAAATCAGGAATCCCAAGAAATTAAGAAAGTATAAATTGAAATTTAAAAATTTAGATAATATAAAAAAAATGTTTTTAACGGATTCAGTTATATAAAAAATATATCGTTTTTCTGTCTATTTTCCTTATATCTTGCGTCGAACTTCTCGCAATTGAAACCATTGTATAGAGAATCGTACTTGCAACAAATCGTATAAACATTGTTTTTCCAATCAACACATTAGATAACGTGGAATTGACATACATATGACAAAAATGCATTATTTGAGTAAAAAAATATGAATTTGTTTGAAACCGTAACAAAAAAAAAATGTTATGGTTTTTTTAAGCGTGATCCTTAACTAAGATAACAAAATCGGTTTGATGAAAATCTATGGGTTATCACCGAAATTATGACTTATTATATGAAAATAAACACAAAAAACACTATGGTACTTAACCAAGTTTTTATTCTTGTATTTTAAATAAAAAAAAAATTAAGGAAATTTTTATGTGTAGTTTCAAAAAATTCATTATAACTTTGGTGATTGCCCATAGATTTTTATGAAACCCATTTTGTTATATTTGAATAGGTTCAGGCTTTTAAAGTAAATAAAAAAAAAAAATTATTTGCAACGATTCCTTAAAAAAAAAAAAATAAAAATGATTTTTTGTTAAAAAAAATTAATTTTTACAATATATTTGTCTATCGCGCGTAAACTGATGAAGGATGTGAAAGTAACGTGTGTAAATTTTGTTGCAAATTTGATTAATTTTAATTTGGTTTTTATCGCGAGTAGATCAGAGGTACATTACTCAAGATATAGGGAAAACAGTGAAAATAACTCAAAAAAACGCTAAAAAATTATTAGAAATATGTATCCGTGAAAATTTTGTTCAATAAAATTTTTAAGTTTAGCGGTAAAAAAAAATATGTAGACGAAGTTAGTGCGCATTTTCGTGTTAAACTAGAGTTATTGTTAAAAATCATCATTTCTTAAGTTAATAAAAGAAAAAAAAATCTAGCACTTTTTTTTTTGTCTGTAGAGCATTTTAGCACTTTTTTTTCTGCCATTTAGCATTTTTTCAAAATTCTCTTATGGCAACACTGCTCAATACTATTACATGGTGCAAAATTGAGTAATTTTTTACTCAATAGTATTAAAAATTTACTCAAATTTATTTTTTATTTTTTTCTGTGTGGTAAGCTAAAATACAGCGATGCAAATAATTCAAACGTTAAGAAGTAATAAAAAAATGTTTGGGGAAAAGTGCAAAAAGTAGGACAACCCCGGACACTTTCTAAAAAAGAAGTAGGACAGCCCCGGACGCCCTAAAAAAGAGGACGGTGTCCGGGGAAAAGAGGACGGATGGCAACCCTAGTATTTGGCAAATTTGCCATTTTACTAAACGTCAAGTATTTGCCACCATTTTTTCTTTACATATCGTGAGCGCACTTTTCGTTAATAATTTGCACAAAATAACTTTAATTTTCTTTTTACATTCACAATTTTAAAATAAACACAAAAAATTTGTATGTTTCTTTTTGTATAAATGTTTTTGTTGCCGCGTTCGAAATTTCAGCATAAACAATCACAGCTGTTGTCATTTTTACGTTTTTTTTTATTTGCACAATGGCATTTTGTTTTTAGACAAGGTTTGAGTTTGGCATTTTAAGAAAAATATGCCATATTCAAATTGGCATTTTTTTGACGTTTGGCACATTTGCCAAATACCAAACTAAAAAAGGCAAATTTAATCGTCACTGTGAAAACCCTAATTGTTCATCTCTACTGTGCTTTTTATCAATTTTAGCAAGTTATCCCTTTATTTTAAATAATTTCTCAGCAAAAAACTGAAATGGACCTAACTTAAACTTAATACAAATTAAGTTAATTAATTAAATATTACGTCCGACAATACAAATATGTAATACTTAATACATATTGGTATTTTCTATTCTGGGAATACTTAATTAAAGGAACCCATTATATCATTTTTTTTTTTCTTGCATCACATTGAAAAACAGTGATCACGGTAACTGTTTAAAAGAACGGTGATTTAAAAATCACGGTAACTGAGAACGCCGTTATTCAAAAATCACTATATTGCTCATCTCTACTCTCTTGTGTGTTGTTTTCAACTGGTGGCTTTTTTTCAAAATTTAAAACTACAACAAAACTATCAACTGAAGATTTTAACAATTTCAAAAAAAAAAAACTACTGCTATAACTACACTACCAAAATGTGCGTGTAGTAGTAGCAGTAGCAAGTGAACGACTCTGGATTTTGTTCATTTTTAAAACTACACTATTCGTTGATTTCAGTTACTACTGCTTCTGGCAGTTTAATTATTCTAACCCTGCTTTTTACTATGAAGATATTTCCATTTTAGTTTAAAACAAGTAAAAAAGTTAAATTCGGCCTTGCCGAATGTAGTGATACCCTCCACAATATCAAAAAGATTATTGCAAACAACTTTATTTAAAAGGAAATTACTTTTGAAAAAAAAAAAAAATTGAAAAAAAATTCCGCGAAAAAAAATTTTGGTAAAAAAAAAAAATTCCGCGATTTTTTTCTTTTTTTGTTAAAAAATATGTTCGTACTTGTTTAAATACCATTTGGTGTTCAATTATGTTCACATATGTCAACCAGAAGCCGAATTAAAGCATTTTGTATTTTTAGGTTATGTTGAATGTACTGAAATTTTTGAGGTGTGCTTACATTTTCGTTCATAACTTTTGAACCGCTGAACCGATATCGCTCAAATGCAATACCAAACTTGTCGGGAGAACTTCCAACATATATGTTAAGTTTCAGTCATCTCTGTGCAATATTTTGTCGGCGAGAGCATTTTCCACAGACAGACAGACAGACGGACAGACGGACATCGCTAGAATGTCTTAAAATCGATCGGGCATCATGAATATATATACTTTATGGGGTCCCAGACTGATATTTCGATGAGTTACAAACGGAATGACAAACTTATATATACCCTCTATCACTAAGTGGAGGGTATAAAAAAATAATAATGATTGTAAACAAATGCTTTTTCATCAATTGTAAATAGTTAGCGGTTTAATTGGCTAATTTGCTTTTTTGGCATTAGTTCCAACTAATGCCAATTAAAAATTCCCATTTATGGTTAGTATACTGTTGGCATTTCTATTAAAGCCAGTACTCTGCCAGTACAATATATTTTGCACGGTTGGCAGTTTCTGACTGGGAGGTCACACAACCTCCGATTTTTTTCAAAGCTAAATCTTAACTAATTAGTTTAAAAAAGTAGATATTTGTTAGCTAAACTTTTTATTCTGTGTTCCTCAACATTCATAATAAGTTTTTTTTTTTATTTTATACTCTAGATATATGCGTTCGACAGATATTTATGTTCATGCTGAAATTCAGGGCGCCTCTAGTGTTATTGTTCGCAATATAAGTGATGGCGATGTTCCTCCAAAAACCCTGCTAGAAGCTGGAACTATGGCTATTTCGTACAGTGTTGCATGGGATGCAAAAGTCGTAACGAATGCATACTGGGTGCGAAGCGATCAAGTGAGCAAGACAGCACCCACGGGTGAATACCTTGGTACAGGTAGTTTTATGATACGTGGAAAAAAAAACTTTTTGCCATCATGTCATCTAATAATGGGTCTTAGTTTACTGTTCAAACTGGAAGATAGTTTCGTCGAGAAGCATCGTGGCGAACGAAAGGTGAGAAGCTTTGAAGAAGAGCAAGAACATATAGCCGAACACCACCTAAAAATGATTTCTTTGGAAAACGAACATCTCGAAGATGTTCATGAAGATGTTGAAGTTGAACTAGAAGAAGGCGATGATGGCGACGAGGACGACAATATTGAAGATGACAGTAACGTTGAACAGACTTCTGTTACGAAATCAAATGACTACGAAGAGAAACCAAATCCCACTGAATTCCCTGATACTCAAGTTAAAGTTGAACATGATACAGGGCGGATAACAATTAAGAATAAGTTGATAACTGGAGAGGTCGGTCGGACGAAAGCAACTCAACAAGCGGAAAAAACACTAGAAGAAGAAGAAGAGGAATCAACTATAATACCAGCTGTGCCATCTCGCAAAAAACAGCAACAAAATTCTAAGAAACGCAAGGAAGAAAAGGAGCGTAAATCACAAAAGGACAAGAAACAGCTAGAGCAACAACAATCACTGGAAGATAATAAGAACAGTTCGCAAGCAGTAAAACGCGGACAAAAGGGAAAACTTAAAAAGATCAGAGCCAAGTACAAGGATCAGGATGAGGAAGAGCGTCAATTGCGTATGCAGATTCTTAAATCAGCTGGTAAAAACAGCCACATAGCTACTGATCCAAAATTGGAAGAGGCTGCAACAGCTATAAAAACCATCAAACTCATACATCCAAAAGAACCGAGGCAGATCCAAGAAGGTGGAGATGTTGAAGATGCTGATGATACTCCTACCGGTGCGGATGTAGAAATGATTGATTCACTAACCGGCCAACCATTCGAACAAGATGAATTGCTATTTGTTATTCCTGTGGTTGCACCGTATCAGGCTCTTCAAAATTATAAGTAAGTATTGCAAAGTACGAGTGTATCGATATTGATCCGTATAATTAATTCTTGCAATGTGCATTTGCGTTTATTTTTTATCATTTTTAGATTTAAAGTTAAACTAACTCCAGGTACTGGAAAGCGTGGACGTGCGGCAAAAACAGCTTTGACTATGTTCTCCAAGGATAAACTGTGCACACCAAGAGAAAAGGACTTACTAAAAAGTATTCGAGATGAAGCTGTAGCTCGCAATATACCTGGAAAAGTAAAGTTGTCAGCACCACAATTACAAAAGTTTAAAAAATAAATTTAATGCCACTTTAAAATAATACAGATTCGTCTTTAAGGAAATTTCAATTAAGTTTTTGTTCTATCTAAATACAATTTATGTAAATATGCAGCGATTTGAATTTAATTGAAAATAAAATACAATGCAAGAACACAATTCAGCGTTCAATATGTATGTATGGATGTATATTAGGGTTATGACTTTTTTTGTGACATCCTCCATTGACGGAATCGTGTAGGGCATGGAAAAATACAAAGAAATATGCTTATGATTTTTCCCGATCGTAAAAAAAGTTCACGCGCCAAACCCATTGAAGTTTTATGTAAACAAATTTTTTGTTTTAAATTAAAAAAAGCAGGGTTGGCAACCGATACAAACCTAGAATAACGGTATTTGGCTATTGTTCCGCAACCAATAAAGATATGGACATTTTCAAAAGCGATTATGAAAGCTGATGAAATTTCTAGTATTTTAAATGTGTCACTTCGAGTTTCTACCGGTTCGTTTTAGTTATATAGGCCAATACCGTTATAATACCGTTTCAAATGGTATTATAAAGGTATTGACCTATATTTCGAAAATAAACCGGTAGAAACACGAAGTGACACATTTAAAGTACTAGAAATTTCATCAGCTTTCATAATCGCTTTTGAAAATGTCCATATCTTTATTGGTTGCGGTACAATAGCCAAATACCGTTATTCTAGGTGGGTATCAGTTGCCAACCCTGAAAAAAAAAGTGATTACTGTAACTGATTATTGTTGTTTTTTATTATAACACTGTGGAACAAATTCAGGTTAGCAAAAGTTAGGTCGATTCTGAGAGTGAGGGGTGAAAATAGAGGCTAAATTAGAAGACCCGTATCGCGGCGTTTTTTTTAATCGACCTTCGAACTTTGCAGTCAAATGCCGATTTTCAGCATATTGTTTATATGGTTTTTTTGGCTATAACTCGTCGACTAATTGATATTTTTTCAATCTGTAAAAGCCAAATTATTGCTTGAGACCTGTCCGACAATTAAATTTTTTTAAAAAATTGATTTAGAAAATTTCTGTGATGCTTATGAAGCAAAATATTTTCAAAAAGCATGAACAAAAAAAAAATGTTTTCCAACATTTTGCTTCATAAGCACCACAAAAATTTTCTAAATCAATTTTTTAAAAAAATTTAGTTATTTCACAGGTCTCTAGCAGTAATTTGGCTTAAATCGGTATTTGACTGCAAAGTTCGAAGGTCGATTAAAAAAAAAATCGAACTAACAATAAGAGAATAATCACAATTGGAGCGGGAAGCGTTTTTCCGCAACTGTTTACACACGTTTTATATGAAAACAAAATTCCGCCGTGTTTTTCCGCCAAATTAGATTCAATTCTATTTTTATCATAAACAAATGCCGCACAGTGGGTTGAAACATATGAGGAGTCGCAGAACAAAACGTACTTTTTCGCATTTTTTGACAAATTGATTTTTTGTTCTTTTTATATTATTTGGTTCGAAATCTATGAGAAAAAATTTCCATAGCGTGAATTATTTTTGTTTTTCATCAAAAAAATGGATTCCTTAAAAATTGGTGTGTAACAAAACGTACTTTTTTGTTAATTTTTTATCAAGACGTACTTTTTTCATTGTATTTCATATGCAAGATTTTTCATAATTTTATAATATGCCATTTTACTCTTATATTTCATATACATATAAATGGCCACCAAGATTTTTCGAGGCCTTCTTGCAGGCCAGTGAAGGATTTTGGTCTATTTACACCCCACAACCACAGTATGGGGATTAGGGATATAACCATTTGCGTTTTTTTGCAAATATCAAAAAGGACCTATCATATTTAGAAAGTACATGAAAAATCAAGAAGAAATGTGTGTTCTTTTTTTCGCGAATGTTAAAAAAGGTTCGGCACCGATCGCGATGAAGTTTTCGCTAATATTTTTTTTATTATTCGGAAAACCCGTATTTCTAGTGTCGAAAACCATTTTATAAATTTGTTATTGTTTTATTTTTGTTGTAAAACGACAAAAAGCCAAAAAACGGTGGATGGGAAGGAATCCCACCATAAAACATAAAAAATGTAAATTTATGGTGTTTTAGAAATTGCAATCGGTGCCGAAGGTTTTTGGACCAAAATGTCCCCGGATAACGTTTTTTGTTATCAGTATAAAATTGCCCATACGATTATGATAGGTTCCTATTTTGGTTATATCCCTAATAGGGATATATATTTTTAGACTAACTATACATTATTTAGTAAAAAAAAATGTTTTACAGAAAAAAAAAAATTATAGAAAATGTTTTTTTAGGGTCAGTCTTAGTGAAATCAATCAAAAATAGCTAAAAATTTTCGTGACCCCCTCCGATTTTGATGAAATTTGGTTTACTTGTAACACTAAGTGATAAACTGACGCACACTTATTTTCAGCCCTCTAAGTAAACAGTGGGCTAAAACACGGAGGGTCAAAATTTCCCCCAAAATCTCACAGTCGCGACACTTTGCACCGTAAAAACTTAATATCGCTGGTTCTATTATAGCTAGAAAGCCCATTTTTGGTTTGTTTTTAAGCTCATAATATGCCCTATAAGACTTACAATAACCAAAAAATTTTCGAAAAAAATAAGGGTTTCCTCCCTTATTTTAAGGTCGTGATATACGGAGGAGAAAATGGGGAGGATGGTATCCCCCGATTTTTTTTTTACTTGATAATCTTTTAGAGAAAGTCCTAAAGAATATATTCTAAAATTTTTATGTTGGGACGACAATGGGATCGCTCAAAATCAAAATTTTTCACAATTTTCCCCAAAATCTCCAAATCGCAACACTCCTTAACCTTA
This sequence comes from Pegoplata infirma, assembly GCA_963921195.1. Lineage (NCBI taxonomy): Eukaryota > Metazoa > Arthropoda > Insecta > Diptera > Anthomyiidae > Pegoplata > Pegoplata infirma. Next base: position 481,771 of record CAWUER010000622.1, read on the forward strand.
AAAATTTTATATCAGAAGTGCTTTTGTAGCTACAGGGCCCATTTTTTTTTGTTTTAAAGCTTATAATACGCTCTACAAGACATACCAAAACCAAAAAATTTTCGAAAAAAAGGAATTGGTGCCCCCCTTATTTGAAGGTCGTGGCAAAGGGTGGAGGAAATGGGGGGAATGTATCCCCCGATTTTTTTTTTTACTTGGTATTCTCAAAGTGCAAGTCCTAATGAACATAGTCTACAATTTTTATGTTGGGACAACAATGGGGTCGACTAAAATCAAAATTTTTCAAAATTTTCCCCCAAAATCAACAAATCGCGACATTCTTGCGCCTCCCATTGGACTCCCAAGATAAAAATTTCAGGATATGCTCTCTAGAACTTACTCTTAAAAAAACACAAGATGAAAAAAAAATTGGTGGATACTATCTCCCAATTTCCCCCACCCCTTGCCACGATATTTTAGTACAAGAGGCACCCCTCATTTTTTTATTTTTTTTTTTTTTTTTGTGGTAGTAATATTGTAGGGCATATTAAGAGCTTTAAAACAAGCCAAAAATGGACTCTGTAGCTACAATACAGTCCACGATATTAAATTTGTAATGTGCAAGATTGTCGCGATTTGGAGATTTTGGGGGAAATTGTGAAAAATTTTGATTTTGGTCGATCTGATTGTTGTCCCAACATAAAAATTTTAGGATATGTTCATTAGGACTTGCACTTTGAGAATACCAAGTAAAAAAAAAATCGGGGGATACTTTCCCCCCATTTCCTCCACCCTTTGCCTCGACCTTTAAATAAAGGGGGCACCCTTCCTTTTTTTCTAAAATTTTTTGGTTAAGGTAGGTATTGTATAAGCTTTAAAACAAACAAAAATGGGCTCTATAGCTACAATAGCACTTATGATATTAAATTTTTAAAGTTCAACAGTGTTGAGATTTTGAGATTTTAGGGGAAATTGTGAAAAATTTTGATTTTGAGTGATCCCATTGTTGTCCCAACTTGAAAATTTTAGAATATATTCTTTAGGACTTTCTCTATAAGATCAGCAAGTAAAAAAAAAATCGGGGGATACCATCCTCCCCATTTTCTCCTCCCTTTATCACGACATTAAAATAAGGGAGGTAACCCTTATTTTTTTCGAAAATTTTTTGGTTATGGTAGGTCTTGTAGAGCATATTATGAGCTTCAAAACAAACCCAAAATGGGCTTTCTAGCTATAATAGAACCAACGATATTAAGTTTTTACGGTGTAAAGTGCCGCGACTGGGAGATTTTGGGGGAAATTTTGACCCTTCGTATTTTCGGACCCTGTTGACTTAGAGGGCTGAAAATTTGCATTTGTTAGTTTTTTACGTAGTGTAAGAACTTTACCAAATTTCATCAATATCGAAGGGGGTCAAAAATATTCATGATTGATTTCACTAATAATGACCCTTTATTAAAAAAAAAGACATAACATTTTTATTAAAATTGTCTCTTACCGCTCTAACTGCTCCAATAATGCCCCAAGAGATGTCAAATGTGTGACCGGCCCCAAATATATTTTCAATCCTAACATTTTCTTAGAATATACCTACCCTCTATCTTTAACCCTTAAGGTGGTCCCCATACAATTATTTTTTATTTTTTTTAAATTAATTTTATGAAATCAGCTCCTACCGCTCCCAGGGTGCGTCTTAGAGTATTAATCAATAAGACCGACCCCCATTAATTCTAACCTCCCAACATTTTTTTGGAACATACTTATACCGTATCTCCACTCGATAATGGGGCTCCCATACAAAATGCCATTTTTAAAAAATCTGCTCCTACAGCTCTAACTGCTCCAAGAGTGCCCCTAGAAATGCAAATGTGTGACCGACCCCCAATATTTTTTCAACCCCAACATTTTTTTAGAATATACCTACCCTCTATCTTTAACCCTTAAGGTGGTCCCCATGCAATTTATTTTTATTTTTTATAAATTTGTTTTATGAAATTAGGTCCTACCGCTCCCATGGTGTATCTTAGAGTGGTTTCCACTAAGGCCGACCCCCATTAATTTTTACCCCCAACATTTTTTGGAACATACTTATACCTTATCTCCACTCAATAATAGGGCTCCCATACAAAATGTCATATTAATAAAATCTGCTCATACAGCTCTAACTGCCCCAAGGGTGCCCCTAGAGATGTCGAATGTGTGACCGACCCCCAATATGTTTTAAACTCAAACATTTTCTTAGAATATACCTACCCTGTACATTTAACCCTTAAGGTGGTCCCCACATAATTTTTTTTTTAATGAAATCTGTTGCTGCCGCTCCATGCTAGATCCTAGAGGGTGAAATGTGAGTTCAACTATCATTATTTCCCCCCCCCCCCCAACGTTTTTTTTTCAACATACGCACCCCGTATCTCCTCTAACTAAGGGGGGAGCCCCCTAATGCCCTCTTTCATATGGTTTTCAACTTATTTTTAGCAACTGGAATCTATCACAAAAATTTTAATAAGTAAAAATACGCGGTGCCTCTGCAAAAGTTTAGTGTGGAATATATAAGCTAAAGTACTATATTAAAATATCACTTAATAAAATTTGCTGGATCGCAACAAGAAATTTGTTGAAACTCTGTGTATATATCGAAAATACCCCAAAATGGAGCACTTTTTAAAAAAATATTAAAAATATTTGCAAAACATTTATCTAAAAAACTATAATGCAATTATGTAGCCAAATACCTGAAGTTGATGGTTCCATTTTAATAAAATTACTTTTAGAACGCTTAATAAGAATTATCAGCACCCAAAATATCTCAATTTTCAGTTTTAGGCACGGCTTTGGCAGCTCACAGTCGATAGAGTAATTTACTCAAAACAAAAGTTTTTGGCAAATAGTGATGTAGAATTTAATTACCTTTCACCCAGTACCACACACGAATGTGTAGGCTAAAGTTCAGCTTTTGAATTAATCCTCACTTTTGGTACATTTCAACCCTCTGTGCGCCGCGATACGGGTCTTCTAATTTAGCCTCTATTTTCACCCCTCACTCTCAGAATCGACCTAACTTTTGCTAACCTGAATTTGTTCCACAGTGTAATCCTACATTCAAATGTGTTTCACACCATTTTGTTACGAAAGTTTCGATAATTCGCGATATAAGTGATTTAAAAAAAAAAGACTTTCTTCGCATTTGGAACGAAAACTGGATCAATTCCAATCCCGATACTATTGTTTTTAATTTTTTCTCTGAAGTACAAATTGTTTTGTTATTTTCTTAAAAATTATCAATTTAAACACGAGTTGGACCATTTTTGACACATAATAGCGCGAATTGGTCAAACTTTCGTCTCCAAAATTGTGGGTAACTGTTTTGTAAGCACGATTCTATAAGTGAACCACAAAAACTTGGTTATTTAGAACAAAGTAAAACTTAAAAAAAAAAAATCGTATATACAAAACTTCAATGCATTTGGTGTGTGAAGTTTTTTCACGATCGCGAAAAACTAAAATAACAGTTTTTAGTTATTTTCCATGCCCTACACGATACCGAGGATGGAGGTTGCATATTTGCAAAAAAAAAACAACATAGCTATCTGCGAAGTTACTGATCCAATCTAAACAAAATAAACAGCAATCGAAAGCTTCTATTCTCTGTACACAGTGGTCTTAATAGGTCACTGAATTCACAAGGATAACGCTTGGAACAAAAGTTTAAATCACAACATTTTTAACAAAAATAATTTTTTTTAACACCTCCGATATTTGACAAGGAAAGGCAAAGCAGTATATGTATTGCCATTTATAATTATCTCCAATACAGCTTTAATTTAATGTAGTGTATGAACCCTTTTATAACTTAGACTCTGAGAAATAAGCCAAATTTTAACCATATCGAAAATGTAGTTTTTGTATTTGTTCCCACTGATAATCTGGTGAGCATTTAAATGGGCTACCAAATAAACCAAACGACACCGTTATGATATCGAAGCAATATCGTTTAGGTGGTATTCATTATCATAAGCGATATTCGTCTCTTATACGAAAACGATAGTGTTTTCGTTGATGTTTCTGTTAGTACAGATCGAGCACGGGCTCTAATTCTATTTGTTATAAGGGTTTGAGTTGAAAAATGTAGAAGAAAAATTGTAATTTCTAAAAGCTATAGACATTTCTGGTATTAATATACCGGTTTCGGACAGTTCCAGTTAACTGTCTTCATCAGTAGGGTTCAAATGCCAGTTTGTTTTGTTAATGGTAATTGTTTTTCTAATATGTGAATTTTTATTAATATCAATAACCAGTCCAGAATCGAACCACGAATATTTTCATACCATTAACAATACTGGTGGGATGGCACTCTAGACATCACCGCCAAAGCATTGATTAGATATGTGTTGGATAAATATTCGTTTTTTTCTATTCATTACTGCTTGCATTGCACATTAATAGCAGCGTTTAAATTCCTACGAAGAAAGTAGCTTAAACAACCAAAATTGACGATATGTGTAGTCTTAAAAACAAACAATATGTAAATCATTCAATTGCTATAGCTACTAATACTTGCACATTTCTGTTTTTGTAGCGAGAGCTTACGATTGTTTTTAAAAATGAATAAGTAGCAAATAAAACAAAAACATTAGAATTGTGTAGCCTACAAGTAGCCTACAAATTATTTTTGGTAGCCTACCTGTAGCCTACAAATTATTTTTGGTAGCCTACAAATATTGATTTTGTAGCCTACAAAGAGAAAATTTAATAAAACTATAACACACACACTTATCTTGTTTAACATAACTGTTTTATTTTAATGTGTATAAAGAATAGGGTTGGATTGTTTTAATGTAAAATTATAATTCAACTTCTCAAAAAAAAAAAAAAAAATTGGCAAACACTGTTGTGGTCAGTGTTGCCAGAAGTAGGGAAAAATCCCTACATGTAGGTATTTTTGTTCTCAAAATGATAGCGTAGGGAAAAACGGACAAATTTTTAAAATTTCATCAAATGTAGGTACTTTTCAGAATATAGCTTAAAGTTGTCCAAGACCTTGAATTTTAGTTAAAAATCGTACTTTTCTTAGGGGGTTTCAGAACAAATTCTTGGAATGTGCTTTTTCAAAATCTTTTGTGCTCTGTAATAATTATGTAAGTAGAAAAAGATGTATAATAAAGAGCAAATTACATGATTTCGAGTAATATCAAACAACTCATGTATTTTCTTATAAAGGTTGACGCTTTTAATTTAAAATAAAGTAGATTTGTGAGAAAAATAATAAAAAACACCCAGGAAAAAACTTTAGAACCGGTTCTGACAAGATTCTAGAACAGGATTCTGAATAATAAAAACAAGTTATATTTTTGCTTACTAATAAATCCTTAGAAAATAAAAGATTGTTTTATTTTAAACAAAGTATTTTAATTAAAAGTTGAAAGTTTGTCAATACAAAGAATGATCTAGAAAAATAATAATAGCTTAAACTAACGGAGATGCCAGATTAACTGAACTCCTGATAACACGGAATGATGCCAGATTAATACATAACATTTCTTCCCTCGCATAACTGTTTTTCACGGTGAAAATCTTATTCTGCGTCTTCGCATTCTGGTAGATCTACGTAAAGGAATTTCATCGTTTCGGCCCGAGGTAATTGGATCATTTAGGGTACTACCGGGATAACTTCCCATATTGGCCTCATCTTGTCGTTGTTCAGATCCGTCACGATGCATATCATCACTATCTTCTCCCGAGAAATCAAAACCTCGGAAATCTGACTGAGGCGTAGAGAACCCAGCAACCGATGAAGCCTCATACGTAACGGGCGAATTTAGTTGTGGGGTGGAAGACACCTGTGGTGGATCAAAATTTACACTTTCCTGCTGTGCCGATGTGTTTAGGGTATCCAAATCGACATGGGACCGTCGCCTATGTTCGATTTTTTTTCGCTTCAGCCTGTTTCATTTCGTTCCGTACATTCACATTCGGTAAAGCATTACCCCGAAGCTGGTCAATGTGGCGTTTAAGACATTTCCCGTTGTATAAGATCTCGTAATGTAAATCCCCAATGCGATTTAAGATTAAGCCTGGTAGCCATTTGTCCATACGAGAGTTATTTGAAAGAAAATAAATATTCTGCATTGGTTCAAAAGATCGGAATGTGGGGTTAAACTGCATGTACTGCTTATCAGTCATCCGTGTAGTTAGATTTTCAGGAAGAAGAAGATCCAAACGCGTACGAAAAACACGTCCTAGGAATAAAAGAGCCGGGGCCTTGCCAGTTGTTGAGTGCGGAGCAATTCTATACTGACGTAGAAATATATTCAGATGCTCCCGTAGATTGTTTTTGTTTGCACCCAACGACTTGAGCGCAGACTTCACCGTTTGCACTGATCGTTCCGCTTGACCATTCGTGGATGGATGGTATGGTGCGGTAAACTTATGATATTTCACACCTACGTTAATGAGAAACTCCTTAAATTCTGCTGAGGCGAAACAAGTCCCATTATCCGAGACAACAGTAACGGGTACTCCATAGCTCGCAAATAACTCATCTAGGATATTGATTGTAGCAGCCGATGTGCTTGTAGATGTTATCTTGACATCAATCCACTTACTGTAAGCATCTGTGATTATAAGTAGCATGGAACCCAAAAACGGGCCTGCGTAATCCACATGGATGCGTTCCCATGGCGCCTTTGGATATTGCCAATGATGTTCCCTAAACTTAGGAGGGTCATTTGCCACCCTGGCACAATCAACACAATTTTTCGCCACACTTTCAATATCCTTATCCATGCCTGGCCAATATACAAAGGATCTAGCGATACCCTTCATTTTGACAATACCCAAATGAGCTGAATGTAGGTCATGAAAAATCTTGAGACGCAGCTTGTCAGGAATAACCACCCTGTGTTCGTAAGTCAAGCAATTGCCAGCCATTTTATAATTTATTTCGGGAGACTTATAACCATATGAGTGTAACGATTTACCGCCTTCCAAAAGTTTAACAATCGCTCCAAGCCTGTCATCTTTTCGCGTTTCCGCAGCAATTTTATCCGCATTTGTTGGAAGTTGATCAATCTGTCGTATTACGAATGTATCAAAATCATCGAAGTCCTCTGCCCGTGCTACTACATTTACCATATCATCCTTGACCGCTCTTGAGCAATAATCTGCGCTTAAGTTCGCTTTCGTCGTCTTAAACATTACGTCGAAATCAAAATTTCCTAAGAAATCTGAATAGTTGGCCATACGGCTGATACACAAAACCGGCAGCGATTTGTAGGGATCCAAAATCTGAGAAAGTGGTTTGTGGTCCGTTATAAGAGTGAAATGACGAGCGTATAGATATAAAAAGAATTTCTGTACGGCCCATACAATGGCAAGAGCCTCTTTGTCCATCTGCGGATATTTACGTTCAGTACCAGTTAAAGTACGGCTAGCATAAGCTATGGGTCGCTCCCGACCATCGGGTAAGCGATGGGATAAAACTGCCCCTAACCCTATTTGGCTTGCATCTGTAGCCAGCAGAAGTGGCAAGTCCGGGTCGTATGGCATTAGTACCAGCGGGGATATCAATGCGTTCTTAATATCCATATACGCTTTTTTAGCATTCGGAGTCCACCTAAACGGCTTTTCCAAAAGTACATCACGAAGTGGTCTGATACGTGTTGAGAGGTATAAACGAACCATAAAAACTGCAGCTCATCTGGAGAAGTAGGTTTAGGAGCATCTCTGACTGCTTCTACGTGCTTATCGGATTTGTGAATTCCATTGCAATCAATCTTGTGTCCGAGAAACTCTACGGTGGGAGCAGAAAACACACATTTATCACGGTTCAACTTCAATCCCTTTTCCTGTAACCGTTCAAGAGTTGTCTGTAAGGTAGATAGTAAATTATCAAAATTATCTGGATATATTAAAATGTCGTCAAAAAAATTACACACATTTGGAATGTCCCGTAGGACAAATTCCATGGCCCGTTGCCAAATCTCTGGTATATTGGCAGCACCATAGACTGCTCGGGTCGGTCGAATCAAACCATGGGTGGGGGTGTTAAGCGTAAGAGCATGTCCCAACTCCTCGTCTATTAGTAAATGCGAATATGCATCCGTTATATCAAGGTGGCAAAACAGTTTACACCCGTTCATTTTATTAAAAATATGCTCCGGCTTGGGTATGGGGTGTTCGTCCACGATAATCCTCGGGTTAACAGTCGGTTTGTAATTTCCTGTTATCCGAATTTTTCCATCCTTTTTTGGAACGACGTGTGTCGTTGATGCCCACTCAGAAAAATCGACTCTCTCGAAAAAGCCAGTGGCAATCTTCTTATCAATTTCGGTGGCATATGCCTCTCTTAACGCAAATGGTATTTCCCTGGCATTGGCAAATACGGGAGTGGCATCCTGTTTCAAATGTAACTTAATAGGAGGAATTTGTAACTTACCAGCTGTATCACTAAAAATGTCATCAAAACGAGTTAGCATCTGTTGTAGCCTCTGCGTTTCACTGGCTGATAAATGAGGAGTAGCCATTTTGACAGCCCCAACCGGTTCCGTTGCCGAAAACAATTTTACAAAGTCAATTTCTTCAACAAATTGTGCTATCCACTCTCTACCGAATAATGAATCAAAATCACCGTCAACAACGTACAAATTAAGTCTGCGCGTGATAGCCCCAACCTTGACGTTTACCACCACACGGCCAATGCACTCAATTCTATGACCGGTATAGCTTGTGAATCTTCTATCCGTCTTTAATAACTTAGGATTTTGAATAACCGTTCGCAATGTAGACTTACTCATTATTCCACAAGGAGCGCCAGTGTCCAATTCCATACTCACTATACTTCCATTTATAGCTACCTCAAGCATGTGCTTATTAAATTTGGCCTCCTTTTTACCACCAATTTTATTCAAGCGTTGAATGAATTCGCATTCGTCTTCCGTTTCCTCATCTGAAATTTGTGCAGTTCTTGATTTGCAAACCTTTGAGATGTGCCCCGTTTTGTTGCAAACATAACATTTGGCATTGCGAAATTTACATTGACTTCTGGTATGATTGCCCCCACACCCATAGCAATTTGACCGTTTTGTTTCACACTCGTCTTTTTTCGGCTGACCCGGTGACCGTACTGCATTCTGCTTTGACTTGTTTTTAAACTTTGTTGAGTCATAACCAACCCTATATGTAGGTTCCATCACAGAAGAACTGGATACACTTCTTTTCATTTCCACAGCTGATTTGTGCGATGCCTCCAACCTTTGGGCAATTTCATAAGCCTCCCTAAAATTTGCCGGCTCCTTTGCAATGATTGCATCACACGTACTGCGGGACTCTAAGCCAAAAAGGAGTTGCTCGGTAAGCATCCGATCTAAATGAGTACCATAATTGCAATCTGTAGCCGCTTGCCTTAGGCGCAATGTGAAATTGGACAAGGTTTCCTCTTTTCCCTGTACTACCTGACGAAATTTCACGCTTTCAGCATATTGATTCTTCTTCCTGTCAAAATGATCGGTCAGTGTTGTTTTAATCTCTTCATATGTTAGCTCCTCAGGCACTTTTGGACTTATCAAAATCTTAAGGGCATTAGTTTTTGTATTCTCCCACTGCAATACGACTTAACTGGAGTGCCCATTCGCAGCGAACAAAATAATCATGTACGGATGTGAAGTCACCTGTCCTGTAAGCAGAAATAGTGACAGGTGGTGTTGATGTTCTTATTGTTGCATTTTGCTGGGAACTCGTGGATGCTGCCGCTTGCGCAGCTTGTGAGGCGGCCTGATGTACTGCCCGTGCAAACAGTTCTGAAAGTTGACGTAAATCTTCAGCTTCTAATGGCATGGTTTTCTTTAACCACTTCTGACACCACTAATAAATCCTTAGAAAATAAAAGATTGTTTTATTTTAAACAAAGTATTTTAATTAAAAGTTGAAAGTTTGTCAATACAAAGAATGATCTAGAAAAATAATAATCGCTTAAACTAACGGAGATGCCAGATTAACTGAACTCCTGATAACACGGAATGATGCCAGATTAATACATAACACTTACAAAAGCTTGTTACTTTCGGGACAATCTCTATACAAAAAACATCGGTACAGCACCACAATTACAACAGGTTCTATGGAAGAATAAGTTGTTCCCCACCGGTTCTTTGCAACTAAATATTTAGGTGGGCAATGATCTATTAATATTACACAAATAAAAAAAATCTGAAATTATTGGAACTTAAAAAAATCTTTTTAATGAAATTTGTCCAATTTTAATGTAGGGATTAATTGTAGGGAACATTTTTTTCGAATGTAGAGGAAAAAGGGATTTTTTTTATAAGCGTAGGTACTTTTAAAAAAATCCACTGGCAACACTGGTTGTGGTGTACCCTTGTCATTAAAAGTAGAGATGGGCACATGAGCAGATTAGAACGTGATTCACGCGTGACCACGCTTGAGTGTGACTAAATTAAATTTTACTCACGTTAGTGTGAGTGGAGAAAAAAATTGCATGAGTGTGTGTGCGTGAGTAAGATTTTAGCGTGAGTAAGATTTTTGTGTGAGTGTGCGTGAGTCGATTTTTTAAGTTTCGTTGAACTTTAAATTTTGTTGAAAATTTTAAAAGATTTTTCAAATTTTAGTTTTTAATTTTTTTTTTTGTATGAATAAGTTTCGTGAGTGTGGGTCAACGTGAGTGTGAGTGAAGCTTGAGTGAGTGCACGTGAGTGTGAGTTGTATTAAATTTACTCACGTGATTGTAAGTGTGAGTAGAAAAAATTTGCTCGTGAGTGAGTGTGTGTGATTCAAAAATTCCTGTCATGAGCGTGAGTTAGTGTGAGTCAAAAATCACTCACGCGCCCATCTCTAATTAAAACCATGTTTTGTGTATTTTTTAACACGTGAATTTTCGAAAAACCCAATGTAGAGATGGGTACGTGAGTGGATTTTGACTCACACTCACTCACGCTCACGCAAAAATAATCGAATCACTCACGCAATTTTTTTTTTTTATTCGCGCTCACTCACTATTCACGTGAGTATTTAGAATCTTACTCACGCCAGATTAAATCACGCTCACGCGTGAGTCACGCAAAATCTACTCACGCAATAAAATTTTCTTACCAAAAAAAAAACTCCAAAAATTTTTTTTTTACATAAAATAAAAAAATTGGGCTAATCTAAAAATCTAATCACGCAAACTCACGCAAAAAATAAATGACTCACTCACTCAGATTTTTTTTCAGCTCACACTCACTCACAATCACGTGATTGAAATGAAAATCACTCACGCGTGATTCACGTGAATCACGCAAATCACGTGACCAGCGCCCATCTCTAACCCAATGTTAATGCCACGGTTTTGCTCATAACTTCTGGGCGTCTATACCGATAATATTAAAATCGCGTACATATTCGAAAATATCGAAAAATTCGACAAAATTCCAATTTTTTCCATATTTTTTTGACCAAAATTAAAAGAATTTTATTTAAAATTATTATTATTCTTTTTTCGATGTTGTATTCATTTTACACCATCTTAACGATATTTTTAACATGATCACGTTTTTATATTGCTACATTTGTTTACAATGTGAAGGTAGTAATACTGTAGTAATACTGTAGCCTACAAATATACTACTGTAGTATATCTGTAGCCTACAAATATACTACTGTAGTATATTTGTAGGCTACAACAATAAAATTTGTTTTCCGCTACTGCTCTGTTTGGAGTTTTTGTTTTTTTTCATGTTGTTGTAGTTTAAGCAAACACAAAAAAGAAAAGTAAACAAAAGCTATAACTTATAATATTGAAATTGTTTGAAGTGATATGAAAAGCAAAAGCAAAAAAACGGGTAGCTAACGTAGCCTTTCAAACGCTGCCTATTAATTGGTTACCAATATTGTTTGATTTAACCCCATTGGATTATTTTCTGTGGGGCAATGTAAAGTAACTTGTCTTTTCCGATAAATTACAGATAATTAAACACCTGGAAATAAACCTTTGACGAGTTATTGGAGAAATTCGAAAAACGACCTCAAATTCTGTGAAAATTGTGTGAAAATGGAGGTTCAGATTACTCCATGTACGAGCCATTTTTGGTATCGATATGGCTCCAAATCATTTTTAAACATTACCCAGCAAAAAAAATCGAAGTGGTGCAAAAAGAATAAGTGATTCACTACATACATAGTAGCTATATGTGCCGATCTTCATATTCCATAAGAAGTACTTTTATAAGCACTTCCAAAACTGCTAAAAAAATGCCAATAATAACAACTTTCACCAGTTCTTTCCTCAATGATTTAGAAGTACCATTTTCATATGTGTTTACAAATGCAATTGAAAAGTACAAATTTGTGGCACTTAAGTATTGGATTTGTTTTGTTGAATATTTTTTTTTTATAATTTTCTCTGATTTAATAAAAAGCTAAATTTTATAAATGAATTAACTTGATATGCCGCAAAAGCGAATTTGTTATATAAATTATGTTATAAAAAAATACAGTTTCCAGAATTTTGTTAAAATTACCAAATCACTCAAGAAGTGCTAAAAAGATAACAAAAAAACTGTTAGCCCTTAAAAAAGACAAGGGTTAAATATAACCAAAAAAGAGCTAAGTTGGTATTGCCGTTTAAAGGTATAAAAACTCTTCTAAAAATATACGATATCTGATTTAAAATGAGAGAATTACTTTTTTTTATCTCTTCATTTTATTTATTGGATGTTTTTTTTTAACTACATGTGTAAAAACTTTTTTTTTTATAATTTTTGGAGTTGTTTTGTAAATTATGTACAAAAAAAAAACAATAAAAAGTTTCCAGATTATGGTAAAAATCAAATGACTTAAAAAGTGCTTAAAGGGCTAAAAAGATAACCAAAAAAAGGTGGTAGCCTTTAAAAAAAGGCTGAATTATAGCCACAAAATGACTAGTTGGTATCGCTGTTGAAAGGTATAAAAACTCTTCTAAACATTAGGGTATTCAATTAATCGAGGTTTTGGTTTAATCGGCTAATCGGCAAATAGTTAATCGCACTTAAAAAATTATGTTAGTAAAATCAACTGAAAATGTCAGTTAAAATAACTACTTTGTAAGTTGTTTTGGGGTCAACTACTTTTTCAGTTAAATCAACTAACAATGTTAGTTATTTTAACTGACAAAAAACAACTGACTTATGTAGTAAAAACTACTTACATTTGTAGTCAAAACAACTAAAATGTAGTAAAAATAAAAAAATCAATATATAATTTTTTTTTTCAAAACATTTTTCAGAAAAAAAAAATTGAAGACCAAATTTTTTCCAAGTTTTTTTTTTTAAAAAAAGTTGTGAAAAATAAAAATAACGAAATTTTTTTTTTTTTTTGGAAAAAAAACTTTAAAACTTTTCAGAGATAAAATAAATAAAATTAACTACTTTAAATAACTGTTACTACATCACAGTACTTTTTTGTTAGTTGTTCAAAAAAACGACTTAAAATAACTAACAGAAATAGTTGTTTGATATTTTTCATACAAAAACAACTGACTTTGTAGTTGAAAACAACTAACTACTGTAAAATATACAAATAACTAACATGTAGTAACTTACATAATTTTCTGAGTGCGGGGTTGAGATTTAATCTGTTAATAATCGAATAAATTTGAATTATTCGGTTAACCGACTAATAAAAATTTTAATTGAATATAAAACTAAGAACTCTATGTACTTTTAAGAATTTTATTAATTTTATTTAAAAAAAAACTTTATCCGATATGGCGAAGCTCTATAATGTTAGCCCAAATAAAGATTTTTTGTATGGCACCCTGAAAATTTACCCTAAAATTGATACCCAAACTGATGCCGGGCTTAGATGCACCTCTAATAGAGTTTAGAATTCGGTACTATTATATATCAACAAGACAAATTGGTTGGTTTTCAAATTTGTTTTCTTTTATTTTTTAGGGCCGAAATTGCAATAATTTTATCGGTCGATATCACCGTAATGAAAAAAGATATCTTAAGGATTGCAAAAGTAATTTGAAGAATAAGTGAATTATTTTTAGATGTGCTGAACTAATTATACATCATAAAATAATTCTCGGTTTTATAAGGTCCCGAACATTGCGAATATCTGAGTTTATGCAGTACTGTCAATCGAAAATCTAAATATCTCAAAATAAGATAAATCACTTCTAAGGCCAGATTCGGATTAAGCGCATGAAAAACTATTAGAAAAATATATACATCCACATTTAATTAATAATTCCTATTAGCTAAACTAAATTATTAAAAACATCGATTTAATCTTAACAATTTCAAGTCTAAATATTACATAATAAATATTATACATTGTTAAAAATATCGTTTTGGTTTTAATTATTATTAGTGTAAATACTAAAAAAAAAACTCTTAAAATCAATCCCAAAAAGTCATGAAATATGTACCTATCAAGAAGTGATGAAAAAATCACTTCTAAATCACCATATAAAAATTACATAATCACATCCAAAATGCCAAGAAATATATACTTCTAAAGAAGTGATGAAAAAAGCACTTCCAAAAGGTCAAGTTATATTAACATCCCGATCACTACTTCAGAAGTTGTGATAAATATGTTAATATATATGTACATTAGAGTGTCCCTTATTTTGGAAATGTTAGAAATGTTGAGACGGTACCCCCTCATTTTTTTCCTTTTGACTAAAAAATAACTCAGGAAAAATTTTACGCCCCTACGACCACGCCTTCCCTACGCGACGGGGCCTTAAAGAACGGGGCCTTAAAAATAATTTTTCCATACAAACCAAAAATTTTTTTTTTTATTTTTAATTTTTTTGTTATTAATTATAATATTACTTGATTAGCTTATTCACGACAAAAAATTTGATTTTGGTGGGATGAGGCTTTCAGTTCTAAAAAATTTTTCGAAAAAAAAAATTTAGAGCTTTTGGGGTCCTACAGTAAAAATTTTTTAAAAATTTTTTTTTTTTAGTTTTGACAAGCAACGGTTTTAGTTGTAATGTTGCTTTTAATGGTATATATTCATAAAAAAATATTATTCATATCTGTGACATCTTGATCGTGTATCGAAAAACATCAAAAATGCATTTTTTACCCTTTTTTAGATCACGATAAAGATGTCACAGATAGGAATAGTATTTTTTTATGAAAATATATCATTAAAAGCAACAATTCATCTAAAACGGTTGCTTGTCAAAACTAAAAAAAAATATTTTTTAAAAAATTTTTACTGTAGGACCCCAAAAGCTCTAAATTTTTTTTTTCGAAAAATTTTTTAGAACTGAAAGCCTCATCCCATCAAAATCAAATTTTTTGTCGTGAATAAGCTTATCAAGTAATATTATAATTAATAACAAAAAAATTAAAAATCAAAAAAAAATTTTTTTGCTTTGTATGGAAAAATGATTTTTAAGGCCCCGCTCTTTACGGCCCCGTCGCGTAGGGAAGGCGTGGTCGTAGGGGCGTAAAATTTTTCCTGAGTTATTTTTTAGTCAAAAGGAAAAAAATTAGGGGGTACCGTCTCAACATTTCCAACATTTCCAAAATAAGGGACACTCTAATGTACATACTAAACACTAGTGATATTGTGTGTCACGCCCATATAAAATTCATCAGTGTTTCAGCTGAAGAAGAAGTACATCTGGTTCATAAGTTGTGGTGAATTTTGTAGTGAATGGTAAGCTCTTTTTTTGCTGGGTAATGTCATAAAATTATCTATCCAATAAAGTCAGTTTGATTGATATTAAAAATATTTTTCCTTACTTTATTTTAATTTAAAGTG